>OY747709.1:1122500-1495000 GCA_963556495.2 Valencia hispanica
CTGACACTTAGTCATTTTTACGCATCTGGTGCCTCTGGTAAGGCAAAGGGGCTGACACTTAGTCATTTTTAAGCATCTGGTGCCTCGGGTGAGACAAAGGGGCTGAGGTTCGCTGCTTTTGCCCGGGAACCAGGCCTCTTCCCAGGCATAGGACAGCCCGCGCCTCCCCTTCAGGTAGGGGCTGACACTTAGTCGTTTTTACGCATCCCGTTCCCATGGAAAGGCAAGGGGCTGAGACTCTCGATTTATACCCGGGAAACAGGCCTCTTCCCAGGCATGGGACCGCCCACGCCTCCCCTTCAGGCAGGGGCTGGGTCCCAGCACACGTTCCTACCAACCTGGTGGAGGTGTTTTTCTCGACTGGGCTCCTGGCGACTATCAAGAGAGACCATGTCCAATGGGAAACCCATGCTACGCAGTATAGAACCATATGGTCAATCTCGTGCCTCTGGTAAGGCAGGGGCTGACACTTAGACTTTTTTCCGCTTCTGGTGCCTCTGGTAAGACAAAGGGGCTGAGGTTCGCTGCTTTTGCCCGGGAACCAGGCCTCTTCCCGGGCATGGGGCCGCCCGCGCCTCAATTAAGTTTTCAATTCAATTCAGTTTATTTATATAGCGCCAATTCACAACAGATGTCATCTCAAGGCACTTAACAAGAAGTCATTTCAATACATTTATACAAACATTCCAATCAGTTAAAAACTTTCCTATTTATGGAATCCCAGGAGATTGCGTCAGTCATTGGCGTGAGGTTGGGCCCCGTTTATTTTGCAGACTTTCCAACCACAGCAATCCTTCAGCAATCCCTCATACTGAGCAAGCATGTAGCGACGGTGGAGAGGAAAAACTCCCCTTTAACAGGAAGAAACCTCTAACACAACCAGGCTCAGTAGGAGCGGCCATCTGCCACGACCGTCTGGGGGTTTGAGAAGACAGAACAGAAACACAGAAGGAACAGAAGATCTGATATAAGAGAACTTTCTATGTTACAGAAAGTAAAAAGTTGATAACAGGACACAGTGGATGTTGAGTTACTGGGAGGATCATCCCAGTCGATGCCCCCCGTCCAACAGGGCATTGCAGCCAAGCATGATACCAGACCAGGTATATCTTCTATGGAGAGAAAAACACTGAGAGAAAACAAAGTTAACAGTCGTAATAACAGAATGTACTGTAATACAACTGGAGAGACGTCGGAGAAAAGGAAGTAGCAGAGTGAAGAAAATTCGTCAGTCTGTCCTCCAGCAGTCTAAGCCTATAGCAGCATAACTACAGAGCCTGCTCAGGATTACCTTAGCCACTCTAACTATGAGCTTTATCAAAAAAGAAAAGTTTTAAGGCTGGCGTTGAAAGTAAACAGAGTGTCTGCCTCACGGACTAAAACTGGGAGCTGGTTCCACAGGAGAGGAGCCTAATAACTAAAAGATCTGCCTCCCATTCTAATTGTAGAAATCCTTGGAACTACAAGTAAACCTGCAGTCTGAGAGCGAAGCGCTCTATTGGGAACATATGAAACAATTAGATCTCTGATGTTTGATGGAGCTTGATTATTAAGGGCTTAGTATGTAAGAAGGAGGATCTTAAACTCTATTCTGGATTTAACAGGGAGCCAATGAAGGTAAGCAAAACCAGAGAAATGTGATCTATCTTTTTAATATTTATCAGAACTCTTTAATGGCATTTTGTGGACTACCTGATCGTAAAGAATTACAGTATTCCAGCCTTGAGGTAACAAATGCATGAACTAGTTTCTCAGCATCACTCCTGGACAAGATGTTTCTAATTTTAGCAATATTCCGGAGGTGAAAGAAGGAAATCCTAGAAACCTGTTTAATTTGGGATTTAAATGTCAAGTCTTGGTCAAAAATGAGGCAGAGGTTCTCTACATTATTACTGGGGGCCAATTTAATGCCATCCAGATGAAGTGATTGACTAATCAGTTTCTGTTTAAGAACTTCTGGTCCAAAGACAGCAACTTCTGTCTTGTCAGAATTTAAAAGCAAAAAGTTTCGGGTCATCCATGTTTTTATGTCTTCCAGACATGCCTGTAATCTACCTAACTGACTGGGTTCATCAGGATTTATGGATAAATATAGTTGTGTATCATCGGCATAGCTGTGGAAATTTATCCCATGCTGTCTAATGATTCTACCAATTGGGAGCGTATATATGGTGAAAAGAATTGGTCCAAGCACAGAACCCTGTGGAAATCCACAAGTAACCCTTGAGAGTGAAGATGATTTATCATTTAGATGAACAAACTGGAATCTATCAGACAAATATGATTTAAACCAGCCTAGTGCTGTTCCTGTGATCCCTGCAACATGTTCAAGCCTTTCTAAGAGAATATTATGATCGACTGTGTCAAAAGCAGCACTGAGATCTAACAAAACCAGAACAGACACATGTCCATTATCTGAGGCCATGAGAATATCATTAGTAACCTTCACCAGTGCTGTTTCAGTGCTATGATGAGCTCTAAAACCTGACTGAAACTCTTTAAACAGCTCGTTACTGTTTAGATGCTCACAGACTTGATTAGCAACAATTTTCTCAAGGACTTTGGATAAGAAAAGAAGGTTAGATATAGGTCTGTAATTCCCTAAGTCATCTTGATCAAGGGAAGGTTTCTTGAGTAAAGGTTTAATTACAGCTATTTTAAATTCTCGTGGTACATATCCATTTACTAAGGATATATTAATCATATCCAAAATGGGGCCAGGAACCAAATATAACAACATACAAGTTGAAGGTTTAGATGAGGCTAATATTTTTGATAATTCTGAAAGCTCGACTGAATCAAAACAGCCTAAGCACAACTGAGGTTCTACAGTTCTTTCCAATACTGCCTCATTTACTGAGGAAGAAGTAATCATGTTTGGGAGGATGCCAATGATTTTATTTTTAATAGAATTAATTTTATTTATAAAGAATCCCATAAAGTCATCACTACATTACTTGTGGAGTTCCACAGGGTTCTGTGCTTGGACCAATTCTGTTCACCATATATATGCTCCCAATTGGTAGAATCATTAGACAGCATGGGATAAATTTCCACAGCTATGCAGATGATACACAACTATATTTATCCATAAATCCTGATGAACCCAGTCAGTTAGGTAGATTACAGGCATGTCTGGAAGACATAAAAACATGGATGACCCTAAACCTTTTGCTTTTAAATCCTGACAAAACAGAAGTTGCTGTCTTTGGACCAGAAGTTCTTAAACAGAAGCTGATTAGTCAATCACTTCATCTGGATGGCATTAAATTGGCCCCCAGAAATAACGTAAAGAACCTCGGCGTTATTTTTGACCGAGACTTGACATTTAAATCCCATATTAAACAGGTTTCTAGGATTTATTTCTTTCACCTCCAGGATATTGCTAAAATTAGAAGCATCCTGTCCAGGAGTGATGCTGAGAAACTAGTCCATGCATTTGTTACCTCAAGGCTGGACTACTGTAATTCTTTACTATCAGGTAGTCTACAAAACGCCATTAAAAGCCTTCAGTTGATCCAAAATGCGGCAGCAAGAGTTCTGATGAATAATAAAAAGAGAGATCACATTTCTCCTGTTTTAGCTTCCCTTCATTGGCTCCCTGTTAAATCCAGAATAGAATTTAAGATCCTTCTTCTTACATACAAAGCCCTTAATAATCAAGCTCCATTATACATCAGAGATCTAATTGTTTCGTATGTTCCTAACAGAGCCCTTCACTCTCAGACTGCAGGTTTACTTGTAATTCCTAGGATTTCTAAAAGTAGAATGGGAGGCAGATCTTTTAGTTATCAGGCTCCTCTCCTGTGGAACCAGCTCCCAGCTTTAGTCCGTGAGGCAGACAATCTGTTTACTTTTAAGGCCAGGCTTAAAACTTTCCTTTTTGATAAAGCTTATAGTTAGAGTGGCTTAGGTCATCCTGAGCTATCTCTGTAGTTATGCTGCTATAGGCTTAGACTGCTGGAGGAAAGACTTACCAATTTTCTTCACTCTGCTACTTCCTTTTCTCCTACGACTCTCCAGTTGTATTACCGTACATTCTGTTATTTCGACTGTTAACTTTGTTTTCTCTCAGTGTTTTTCTCTCCATAGAAGATATACCTGGTCTGGTATCCTGCTTCGCTGCAATGCCCTGTTGGACGGGGGGCATCGACTGGGATGATCCTCCCAGTAACTGAACATCCATTGTGTCCTGTTATTAACTTTTTACTTTCTGTAACATAGAAAGTTATCTTATATCAGATCTTCTGTTCCTTCTGTGTTTCTGCTCTGTCTTCTCAAACCCCCAGACGGTCGTGGCAGATGGCCACTCCTACTGAGCCTGGTTCTGTTGGAGGTTTCTTCCTTTTAAAGGGGAGTTTTTCCTCTCCATCGTCGCTACATGCTTGCTCAATATGAGGGATTGCTGAAAATTTCGTTCGCAGTGAAAATTTAAATGATTGGAAGGAGTTGACTCATTTATACTGACATAATCTTCCTGCTGCAACCAGGTTTCTGTGAGAGGAAGCAAATCGAAGTGATTATTACAAATCAAGTCACTACTAACAAAGTCTTTGAGGAGAGAGAACTTCTGTTTAATAAACCACATTTAATAGATTTATTTTTCTGTTCAGTCAAAGTTGTATTTATTTTTATGAGATTTCCATGATTTGCTTTTGTTGGCTTAACCTTTACTCCATTTAATTTTGACCTTGGGCAAGACACTGTTTCCATATGGTAATGGGTGGGTAACAGTACAGAAGCAGCAGAGAGGTGGGTTAAACTACGACTCTGCTTCCTGGTCTAGATCCTGGGTTGTCAGTGTTTTGGAGGACTAATAAATTCAGCCATATTCCTAGAAAGAAGAGCTGCTCCATCCAAAGTGGGATGGATGCCGTCTCTCCGGATCAAACCAGGTTTTCCCCAAAAAGTTCTCCAGTTATCAATGTAGCCCACATCGTTCGCAGGACACCACCTAGACAACCATTTATGGAATGACAGCATGCGGCTAAATATGTCGTCACTGGTCTGATCAGGCAGGGGACCAGAAAAGATTTCCGAGTCGGACATTGTTTTGGCAAACTTACACACCAAAGCAACACTCATTTTAGTGACCTCTGATTGGCGTAACCGGGTGTCATTACCGCCAGCGTGAATAACAATCTTACTGTATTTACGTTTATCTTATCTGGTCCAAAGACAGAAGTTGCTGTCTTTGGACCAGAAGTTCTTAAACAGAAACTGATTAGTCAATCACTTCATCTGGATGGCATTAAATTGGCCCCCAAAATAACGTAAAGAACCTCTCCCTTATTTTTGACCAAGACTTGACATTTAAATCCCATATTAAACAGGTTTTTAGGATTTCTTTCTTTCACCTCCGGAATATTGCTAAAATTAGAAACATCCTGTCCAGGAGTGATGCTGAGAAACTAGTCCATGCATTTGTTACCTCAAGGCTGGACTAGTGTAATTCTTTACAATCAGGTAGTCCACAAAATGCCATTAAAAGCCTTCAGTTGATCCAAAATGAGGCAGCTAGAGTTCTGATGAATATTAAAAAGAGAGATCACATTTCTCCTATTTTAGCTTCCCTTCATTGGCTCCCTGTTAAATCCAGAATAGAATTTAAGATCCTTCTTTTTACATACAAAGCCCTTAATAATCAAGCTCCATCATACATCATAGATCTAATTGTTCCATATGTTCCTAACAGAGCACTTCGCTCTCAGACTGCAGGTTTACTTGTAGTTCCTAGGATTTCTAAAAGTAGAATGGGAGGCAGATCTTTCAGTTATCAGGCTCCTCTCCTGTGGAACCAGCTCCCAGCTTTAGTCCGTGAGGCAGACACTCTGTTTACTTTTAAAGGTTGGATATGGAACATGAACACTATAGCGACATCTAGTGGGTCTAAGTTGTAGCTACAACAATGGAAAAATAATTCCAGCTGTTGGGTTGCCTGGTTCGCTGCCGATACGCCCAGTTACCAGCCTGAACTGCGTCCAGTGAGGAATGTATTTAAGAGCAGTTTAACTGACAGCTAAAGTTAGCAAGTGACTTAGCTTACCGATCCAGGAGGAAAGTCGCCGTTTCCGCGTGTGTTTGACGCCGCGGACATGTTTTATGTGGGTCCATCTAGTGTAGGCTTCCCCTAAAACTACTCTAGTTTCTGTTCTTCTCCGGTCACTCCTCTCCTGAGACGGACAACGATATCTCCTCTAGGGCTCTGAAGATGCTGCTTGACTTGCATACTCAGACATTTTTTCCCAATACCAGCCAAGTTGTACGACCACATAGTTGGATCATAGAGACCGTATCTGGCACCCCGCGGCCACTACTGGCGGTAGGTGTAAACATTACGTCATTGTCGTGCCCGTTAAAAATTATATTTTAATATATTTTAATACTATTTTATTATATGTAAATTAAAATGATTTTATTTTGCACCATTTGAAACAGCCGTGGAGGTATTATTATAATTTTTTTTTTAATAGCTTTTCATGAAAATGTTCCATATTCAACCTTTAAGGCCAGGCTTAAAACTTTCCTTTTTGATAAAGCTTATAGTTAGAGTGGCTAAGGTCATCCTGAGCTATCTCTGTAGTTATGCTGCTATAGGCTTAGACTGCTGGAGGACAGACTTACCAATTTTCTTCACTCTGCTACTTCCTTTTCTACTACTACTCTCCAGTTGTATTACAGTACATTCTGTTATTTCGAATGTTAACTTTGTTTTCTCTCAGTGTTTTCTCTCCGTAGAAGATATACCTGGTCTGGTATCCTGCTTGGCTGCAATGCCCTGTTGGACAGGGGGCATCGACTGGGATGATCCTCCCAGTAACTGAACATCCATTGTGTCCTGTTATCAACTTTTTACTTTCTGTAACATAGAAAGTTCTCTTATATCAGATCTTCTGTTCCTTCTGTGTCTCTGCTCTGTCTTCTCAAACCCCCAGACGGTCGTGGCAGATGGAGTTTCTCCTCTCCACCGTCGCTACATGCTTGCTCAGTATGAGGGATTGCTGAAGGATTGCTGTGGTTGGAAAGTCTGCCCAACCTCATGCCAATGACTGACGCAATCTGCTGGGATTCCTTAAATAGGAAACTTTTTAACTGATTGGAATGTTTGTATAAATGTATTGAAATGACTTCTTAAGTGCCTTGAGATGACATCTGTTGTGAATTGGCGGTATATAAATAAACTGAAATGAATTGAATTGAAATGAGAATAAAAAAAGAAAACTATGTATTTGTTCCCCCCTTTTCTTGGTAATGCCCTACCTGGCCCCCGGACAAAACTTTGCTAGAGCCACCCCTACACAGTTACCAGCTGTCAGCTACATAGAAAAGTATCGTGGTATAATTTGTCTCCTAGAAACAGTTTATAACTTCCCTTCAATTCATTCATGTCACCTAAAATGTGAACCTGTTTCTCCATCAGCTATTCAGCTCTGATGATTCAGTAAGAACGTCTCCTGGTTTCATCTTCATGTTTCCATATCACCACATATCCAAACCGATATCATGACCAGCAGGTTTTACGGCTATGGCTTCAGCAAACGTCAGAAAATAATATTAAATCAATTCTAAAAACTTAGCTTAAACATGCTGCTGTTGTTTAGCGCAACATCCACTGGTTTCCTCTTTCTAGGGTAAAGTCCGTGATAAACAAACAGAGACGGAACTGCGACAGAAAAGCCGATCAGCTGATCATTGATCAGTTTAATGATTGAAGGAGCAACAGGAGATGGAGGGAAGAGAATGAGAGAAGACGAGGCGGCCACACAGCTTAAAGACACGGAATAACTCCAGCTTTGTGTCTTTTTTAAATTCTAGATGAAATACGGGACAAATTGCGTTCCTTCTCACCTCAATACGGAACGTGTAATATTTTCTCTGAATATAAGATTCCGTTTTTTTACGGTACGGTTGGCAACCCTACCTTCACCACACAATGTATTTATAGCAACGTATTTAAGGCACTCTACATTTTAAGAAAAAAATAAATACTGTAATATAATAATAGTTTAGTAAAATAACATAAAAAAGACCAGACCCTCGATGCCTGTGAAACTTTTCTCCCTCAAACAGCGCCCTAACGTTATTTCTACACTACAGGCTTTACTAATAAATAGTAGATATACAGTGGTCCCTCGCTATAACGCGGTTCACCCTTAACGGCCTCGCTGTTTCACTGATTTATTTATAGCACAGCTGTCACGCTGCCCTATTCACTCATTGTCCTCACCTGTCTCTCCAATCATTCACACCTGATCCTACTCACCTCTTGCCTTTAAGACCCATCACTTCCTTTCACTCCAGGCCGGATCATACTAACTACTACTAACTATTGATGTCTTGTGTGCCTTCCTTGCTGTCTCATTCCTGCCCGATGTCCAGTCTCTCCGTTCCTGCCGTTGTCCTCTTCATCATCATCACCATCACCATCACCGCCTCTTTTAATAAACATCCTGCACCTTCCTTCAGCATCTGCATTTGGGTCCATACTCCACACACATCCCTGACAGAATGATCCGGCCATGAACATGGACCCAGCACTTGCCTGGGAGATCGCCTCCCTCCGTCAGGACCTCTGGGCCAACCTGGCCAAACTCGCTGCCTCTCCTCACCTTCCTGTGCTGGTACCACCGGGCCGTCCGCCCGATTTCCGTCCAGCCAGAGGACGCCATCCGGGTCGTCCTCCGGACCTCCGCCCAGCTAGAGGACGCCATCCGGGCCGTCCGCCCAAACTCCAGGTCCTCAAGGGAGGATCACAAGGCCGTCCTCCGGACCGCCGTCCAGCCAGAGGACGCCATCCGGGTCGTCCTCCAGACCTCCGTCCAGCCAGAGGACGCCATCCGGGCCGTCCGCCCAAACTCCAGGTCCTCAAGGGAGGATCACCAGGCCGTCCTCCGGACCGCCGTCCAGCCAGAGGACGCCATCTGGGTCGTCCTCCGGACCTCCGTCCAGCAAGGGGACGCCATCCGGGTCGTCCTCCGGACCTCCGTCCAGCAAAGGGACGCCACCGGGGCCATCCGCCCGACCTCCAGGTCCTCAGGGGCCGCCCAGCTGGTCGTCCGCCAGACTTCCAGGGGCGTACCCAGAAAGACTCCTCACCTGTCTCTCTAATCATTCACACCTGATCCTACTCACCTCCTGCCTTTAAGACCCATCACTTCCTTTCACTCCAGGCCAGATCATACTAACTACTACTAACTATTGATGTCTTGTGTGCCTTCCCTGCTGTCTCGTTCCTGCCCGATGTCCAGTCTCTCCGTTCCTGCTGTCGTCCTCTTCATCATCATCACCATCACCATCACCACTTCCTTTAATAAACATCCTGCACCTTCCTTCAGCGTCTGCATTTGGGTCCATACTCCACACACATTCCTGACAACAGCACAATTTTTCCAGCGCATTTCGTTCTGTGTCCTGATTGTTGGAGGCAATTGTTAATCTTCTCCGTGTCGTATCTACTGCGGTTGCCAAATTTATCATGTCTGCTTATAAGAATATTCTCGTCCAGTAGAAAAAAACAGCACCAAAAACTACCCATAACTATGTTCCTTATTCGGAATCAGATACCTGCTCCAAAACCTTCAGTGGAAAAAGATGCACCAGAGCGGCTTGCGGACAAAGAAACCAGAAGATATTAATACTTTGAAAAAAAATCTACAATGGTTTGAACTTTGAGAATATTTAAACTAGTGAGTACTGTGAGTAAATGTTAATGTATGTCTGAGAAAAGTGTATAAAGTTTGTGGTGAGGGGTTTTAAAGTTATTTTAGAGCGGACCCCCTGCAATAAACGAGGGACCACTGTATATAATTTCTCTATGACTATTATTATCAACCTGTTGACTTAACATTTAATATTGTCTTGTCAGAGTCAACTGATTCTGCAGGAGTAGAGCTGTCCCCTGTTGCTTCTCCTGGCTCCCCAGTCCCTTCTCCTGCTGCTGCTGCACCCAAAGGTGTGTGAAGGAAATTGTAGCAACCATAAATGTGACATGAATGAATCAGATTTACAGCAACCACTGATAGCCATTAACATTCACATTAACTCAATTTTTTGTGAACAGTTACCTTTACTAATGATCTACTACCAATCACATTATAGTCTGTTCTTACCATGAAAATCTAGTAGCAGCCTTCTCATTACTTTGTGTTGTTTTGTGCTTTGTTTTACAGGCCCACAGAGGAGGAGAGCACCCAGGCGGACGAGGGACGGGTCCCAGGACGGTTGGTCTGAGATGGAGCTGGCCATCCTGGCGTGCCTCAAGAGGCCACGGCAGTCTCTAACTGAGCTCTTCCTCCTCAGCCTTGTTCCTGCTCTGGAGAGCATGTCGCCTCAGATGAGAGAGTTTAATTTTTGAAAACACCACAGCTGTGTTAAATCTGGAACCATTGGAGCCTAGTAATCAGTAATTTTGATTAAAACACGAGGCAGCAGGCTCTCCAGGGCAGGAACAACGCACTTTTCTTCCCTGAGGCTCTTCCACCTCCTAAGCATGGTCCTTTTTATTCCTGTCTCTGTCTGTAAATAGTTATATTTTTCATATTTGTTTGAGATTTATTGAATATATTTTCAAATAAATTTGGATAATGACTAAATGTCTCAGTTATTTCTACTACACAGCAAATATTGCCACACAACTTTATTTATACATTATGTAGTGTTAAATGAATATAATACTAATGCAAAAATATACTACTACTACTGCTTCTGGAGGAACTTGTGGACCCAAGTATGGGAAGAATGTCCTCTACGCCTGTGCTCTGCTCTCCACAGTAAATGGAGAAGGGAGACTCTCTCTTCCAGTGCTAGATTGACAGCCACCATCTTGAAAAAACACAGACTGGCACTAGCTCCTCCCAAAAGTTACGTATTTCTGGCTTGACACGCGTTAAAGTGGTACATTTTGCATGCGTCCAATTCTTTCTGGACGTGCGAATATTCAAGCTTCAAACCTGGCGTGCGGGGCGTTTTTGTCGTTTTGGTGTGAATGCACTGTTAGAAATCGTCCCGGTCGGATGAGGTTGACGTGACGTCGTCAGGTGAAAGGTCATCATGTGGGTCATTTTACTTACGACTAAATTATTATATATAGATTTTTACTAATATTTAGATTCGGCATGGGCAGGCATTCACAAAAGGGCATGTTATTACAGAAAAAAAAATTAAGGAAATTTTGCTTTGTTGGATTTTTCAGTGTACGATGAAAGTGAAAATCAGTCACTTTCAGTCAGCAACAGATTCCCAATGATAATGAACAAAAACTCAAAACTAAGAGACAGATTCCTCTGGATAACAAACCTCCAGATTTAGTTGATATTTTGTCAGTAATGAAGAAAATAATGACAGAAAAACATAAAAACATAATAGAGTTAAATTAAAATTTTATTGATGATCATCTGATATTACAAAATATGAACATCTTCATTCACACTATATCAGGACTACCACTGTGCAGAAAACATCTCTTTACAATTTTTACAAACAATATCTATATAAATAAATAATTGGATAACAAACCGGTGAGAAGTGCAAGAATTACTGATATCTGTGAGATGACTGCTAAAGTGCTAGCTCTTGGTACACTTTAATATAAGAATTAAAGCCTTCTGGTGGTAGGTAAATGCCCTGGCACTAAACTGGCTAATTAGCTGTGCTTGCTAACAACCGATAGCATCCTACAGAACATATTAATGTGGAATATTATCTCTGCTGCTCAGATATTGAGCTGTTAGCATCATGCCAGTCATGAAACTGTCATACACCAACAGTCTTCAGTCAGAGGCCTCTTCGGAATCAATGTAAGACGGACTGCTACTGGAGATCCTTCCTTCCCATAGCATCACCATCCACAACAACTCTTCAAACATACCATGTTGATATAAGTTATGGCATCATATAATAATCTTTTGGGATAAATAATGGATTTTTTAACCGAATCAAATGTGCTGGCAATGTCCTGCTGACATTACCAACACTTTAAAACTTATCTTAGGTTAATATCAAAAAGAAAACACTTTGATACCATATGAACATATTGACAGATCAGAGAAAATCCTCAGAGGTCCAATCAGTCAGGTTCTTGAATCTATTCTTTCTGGGTCAGAAAAGGCCTCATTACACTGCTCTGAGGTCTGAGTGTTAATATCTTCTTAATTTAAGCTGTTAAAAAAGGGTTATGGTTTTGTCTGCAGCTTTTTATAACCATCTCACCTACAAATTCCATATTAATATACAATTGTTCTTAACAAAATTTATTATTGGCACCCCTTTTTGCCAGTGGAAAAGCACTTCCTCTTCTCTGTAACATTTCATTAAGGTTGGATCTTTGTGGTGTTTGGTGAACCATTTCTATGTTGATTTGCACATATTTTTTGGATCAGTATCTTGCTCAAGGATCAAATGGTGACTCTCTTTCAGTTTACCTGTAGAGTCCACTGCATTTTTATCTAAAGTGGGCGGATATTTCAAAACGTTTGATGACAGCTTGAAAGCATTAAAAACTGCAGGTTTACATAAAAACAAATTCCATTGATGCTGATTGTGTTGGTCTTGCTTAAATTGGTAGCTCAGCATGTTGTTAATGTCAATTAAATTTTGGATGTAATTTATGCCCTCGAACCAGCAGGATGCTTGTTGTGTTCTAAATAACATCATGATTACTTTAGGAAAACAACTCTAATGCTTCTGCGCTCTGACACTGCTTTGTAAGCACATACTTGATGGAAGTTGTTCAGAATAAGACTTTATTTAATTGATATTTAATACACACATTTGCACACAAACCTGAGCACCTTTCTCACACAGTTTTTGTCATTTTACCTCTTCATAACGCCAGCTCTCAGTAGACTTTTGGGAAAATCTCCAAATAACAATTAAATTCTCCAAAGGACAATACAGTTACAGCTTTACACAGCATAACAATGCATGCACTAAGATATCTATAATTACTTACTTGGCTTGTTTAAGTCAGATTAAGTAAATTGCTTTCGGTAATCTGTTTAACAGAGATAAATGCACACAGTTGCTGGTGCTCAGAATTGCACAACAATGACTTTGTGTGTAGCGAAGAAAATGAGTCCCACTGCTTGGCTGTCATTGTGATGCTTGGAGTGATCAATGCACAGCTACAGCTGGTTGAAGGGGACCAAATCCATTGAACAGTTGATTTGGTTCCATTTTACCAGCTTTAGCAAAGCATTTTAGGTCAAAGAAGGAGAAGAAGAGGTCCAAGAGGGAATAACCTGAAAGATACAAAAGCAAGAGTCCAAAAATGAGATGAATCAAATATGCATGAATCATTTCACTTCAGTGTAGAATACATTGGCAAAAGGCCACTGATAACTGTTGTTTTTATTTAATAGAAATATACAAAAATGTGTGAGTGTAAATAGACAAAGAAAGAACAGACACAGAGGAGAAGGAGAGATAGAGGAAGGAGAAAAATGTAGGTGATGAGAAAAACAGGGAGCACGGCCCTGAGAGATAACAGAGGAGTGCATATAAATGATGGCTGCAGACAAACCAGAGAAAACAATAAATTCATCACCTAACTGTCAATACTGCTAATGAAGCTAGCGGATAGGACAGCAGGAAAATTAACTCTCATTGACCTCCAGCACTATGCAGAAAATCCCTTCTTCTTCTTTCTTTCTCACACACGCACACACACACACAATGATACTCAAACACATTTCTTTGTGTCCCTCTCGGTTGGTATTCTCGACTGTTTTGGGGTTGCTTTTGCCTGTGGAAAAGACCGTTTCCAGCAGCTGCTGTGATGAGCGCGGTGGTTCAGATACGATGCACTCACTAACTCCTTACCTGATTCAAGTTCAGCTAATAACTTCATCAGGATATAAACTGGTTAAGGTATGTCTTAGCTGCAAAATCTTACAGATTGATATTTTCTAAGTGGAATTTATTATTATTATTATTATTATTATTATTATTAATATCATTATAAATGAGGAAGATAACGTTTTACATGTACAGTTCCTTTTTCTTGTAGATACATGATTTGTTGACATAATGTAAAAGGACCTAAATTTAATGTCTTCATATTAAAACTCTGTGTTTGGGGGGGGTGGCTGGTGCTTTGTTGAATTGAGAAAAGGATTGATCTATTACACATATCTAGTGAAGGAATATTTTTACTGATCTTTTAGTATCAGACATTCTTTTTACAGTTTTCTTTTCAGGCCTGCTGATCATAACTGCACTGGATCATCTCACATCACCCCCAGCATGAATCATGACAACCCATTGCATGTGAACTCCTTTGTTTAAACTGGCAACTCAGCATTCTTCCTCAACCAACGTTTCACTGTTATTACCACATTTGTGTTCATCTGCTCACAAAAGTTTGATCAACCATAGGTGCTTAAGTTGGATCAGTTTTGTCTTTGTTTTTGTACGAGAATGTTTGTTTTATTTGTAGACAGAAAATATAAAATGTCACTATTATATTGGCCATGGTTCAGTGTCTTCAACTGATTGCTTCTATCTTTAAAAAACATGGTTCAGACTTTTTGAAGAGAGGTTGTATTAAAACATTTTGAACAGTTGATAATGTACATGCAATAGATTACACTCTAAATCCAGATCAGGTTCTGAACGCATTCTTTATTTACAGCCTCTGGCCTGTTCCAGCAGGCCAGAGACTTTTAGGTTTATTACCACCTTAAAACAACTTCAGTCTTAAGAAGAATTACAAAGGAGTTACATTAAAAGGAATGTTTCAGAATGATTTAGCAGGTCCATAGTTTTTAAAAGTGTCAAGTAACTGTCAGGAGATGCAGTGTGATGCAAGGACCCAAATGCAGTCGCTGGTGAGTGCAAGTATATTTATTTAAGTGCTGCTGGTGATGAGGGGAAAGGATGATGAGGATGATGAAGGCAGGGACGAGCAGGAAGGAGGACAGCAAGGTAGACACACCATGGAGACATCAATAATGACATTGCCAATGATCTGGCCCTGAATGAGGGAAAGTGACGGGTTATAAAGGCATGAGGTAAGGAGGATCAGGTGTGAATGATTGGAGACGCAGGTGAAGATGATGATGAGGAGAGGGAGTGAACAGGGCAGCATGACAGTAACAAAGTACAAATACTTTGTTACCTTACCGGGGCCCTGTACTCATATTTCGCTGATCACAAGGCTTTGGAACATGACTGTGACCGGGCCAGCTGGTTACAGGCATACTCAAAAGAGCCCGGTGTCATTCATGCCACCCATGCAGAAGGAGCACATGCTACAGCATTTTCTGCTGCTGAAGTGATAGGAAGCTGGGTTCCGAGAGTCAATTAAAGAAATGTTCCCTGATTTCAAAACTTTGGCTAAAGTGGAACTGTAGTTCCAGTCTCCAGTGTGACAGCGGCGTGTGGATTCAGCCTCTAGAACAGTGGTTCCCAACCTGAAGTCTGTGGCCACAAAGGGGTTAATTAGAGATTGCAGGGTTCTGCTGATGTTATAAGATTTTTAATGGTACTATAATACTATTTTTAATTATATACAGTGGGGCAAAGTATTTTGCAGCCACTGATTGGTCATTTTGTCTTACTTAAAAATATGAGAGAGGTCTGAAATTTTCATCATAGGCACACTTCAACTGTGAGAGACAAAATGTAAATGAAAAATCCAGGAAATCACAGTGTACACATTTTTAAAGAATTTATTTGTATATTGGTGCATAAAAAAAGTATTTAGCACCAACAACCAAGCAAGAATTCTGGCCCTCACAGACCTGTTACTTCTTCTTTAGGAAGCTCTTCTATCCTCCACCTGTTACCTGTATTAATGGCACCTGTTTGAACTTGTTTTCTGTATAAAAGGATGAATGGGGCCATGTATGGTGAGATTTTGGCCAAAAACCTCTTCCATCAGTGAGAGCATTGTGGCTGGATCTTACAGCATGACAATGATCCCAAGCACATCGCCCGGGCAACGAAGGAGTGGCTACGTAAAAAGCATTTCAAGGTTCTGTAGTGGCCTAGCCAGTCTGCAGACCTCAACCCTATAGAGAATCTGTGGAGGGAGATGAAAGTATGTGTTGCACAGCAACATCCCAGCTCTAGAGAAGATCTGCATGGAGGAATGGGCCAAAATACCTGCTATAGTGTGTGTACAGGAAACCTTTGAACTTTGTCATTGCCAACCCAGGTTACTTTAGATTTCCTGGATTTTTTTTCCATATTCTGTCTCTCTCTGTTGAAGTGTAGGCACGATGAAAATTACAGACCCGTCTTATCTTTTTAAGTGGGAAAACTTGCACAGTTGGAGGCTGCCAAATACTTTTTTGCCCCACTGTATATATATATATATATATATATATATATATATATATATATATATATATATATATATATATATATATATATATATACAGTGGAGACACTGTATATATAAGAGACACTGCAAAGGTTTTAGGCAGGTGTGAAAAAGGCTGTAAATAAAGAATGCGTTTGAGAGATATAGATCGGAGAGGGGTTATTGTTGTTTATTTTTATCAATTTACAAAATGGAAAGTGAGCTAATTAAAGGAAAATCTAAAATCCAAAATCCATGTTACTACCATTTGCCTTCAAACCACCATTAATTATTATAGGTACACTTGCACAAAGCTAAGGATTTTGTGGAAATATAGTCAGGTGTATGACCAACCAATTATACCAAACAGGTGTTAATGACCATTAATGTCACACGTAGGTTAAAACACAGTCATTAACTGAAACAGAAACAGCTGTGTGGGAGGCTTAAAACTGGGTCAAGAACAGCCAAAATACTACCAAGGTGAGGTTGTGGAAGATCGTTTCATGTCATGATAAGATTGAGCACAGTAACAAGATACAAGGTAGCTATACTGCATCAGCAAGGACTCTCCCAGACAAAGATTTTTGGGGCAGAGTGGGGCTTCAAGATATACTGCTCAAGTTATTTTGAAGAAGCACAAAGAAACGGGCAACACTGAGGATTGCAGACACAGTCGTCGGCCAAGGAACCTTAGTGCAGCAGATGAAAGACACATCAAGCTTATTAGCCTTTAGTATCGAAAGATGTCCAGCAGCGCCATCCAGCTCAGAACTGGCAGAAACCTGTAGGACCCAGGTACACCCATCTACTGTCTGGAGAAGTCTGGCCAGAAGTGGTCTACATAGAAAGGTTCCAGTCAAAAAGTCAAACCTCCAACTTGAAAACAAGGCCAAGTGACACAAGTATGCATGAAAACATAGGAACTGGGGTACAGAACAATGGTAGCAGGTGCTCTGGACTGATGAGTCAGAAATATTTGGCTGTAGCAAAAGGCAGTTTAGTTGTTGAAGGGCTGGAGAGCGGTACAATGATGAGTGTCTGGAGGCAAGAGTGAAGCATGGTGGAGGTTCTCTGAACGTTTGGGGCTGCATTTCTGCAAAATGGAGTTGGAGATTTGGTCAGGATTAATGGTGTTCTCAATGCCAAGATACACAGGCAGACACTTATCCATCATGCAATACCATCAGGGAGGCATATGATTTACTCCACATTTATTCCACAGCAGGACAACGACCCCAAACATACAGCCAAAGTCATTAAGAACTATCTTCAGAGTAAAGAAGAACAAGAAGTCCTGGAAGTGATGGTATGGCCCCCACGGAGCCCTGATCTCAAAATAATGGAGTGTGTCTGGGATTACATGAAGAGACAAAAAGATGTGAGGAAGCCTACATCCACAGAAGGTCTGTGGTTAGTTCTCCAAGATGTTTGGAACGACCTACCAGCCGAGTTCCTTCAACAACTGTCTGCAAGTGTAGCTAGAAGACTTGATACGGTTTTGAAGGCAAAGAGTGGTCACACTAAATATTCATTTGATTTAGATTTATCTTTTGTTCATTCACAGATTTTTGTTGATTGATGAAAAAAAATGATAAACACTTCCATTTGTGTTTTCTTTGTTTACGGGGTTTTTTCACACCTGCCTAAAACTTTTGCACAGTAATATATAATATATATATATATATATATATATCCATCACAGAGCAACACAGAGACATACAGGACAAACAACCATGCACACACAAACACACACACACACACACACACACACACACACGCACGCACACACACACACACA
Organism: Valencia hispanica; assembly: GCA_963556495.2. NCBI lineage: Eukaryota > Metazoa > Chordata > Actinopteri > Cyprinodontiformes > Valenciidae > Valencia > Valencia hispanica. The sequence goes on from OY747709.1 coordinate 1,140,605, forward strand.
CACACACACACACACACACACACACACTCTCATCCCTAAGGGAAATTTAGAGAGACCAATTCACCTAACAGTCATGTTTTTGGACTGTGGGAGGAAGCCGGAGTACCTGGAGAGAACCCACACATGCACAGTGAGAAAATATATATATACACACACACACACACTCTCACTGGCCACTTTATTAGGGACACCTGTCCAACTACTCATTATCATAAATTTCTAATCAGCCAATCACATCGCGATTACTCAATGCATTTAGGCATGTAGACATGGTGAAGACAATCTGCTGCAGTTCAAACTGAGCATCATAATGGGGAATAAAGGTGATTTAAGTGACTTTGAACGTGGCATGGTTGTTGGTGCCAGACGGGCTGGTCTGAGTATTTCAGAAACTGCTGATCTACTGGGATTTTCACGCACAGCCATCCCTAGGGTTTACAGAGAATGGTCCGAAAAAGGGAAAATATCCAGTGAGTGGCAGTTCTGTGGGCGAAAATACCTTGTTGATGCCAGAGGTCAGAGGAGAATGGCCAGACTGGTTCGAGCTGATAGAAAGGCAACAGTAACTCAAATAACCACTCGCTACAACCAAGGTATGTAGAAGAGCATCTCTGAAAGCACAACACGTCAAACCTTGAGGCAGATGGGCTACAGCAGCAGAAGACCACACTGGGTGCCACTTCTGTCAGCTAAGAACAGGAAACTGAGGCTACAATTCACACAGGCTCGCCAAAATTGAACAATAGAAGATTGGAAAAATGTTGCCTGGTCTGATGAGTCTCGATTTCTGCTGTGACATTCGGAGGGTAGGGTCAGAATTTAGTGTCAACAACATGAAAGCATGGATCAATCCTGCCTTGTATACATGGTTCAGCCTGCTGGTGGTGTTGTAATGGTGTGGGGGACATTTTATTGGCACACTTTGGGCCCTTTAGTACCAATTGAGCATCGTTGCAACACCACTAACTAATCCCCCAGTAACAGTAGCCCCTGAACAAAATTCTGCCAGGGCCTGAAATGAATTTGCAAATTTTTCACTAAAAGGATTCTAACAATTAGATGGTCGGTCTGTACCGCAGCACCTTAGCTAACACTAAGGTAGAAAAAAATGTCAGAACTCCATGAATTAACCCCAAAAAACCTAGAAGAAATCATGAACCATGAAATTGAATAAGTAAATGCATCGAGCAGATCAATGGATGGATGTGCCATAACTTTCTCCAGCTGAACAGAAACACAACAGAAGTTATTACTTTTGGACCTAAAGAGGAACGATCAACAGTCAGCACACAACTTCAGTTAATACAGTGAAAAACTACTGATCAGGCCTGAAATTGAGGTGTATTAATGAACTCTGACCTGAACCTCCAGGGTCACATAAATTCAATTCAATTCAGTTTATTTATATAGCGCCAATTCACAACAGATGTCATCTCAAGGCACTTAACAAGAAGTCATTTCAATACATTTATACAAACATTCCAATCAGTTAAAAAGTTTCCTATTTAAGGAATCCCAGCAGATTGCGTCAGTCATTGGCGTGAGGTTGGGCCCCGTTGATGCAGACTTTCCAACCACAGCAATCCTTCAGCAATCCCTCAAACTGAGCAAGCATGTAGCGACGGTGGAGAGGAAAAACTCCCCTTTAACAGGAAGAAACCTCCAACAGAACCAGGCTCAGTAGGAGCGGCCATCTGCCACGACCGTCTGGGGGTTTGAGAAGACAGAGCAGAGACACAGAAGGAACAGAAGATCTGATATAAGAGAACCTTCTATGTTACAAGCAATAACAAGGTCAGCCTTCTATCACCTGAATAACATTTCTAGGATTAAAGGACTGATGTCGCAACAGAACCTGGAAAAACTCATCCATGCGTTTATCTTTAGTCGGATTGATTACTGCAACAGCGTCTTCACAGGTCTGCCTAAAAAGTCAATCAGACAGCTGCAGCTGATCCAGAACGCTGCTGCTCGTGTTCCTCACTAGAACCAGGAAAGAACAGCACTTGCACCCCAGTTCTAAAGTCCTTTCACTGGCTCCCTATAGCTCAAAGAATAGACTTCAAAATACTTTTACTAGTTTATAAATCATTGAATGGCTTTGCACCAAAGTATGTTGAAGACCTGCTCTTACTATACCAACCCCCCCAGAACACTCAGGTCCTCTAATTCCAGTCTACGCAACATCCCTTGAATTAGAACCAAACATGGAGAAGCAGCTTTCAGTTTCTATGCTCCTCTAATCTGGAACAAACTTCCAGAAAACTGCAAAGTTGCTGAAACATTAAGTTCTTTTAAATCACAACTAAAAACCTATCTGTTTAGAGCTGCCTTTGGGTAATGTTTTGATGTATTATGTTTTATGTATGCTTCTTGCTGTTTTTACATTATATGCTTTGTAATGCCTTTGTTTATCTGTGTTAGCTTCTTGCTTTATTGCTGTTTTTACTTTTTATGCTTTGTCTGTGTTTTACTGCTATTTTTATTTAACCTCTTAATCATGTTAAGCACCTTGAATCACTTTGTGGTTGAAAGTGTGCAATACAAATACAATTGCCTTGCCTTGCCTTAGCACAGCCTACCTTAGTATTGTTGCTGACCATGTCCATCTCTTTATGACTACAGTGTACCCATCTTTTGATGGCTACTTCCAAAAGGATAATGTGCCATGTCATAAAGCTCGAATCATCACAGACTGGTTTCTTGAACATGACAATGAGTTCATTGTACTCAAATGGCCTCCACAGTCATCAGATCTCAATCCAATAGAGCACCTTTGGGATGTGGTGGAAGGGGAGATTCCACGGGGAGATGTACAGCCGACAAATCTGCAGCAAATGCGTGATGCTATCATGTCAATATGGACCAAAACCTCTCAGTTCTGAAGGCAAAAGGGGGGTTCAAACTGGTACTAGCAAGGTGTACCTAATAAAGTGGCCAGTGGGTACACACACACACACACACACACACACACACACACACACACATATATATATATATATATATATATCTCAGGCAGCCAAGTGCTTAGAAATGAATGGACAATGTCAGTGATGAAGCATTATGGGAAATAGAGCTGTTTCTGATGTCTCCCTCTAAGCAAATTCACCAGCTGTTTGAAAACCATACATGTATCAGATCTCTGCATTTATAGAAGTTTTTTCAGACCTTCCGCTGAGGCACAGACAGGGACTCGGTGACATGGAGACACGAGCGCTTTAGCGCTCTTAGAGCTCTTAGAGCTCTTAGAGCGCTAATGCTATTAGCATGTGAAGAGATAGAAATTCTGTTAATGTTGTATGAGGGTTTAATTTTGTAGTGCATGTGGCAACACTTAGAAACAGTGAACAATCAAGAGAAATGTGGTACATCCTGTGTGCCTTGTGTGAAGAAGCTGTGACCATTCTGTGAACGAAGATCTATGTGGGAGGAGTTTCCTTTTTACTCTTTTTTCCCAAAAAAACCTTATGATGAGATAAAGCTGTGCTCAGTTAGTAGAACTGAGTCCAGTGAACGACGTCTAACTGTTAAAATATATAATTGTTGTTTGTTGTTCGAAGGAAAAGAAGCTGAGACCCCTGCCAAAAGGGGCAGAACAATCCTCTGGTCTGCGTGCAGTCCTCAGAGTTTTCAAACTCATGGCTACTGAAAAAATACACTTTAGCTGCATATGGGTGATGTGCTGGCAACCTCTCACCTTTGGTCATAGAAGAGCGAGCCGGACGACCACAATTCCCGGCCAGAACAAGATGACTTGACTGCTGATCCGAAAAGTTCCAGAGAAGATGGACTCAAAATTGATATGATTCTATAAGTGTGATGCCTGACGTTTTTTCCTTATATATAGTGATCTCTTATTATAAGAGATCAAAAGAGGGACATGAAGAGATAGAAATTCTGTAAATGTTGTATGAGGGTTTAATTTTGTAGTGCATGTGGAAACACTTAGAAACAGTGAACAATCAAAAAGAATGTGGTACATCCTGTGTGCCTTGTGTGAAGAAGCTGTGACCATTCTGTAAACAAAGATCTATGTGGGAGGAGTTTCCTTTTTGACTCTTTTTTTAATAAAAACCTTAAGCTGAGATAAAGCTGTGCTCAGTTAGTAGAACTGAGTCCAGTGAACGATGTCTCACTGTTAAAATATATAATTGTTGTTTGTTGTTCTTATTGCTCCTTTTTACAGAAATGAACGAGCACGCGTGAAGTTGAAATGAGAGCTCAGAGAGAGCCCAGGGTCATAAATTAAATGTGTGTCTGTTCCTTTAAGAGAGGCTTTAAATTAGAGTGAAAACACCTTCTCAACACTGCCGAAAATCTTTGAAAAAGTCAAAAGATGCTGTGTTTTCTCCAAACTCATAAAACATTTAACAACTTTTCTTTTCAGCAGGTATGAGCTGCTCCAAACCACTTTTTGGCTTTGGTTCTCACAAAGTGAGCGTTTAAGTGTGTCTGAGTGTGTGTGATGAATTCTACTGTCAGCCCTGTATCAAAGCTGTCCACCCCTTCTAAGATAACAAATACATTAGACTCACTGCACCCAAATTGTGTAGAAAAATAAATAAAATACTGCCACTATGTGTATGGAGGTAGGAAAAAGGCGATCTCTCATCCTCTCCTGTTATCTCCATTTCTCTTATGTTTAATAAAGTTGTCACCTAAGAGTTTGGCAAATTGATGACTATGCCTCCATGACTCGGGTGTAAAACAAACTGGAAGAAGTAGGGGGTATAGTACTGGATGTTCCTACAAATTTTTCATGTAAAAAACAGACTGCAAGTGGAAAGGATGGATGGAGGGATGGACAGATGGATGGATTAATAAATGGATGGATGGATGGAAAAATTTAGAGAGCAGGACAGGAAATAAAGTCTGTAAATACACACCATTCTTATACCCTTTTATGAATTTTCCCTATACTTTTAAATCACATTTGACCTTTTCCAGATCAGAACATTAGTACATGAAGAAGAGGCTGAGCTTTCATGGCCTGAATGTTCTAGCTTTCCTAGAGCTACAGCCATTCCAACATGTAGCAAGGCAGTGTGAATGCGGTGCTTCCATGCATATAACTTGTACAGATTGCTCACGCCTGCTTTCAGTGTCACAGGGACCTCCAGTATGAAACCATGCCTTTGTTCCTCTTTTTGTGGATAATGATCTGTGAGTGTCCATATTAGACAGAGTGAAAGTGAGGACTGCTTTGCCAGTTTCTGTGTGCACTCGACCGCAAATATCGTCTTCAGAGGAGAAAACACTACACCCAGAATCCTTTTCACAGCAGGATTTTTTGTAGATTGGGGAGATAATCCCTTTGCTTTGCTTCCAGTGCTTCACTCCACCAATCTGCGGCCCACACACTCATCAAACATCCAACCCTCCTTCAGCCTGCGCACCTCCACTCAGATCCAACATCAAACAGAATCGTTACACTTGTCTCGTTTTATCATTAACCTTGCGCAGATGCCAACTGAAGGCTTCACCGGTGAGTCCTATTTCAACACTAAACTCCATCAGGATCAAACCCACAATAAGAAAAGGTGTTGTGCATTCACAAGTATAGCAACTTGGCAGTCGAAGCTTTTGTATGTGGGTCGACATGCTGCTTGTGTCTGCACTCTTGCTGGAGGCTGCCTTGTAATGTAGGTGCCCTCTATCATGGGTGGAGATAGAGCTGCTACTTGTCTATTCTGGGACTGTGCTGTCCACTGCATTCCTGTCCTTATATTGGAGACAGAGCAGGAGGAGATGATAGTTAGGGACAGCTGGACGCCGGCAGACCACGACAGTCTAGGAGTCATCAAGGGAAAGGTCAGGACGGGGAGTGTGTGGTGTCCCTGGGGAGACATATACCATACAGGTGGTGTTACAGCTGCCAGCCCAGCTTCGTGTCAGTGGATTGACACTCTGTAACCAATCCTGCAGTTGACTGTGTCAGTCTTGCTCATTGCGATATTTTCATTACAGATGTATGACCTGACACCCCAGAGGCTGCGCTGATACAACCTGTTCTGCAGCGCCACTACCAACAGCTTCACACCAAGTCTGCTTGCTTTCTCTATCTCTCTCTCCTAATCAGGACAAGTAGCTCTCAATGACTGACTCACTGAAATCCAGGCCTCAGCTCTCCATCCGACGCAACATTGCGTGAGAGGGAAAGCCTTGAAAACCTCTCCAAGCATCACTTCCAGTGATCTTGGTGATGGCGATGCCCCTGCTACAGAAGGTAAATTGTGTCAGGAGCCTGCTATCACAAGGGACTCCATCAAGTTAAGATCCTTGAGTCCCACTTACCTGTCCAGGCTCACATGTTTTTTATACACATACAGATATGTAAGGTGGCTTGCAAAAGTATTCGGCCCCCTTGAACTTTTCCACATTTTGTAACATTACAGCCACAAACATGAATCCATTTTATTGGAATTCCAGATGAAAGACCAAAACAAAGTGGTGTACACGTGAGAAGTGGAACGAAAAAAATAAATTATTCCAAACATTTTTTACAAATAAATAACTGAAAAGCAGGGTGTGCGTAATTTTTCAGCCCCCTTTGATCTGAGTGCAGTCAGTTGCCCATAGACATTGCCTGATGAGTGCTAATGACTAAATAGAGTGCACCTGTGTGTAATCTAATGTCAGTACAAATACAGCTGCCCTGTGACGGCCTCAGAGGTTGTCTAAGAGAATGTTGGGAGCAACAACACCATGAAGTCCAGAGAACACACCCGACAGGTCAGGGATAAAGTTATTGAGAAATTTAAAGCAGGCTTAGGCTACAAAAAGATTTCCCAAGCCTTGAACATCCCACGGAGCGCTGTTCAAGTGATCATGCAGAAATGGAAGGAGTATGGCACAACTGTAAACCTACCAAGACAAGGCCGTCCACCTAAACTCACAGGCCGAACAAGGAGAGCGCTGATCAGAAATGCAGCCAAGAGGCCCATGGTGACTCTGGACGAGCTGCAGAGATCTACAGCTCAGGTGGGGGAATTTGTCCATAGGACAACTATTACTCGTGCACTGCACAAAGTTGGCCTTTATGGAAGAGTGGCAAGAAGAAAGCCATTGTTAAAAGAAAACCAAAAGAAGTCCCGTTTGCAGTTTGCCACAAGCCATGTGGGGGACACAGCAAACATGTGGAAGAAGGTGCTCTGGTCAGATGAGACCAAAATGGAACTTTTTGGCCAAAATGCAAAACGCTATGTGTGGCGGGAAAACTAACACTGCACATGACTCTGAACACACCATCCCCACTGTCAAATATGGTGGTGGCAGTATCATGCTCTGGGGGTGCTTCTCTTCAGCCGGGACAGGGAAGCTGGTCAGAGTTGATGGGAAGATGGATGGAGCCAAATACAGGGCAATCTTGGAAGAAAACCTCTTGGAGTCTGCAAAAGACTTGAGACTGGGGTGGAGGTTCACCTTCCAGCAGGACAACGACCCTAAACATAAAGCCAGGGCAACAATGGAATGGTTTAAATCAAAACATATCCATGTGTTACAATGGCCCAGTCAAAGTCCAGATCTAAATCCAATCGAGAATCTGTGGCAAGATCTGCTGTTCACAAACGCTGTCCATCTAATCTGACTGAGCTGGAGCTGTTTTGTAAAGAAGAATGGGCAAGAATTTCAGTCTGTAGATGTGCAAAGCTGGTAGAGACATACCCTAAAGCTGTAACTGCAACAAAAGGTGGTTCTGCAAAGTATTGACTCAGGGGGCTGAATAATTACGCACACCCCACTTTTCACTTATTTATTTGTAAAAGAAATTTGGAATCATGTATGATTTTCATTCCACTTCTCATGTGTACACCAGTTTGTATTGGTCTTTCACATGGAATTTCAATAAAATTGATTCATGTTTGTGGCTGTAATGTGACAAAATGTGGAAAAGTTCAAGGGGGCCGAATACTTTTGCAAGCCACTGTATATATGACAGATTGGTATTGGACAAATACACCTTGTTATGAGACAGGGGAAGCTAGAATTAAACTGGCACCCTTCAGATTGGCAACGTTCAGAAGACACCTTCACCCCACCCTGTGTGTGTACAGATGGAAACAGATGGCAGCAGCTAGCTGTACAGGGGAGCAGTTGGTAGCACCGTTGCCAAGGTCCTGGGTTCTAATCCCAACCAGGGGTCTTTCTGCATGGAGTTTGCATGTTCTTCTTATGCATGCGTGGGTTCCCCCCCGTTACTCCAGCTTCCTCCTACAGTCTAAAAACATGAGTGTAAGGTTAATTGGTCTCTCCAAATTGTCCTTTGGTATAAGTTTGTGTGTGTGCATGGTTATTTGTTCTGTGTGTCTCAGTGTTGCCCTCCAATGGACTGTACCTCGCCTCTCGCCTGATGATTGCTGAAGATAGGTACCATCCCATCATAGACGGTATAGATAATGGATGGATGTACAATGTCAACAGTTAAATTTAGTATACATTTCAGCACTGATACAGCCTATCCTTAAAGCATGAATTGAGATTGGCTCCATCAGTTACTACAAACAGGACCGTTAATAAGGAGCAGCCAGTGCAAAGTGCAATCTGCACCAACAATGAGTTAGATATTGTGTTAAGACGGTTTGCTTTGGTTACACAGTGAGCAAATTTTTTTTTTGTCTATTGTTTATTGTCCAGTGAAAGAAACCACAGAGCCACAGAAAGCCCACAGAGTTCTTCATCAAGCCCTGTTAGAACACAACATTGCCTTAATTTACCCTCATACACACTTCTTTGCCCCAAGTTTTGTTGTTTGGGATCTGGTTCTAAAATTATTAAGAAATCCACTTTAAACCTCAGTACACTTAATACATGCAGGATTCCAGTTAAGCCGACTTCAAAGATTAAATCTAAAGAAAATCTAAATCCATACCTGATGAAAACGTGAAACAGTTGGTAATTACCTTAACCCGTTAAAACCTGTTGATCCCAGGGCTTTAATTTGAAGCCTGTTTCTCGAAAAATGCTTACCCATTACCCATTTTGCTCTGCCTAAAAAAACAAACATGTTTTATATTGAACAACTCTATAGATATTGCTTGAATGGCAGTGGTTACTCAATAAAATGTAAATACAACATGTGGACATTATCTCTGCAAAAGTTGATACTGATTATGTGAAGCAGGACAAAACTAGAGAAGTTTTAGTACAGGCAAGTCAGGTGAGGTGTCCAGTTTGGCACAAAGTGCCATTTCTATTTTTGTCATGTAAAAGTTATATTTTTTTATTTTTAAGGTTGAAAATTGGAACATGAACACTATAGCGACATTTAGTGGGTCTAAGTTGTAGCTACAACAATAGAAAAATAATTCCCGCTGTTGGGTTGCCTGGTTCGCTGCCCATACGCCCAGTGACCAGCCTGAACTGTGTCCAGTGAGGAATGTATTTTAGAGCAGTTTAACTGACAGCTAAAGTTAGCAAGTGACTTAGCTTACCGATCCAGGAGGAAAGTCGCCGTTTTCTGAACTCAGCCATTTTTCCCAGTACCAGCCGAGTTGTACCGACCACATAGTGGGATCATAGAGACCGTATCTGGCACCCCGCGGCCGCTACTGGCGGTAGGTGTAAACATTACGTCATTGTCGTGCCCGTTAAAATTCATATTTTATTATATTTTAATTCTATTTTGTCATATTTTAATTCAAATTATTTCATTTTGCACCATTTGAAACACCCGTGGAGGTATCATTATTATAATTTTTTTAATAGCTTTTTATGAAAATGTTCCATATTCAACCATTAATGTCACATAGTGTTCAGTAGTCCTAAAATAAACACTTTTGGGTGTTTTTGGAAAAAAAATCGGATAATAATGCAATAATGGATATATGTATATTTTTAGCCTGTGCGCTGTGCGCCCTCTTGTGTAATGCACATGCCTTGCCGGCTGGTAGTTTTATTTTACGCAAAGAACTACCCTCGCAGCGGATTGGTCAATTTTGATGAGCGATACCTTGTTGGATTCGTAGAAGCCTATAGAATAACGCCAAAACTTTCCAAACAAGATTGACAACACAGTCAGCCAACCAGAGAGCCGAGAACAGAGTACCAGGAAGTGCCAGCATTCTCAGCGAAGAGACGACAAAAACACTTTATAGGAGCCACAAATAGTAAGAGAGACGCCCGAAAAGTTCTGAAGGGTGCATAAGAGATGGAAGTATCAGAAAATACCGTTTATTTGTCGAAGAAATCATCTTTAATGGCAAAACAGCAAAGGTAAGGCAAATTTTACTACTGCGATTGTGAAAAGCGATTTCCTGTTGTGTTATACTTTGGCTTATATCTCCGCAGTGCTTTAGTGTAGCGTCTTGGCAGATGTATCCTTGGAATCGGCTGGTTCTCTGCTTTCATTTGAGGAGCTGCTTGTGAATTTAGGACAAAAGATTGCTGCGGTAGAGCCAGAAATGTGGCGGCTGGGTTGACAAAACTATGATGTTAGGTTGACAAAACTATGATGTTACGAGTTTGTTCGCAAATAGTTATTTACGTGGCATCTGAGTTGTGTTTGTGGTTGGTAAAAATAGTTTAGATAGCCTTGTAGCGCGTGATGTTCTGTTTAATTTGATGTGCATTATGTCTATTTTTTCTGTCAGGTTGTGTTGTCTCAAGCCTGTTGAAAAAAAGTTATTCCCTAGGTCCCCCAATTGGGGGGCCCTCTGGTTTAACATTAATGCAAGGCTCAGTACTGCAATGAAACAAGCTGACCCGTGGCCAGGCTATAAACTTTATTTTTGGTGGCTTGCCATATTTCTTCCCACTAATTACCTCGAAACTATAGGAATGGGTTAGGTGGCATGTATATTATCCACCTAAGCAAAGACATTTGGGGCCAATCTGAAATACACCGTGCTCTGAGACATGGGAGCTGGAGGTTCAGTTCCTCTTACCATGAGGTTAGTGGTGGCAGTACTGCTACAACCCACTACAGACACCAATTCCCCCTTACCACCACCCTTCATTTAAAAGTGAGCAGAACCCTGACTCGGCACTATTTCTATCCCTGATTGGTTGACCAGAGATGGAGACAGAAGGCTAACAGGAGCCTGTATCCTGTGCTCAGCCACTTCCTCTCTTCCTTATCTTCCCCAAAGATAAAACACATCTGGATTAAAAATAAAAATACATTTAAAACACTTTCTGATCTTGTTTCACTGCCTGGTTCGGGTGCCAAATGGTACACTATTTTAAAATTTTGTTTAAAAGATCCATTCACACCATAGTTAATAATGTGTAGCAACTGAACCAGGTGATGCATCCCAGCCATGCGAAACTCTCCTTGCAGTAGATAAAATGTCCTAATGGGTTTGCTTACGGTTCATAATGTGTTTTGATGGGATTCTAAACGTCTACAGGACATCAATAAGCATGTCTGCAGGGCTCATACATTCTGATTACTGCAGACTTTATCTCTACGCTCTTGATTTTACCTCACAATAATTTAATCCTCAAAGCAGTTTCATTCCTTAACCTTTTAATCTAACAGCAACACCCTTAAGACGATCAATACCTATTTGGATGATATATTTAATTACCCCCCCCATCTCTCTCTTGGGACATTTCTTTGTCAACATGCACCACAATGCTTACACAAAAACACCAACTTATTGGGATTTGCGGATGATGAGATCCTTCGAAGATTTTTCTTCACCGTGATTTACGATTCAGGAACAGAGAACACAGTTAAAGCCAGGAACTGGACAATATTACATTTCTGCACAGTGATCTCTGAATAAAATAACTTTTAGCTGAGAAATGGACTCTGTTGCGTAACTAATTCTTATTATTATGATTATTCTCTTAATTGATTGTTAATTCTTTCTATTGTTGTGTGTTAAGATTTTTGCTTTGCAGGGTTAATTATTATGGCCGACATTCCTGGTTCAGCTCTGAATTTTCTGTGAATTAAAAGTTTGTGATTGATAACTGATCATACGTCTTATTGTGTTGTGTTTGATGATTTTGTTTTGACTCATATAAGTGCATATACAACACGTAGGCTATGCTTCACTTGTACGTAGCAAGTTGTGAGTCAAGAGCAGCTGGGCTCTTTTTTTTTTTTTAGCACCCCCTGCTGAGAATATGTTCCCGCTGCTATGCTTAAATGACCCTGCTTCATGAAGCTCTGAGTAGCCCTCACTGTTGGGAGTCCATCCACAGACTGATGACCACTGGAGACACATAAAAGGAACTCTAATCCAACACACGTATGAGCATAATGCCGCTCCAGTGGCCATAAGGAAACAGGAAGCTTTTTTTAGATCATGTGACACACGGCTTTCTGATTAATGCAAGCATTTCCACTCATTTTTACTACAAATATTCTGGTCTGTGAAATGTTGTATTGCTCAGTGTTTCCCAACGCTGGTCCACAGGGCACTCTGCCCTGCATGTTTTAGATGTTCCCCTGCTTTTACACGCCTGATTCAGGTGATTCCAGTTCAGCAAAAGCCTCAATAACTGAAATCAGGTGTGCTGAAGCAGGGAAGCATCTAAAACAAGCAGGGCAGTGTGCACTGGGGAGCAGGGTAGAATAACATGACAAAAGCTTTTCTTATCCTTTTTATCCTATTCCAGTTCCATATTTTCCTCAGTTTACAGGCTGTTTATCAGTGCAATTAGTTTATAGTAGATGATCTGTTCAGAAGCATCGTTTCTGTTTGATCTGAAGCATCAGTCCATCTCTGTCAGGTTTAGAAATGTGTGTGCAATTGTGCATCTTTGTACTGTGTACCAGGTAAAATAAAGTGAATTTATTAAAAAATGTCTTCAAAACCTGATGTAATCTAAAACCTTATGCTAGACAGTTCTAGATTACTCCAAAAAAAGAGATTTTTTTTTCTCCTTCGAAAAAAAAACTGAACAACAGCGCTGTGTCCAGTTGCATTTAGGTGAACCATTGACCAGATAGGATTTCCTCAGGGTTGAATGGTAAGCCAACATGCCTGGGCTGACAGCCACAGACAGAGAAACAAATCCATTGAGAAATCCATTAAACTGTGTCTCTTGTTTTACTCCCCTATTTTTTAACTAATTACAAAAACACAGAACATCACCAGATATTTGGTCTTTTTCTATTGGCTTTTCTTACAGAGGCAAGTGTAAAAAGATTCCTCTGTTTGATTTTACAAATCCAAAGCAAAAATTGATATACAGAATTACCAAATGGTTCTGAGTCCCTTCACACACTAACAATGAGAGATGACTCCATTCAGATAATGTTATCTCACTGAATCCAACAAAGGAAAAAAATCTTTAAAGGAGACTATAAGGTATACAATAGCTCCGAGGTCCGTCTTCACTAAACCTACATCTTCCAGAAGTCCTGCTGCTGATACAGCACTACCTCTGCAGAGTGGAGCTCACCGTTACAAATGGTAATCCAACTATCATATACTGTAATAGTTTCTGTGCAACAAAATGGAAGCAATTATCTCAAAGCACACAGCGAACGGTGGAACAGATCACAGCGCATAACTCTTTATGGCTTTGGCAGATTTACTTTCTGCCGCCGACTCACTTAGTGTAATTCAGTCCCTTTATGATCCTGTTATGTTTTCTCCTTTTGTTTCTCTCTTCTTTTATCAACTGATCATTGGCCCGCGGCCTCTTATTTGCCACAATAGCCACGCTCCATGCATTTTTGGAGACTGAAAGTAGCCTTATTAGATCTGTGAGCTATCTACTCCTCTGTCCTCCACCTTGTTCTCTTATTTCCTGCTCAGTAAATTCTGGCCAGTGAGGATGATGACAGAAGAATGCTGACAAGCTTTGGCCAGATTATGTACTCTGTTCCTCTTCCATACATAGCTATGTGCACTTACCCAACTAGCTCTGTCACTCCACTGACACAGAGTCTGACTGACATGATCGTTTTACCAGCTGATCAACAGCCAAGACTGACTCGTTGTATTTGTTTCTCCACTAATATTCCTCCTCCATCGTGTTATATCACCAGCTGCAACAGAGACTCAGCCACTTTCTGACACCTGCACTCATGTACCCTGATCCTAAGAACCGTCTTCTGACAGACGGAAGTGAGGGGACACATGATGCATGCTGGGATGAAACGTTTCTCCATATATCGGTCAGCTGAAACCTACAGAAACCCTCTGCACACCCCTGTGAAGATCCCCGATTTTTTTTTATGTGAAAAAGGAGACCATGATAAGTTAGAAATATTATGTAATCCAGGAGATAAACAAACACACTGAAAGACTCTAATACATTGTGAGGCACATTTTGCTTCAGGCTTCATTGGAAATATTATCTTAATCTGTCAGATTGTCAAGACATAGGTGTGAATTCACTGCTTAGTCAATCACTTCATCTGGATGGCATTAAATTGGCCCCCAGTTAAAACGTAAAGAACCTCAGTGTTATTTTTGACCAAGACTTGACATTTAAATCCCATATTAAACAGGTTTCCAGGATTTCCTTCTTTCACCTCCAGAATTTTGCTAAAATTAGAAACATCCTGTCCAGGAGTGATGCTGAGAAACTAGTCCATGCATTTGTTACCTCAAGGCTGGACTACTGTAATTCTTTACTATCAGGAAGTCCACAAAATGTTATTAAAAGCCTTCAGTTGATCCAAAATGCGGCAGCAAGAGTTCTGATGAATATTAAAAAGAGAGATCACATTTCTCCTGTTTTAGCTTCCCTTCATTGGCTCCCTGTTAAATCCAGAATAGAATTTAAGATCCTTCTTCTTACATACAAAGCCCTTAATAATCAAGCTCCATCATACATCAGAGATCTAATTGTTCCTTATATTCCTAACAGAGCCCTTCGCTCTCAGACTGCAGGTTTACTTGTAGTTCCTAGGATTTCTAAAAGTAGAATGGGAGGTAGATCTTTTAGTTATCAGGCTCCTCTCCTGTGGAACCAGCTCCCAGCTTTAGTCCGTGAGGCAGACACTCTGTTTACTTTTAAGGCCAGGCTTAAAACTTTCCTTTTTGATAAAGCTTATAGTTAGAGTGGCTAAGGTCATCCTGAGCTAGCTCTGTAGTTATGCTGCTATAGGCTTAGACTGCTGGAGGACAGACTTACCAATTTTCTTCACTCTGCTACTTCCTTTTCTCCTACTACTCTCCAGTTGTATTACAGTACATTCTGTTATTTCGACTCTTAACTTTGTTTTCTCTCAGTGTTTTTCTCTCCATAGAAGCTCCACCTGGTCTGGTATCCTGCTTGGCTGCAATGCCCTGTTGGACGGGGGGCATCGACTGGGGTGATCCTCCCAGTAACTGAACATCCACTGTGTCCTGTTATCAACTTTTTACTTTCTGTAACATAGAAAGTTCTCTTATATCAGATCTTCTGTTCCTTCTGTGTTTCTGCTCTGTCTTCTCAAACCCCCAGACGGTCGTGGCAGATGGCCGCTCCTAGTGAGCCTGGTTCTGTTGGAGGTTTCTTCCTGTTAAAGGGGAGTTTTTCCTCTCCACCGTCGCTACATGCTTGCTCAGTATGAGGGATTGCTGAGGTTGGAGTCTGCATCAACGGTGCACAATTGCCAGTCAATGACTTGATGCAATCTGCTGGTGTTCCTTAGATGGAAAACAAGCTAAAACTTGAAACTTATTGGAATGTTTGTATTGAAATGAATTCTTGTAAAAAAAAAAAGAAAAAAAAAGAAATGACTTCTTGTTAAGTGCCTTGAGATGACATCTGTTGTGTTGAATCTGCGCTAAAGAAATAATTGAATTCAATTCAAGCAAAATTGAACGCTAAGAATTAATCAGAAGGTGCCTAAGTTAAGTTGCCTAATTAGTTTTAGGGAGGGGTTGCTATAGTTATTACAGTAGATTTTCAACATACTTTGGCACTAGGCCATTCAATGATTTATAAACTAATAAAAGTATTTAGAAGTCTATTCTCTGAGCAACAGGGAGCCAGTGTAATGACTTTAGAACTGGGGTGATGTGCTCTACTTTCCTGGATCTAGTGAGGAACACGAGCAGCACAGTCTGGATCAGCTGCAGCTGTCTGATTGACTTTTTAGGCAGACCTGTGAAGACACTGTTGCAGTAATCAATCCGACTAAAGATAAACACAATGGATGAGTTTTTCGAGGTCCTGTTGCGACAACAGTCATTTAATCCTAGAGATGTTCTTCAGGTGATAGAACGCTGACCTTGACATTGCCTTTATGTGACCCTGGAGGTTCAGGTCAGAGCCCATTACTACACCTAGATTTCAGGCCTGATCAGTAGTTTCTAGCTGTATTAACTGAAGCTGTGTGCTGACTGTTGATCGTTCCTCTTTAGGTCCAACAGTAATTACTTCTGATTTGTTTCTGTTCAGCCAGAGAAAGTAATGACACATCCATCCATTGATTTCCTCGATGCATTTACTTAGGGTTTGGATGGGTTCAAAGTAACCTGGTGACATTGTAATTTAGAGCTGAGTATCATCTGCATAGTTATGGTAGCTAATCTTATTGGTTGTTATAATCTGGGCTAGCTGGAGCTTGTAGATATTAAATAGGAGTTATTATTTTATTATTTCAGTTGTTATTACTATCACTTTTTTAGTAGTAATCATTATTAGTATATCTATCCTTTTTATACTCCACTCTAGCTGTACCTCTACACAATTCTACCTGTGGTGTAGCCTCGAATTTGTCTATTCTACTACCGCTACTTTCTCTTTCTCTCTCTCTCTCTCTCTCTCTCATTTATTTTCATTTATTTATTTATTTATTTATTTTCTTCATCATTACTACCATAACGATACTTGTTTTTTTGTTTTATTATTATTATTATTATTATTATTATTATTATTATTATTATTATTATTGCAGAGTGACGCAGTTGGTAGCACTGTTGTCTTGCAGCAAGAAGGTCTTGGGTTCAAATCCCGCCCTGAGGTCTGTCTGCTTGGAGTTTGCATGTTCTCCCTGTGCATGCGTGGCCTCTTGTTATCTATGTTATTTCATCTCACTCTGAATTTCTTCTTATAAAAAAGTGTTTGTTTTTGGTTGGTTTTTTTGTAGATGTAGTAGTGGCAGTGGCGGTTGTAGTAGTAGCAGGAGCACTAGTGGTACGTATAGCATATCTTTCATTCTTTCATTCTCACCCTCTTTCTTTTATTAAAAGTATTATATATATATATATATATATATATATATATATGTTATTTTTTTTTCTTTCTACTAAATATATTGTTGTACTGTCATATGTCTTACCTCGTGTGTGTTGTCATTTCTTTCCTGCACATTTGTAAATATGCACTACGTCTTGAAATACAAATAAATTAAAAAAACTTATAAAATAGGAGGGGCCCCATGATGGAGCCCTGGGGATCCCCACATGTGATTTCTGTTCGCTCGGATGAAAAATTTCCTATTGAAACAAAGAAGTCCCTCTTCTTTAGGTAAGATTCAAATCAGCCAAGTAGTGAACCAGAGAGTCCGACCCAGCTCTCCAGTCGTTCTAATAGTATATAAACAGTGTCAAATGCTGCACTGAGGTCCAACAGAACCAGCACTGTCTGTATTTATGTGGATGTGATTCGCTGAAGGAACGGTGAAGGAACAAAAACCGGTCATTATAAGGCAAGGCAAGGCAAGGCAATTTTATTTGTATAGCACACTTTCAACAGCAGGGCAATTCAAGGTGCTTTACATGATTTGGTGATTTAAAAAACAAAAAAAAACAATGGAAATTAAAAGTAAAAGAAACACACATTACACATGATACACAATAAAGCAAGAGAAAGATCAACAAAAAAAGCAAGAGAGCATGAACACATTTCATACATATGACATCAAGCATTTACTCAAATGCAATTCTAAACAGATGGGTTTTTAGTCTCGATTTAAAGCAGTTCAGAGTTTCAGCAGCTCTACACTCGTCAGGAAGTCTGTTCCAGATAAGGGGAATCTAGAAACTGAAAGCTGCTTCTCCATGTTTAGTTCTGAGTCTAGGGATGTTTAGTAGGCTAGAGTTAGAGGACCTGAGTGGTCTTGGTGGTTGGTACCATGACAACAGGTCTTCAACATATTTTGGTGCTAAGCCATGTAATGATTTATAAACTAGTAGGAGTATTTTGAAGTGTATTCTTTGAGCTACAGGGAGCCAGTGTAAGGACTTTAGAACCGGGGTGATGTGCTCTACTTTCCTGGTTCTAGTGAGGACGCGAGCGGCAGCGTTCTTGATCAGCTGCAGCTGTCTGATTGACTTTTTAGGCAGACCTGTGAAGATGCTGTTGCAGTAATCAATCCGACTAAAGATAAACATATGGATGGGTTTTTCTAGGTCGTGTTGCAACATCAGTCGTTTAATCCTAGAGATGTTCTTCAGGTGATAGAAATAATCACTTCAGTTTTGTTTCTATTGAGCTGGAGAAAGTTATGGCACATCCATCCATTTATTTGGTCAATGCATTGATTTAGGGTTTGAATGGGTTCCGAGTCACCTGGTGACATTGTAATGTAGAGCTGAGTGTCATCCGTGTAGTTATGGTAGCTAATGTTATTGGTTGCTATAATCCTGCCTAGTGGGAGGATGTAGATATTAAATAAGAGGGGCCCCAGGATGGAGCCCTGGGGCACCCCACATGTGATTTCTGTTCGTTCTGATGAAAAGTTTCCTATTGAAACATAGAAGTCCCTGTTCTTTAGGTAAGATTCGAACCAGCCAAATAGTGTACCAGAGAGTCCGACCCAGCTCTCCAGTCGTTCCAATAAAATAGCATGATCAACAGTGTCAAATGCTGCACTGAGGTCCAACAGAACCAGCACTGAGGTTCTTCCACAGTCTGTATTTATGCGGATGTCATTGAATACTTTGACGAGGGCAGTCTCGGTGCTGTGGTGAGCACGGAAACCAGACTGAACAACATCAAAACGGTTTGACATTGTTATGAAGCTATTCAACTGCTGAAACACGGCTTTTTCAATAATCTTACTGATGAATGGAAGATTAGAGATCGGCCTGTAGTTCTGCATTAACCTGTTGTCCAGATTTTTCTTCTTTAGCAGTGGTTTAATAACTGCTGTTTTTAAAGCCTGAGGGAAGACACCTGATAGCAGGGATGAGTTTACTATTTGAACAAGATCAGACCCAATAACAGGAAGAACTTTCTTTAGAAAAGCTGTGGGTAGGATATCAAGACAGCAGGAAGGAACTTAATTGGATAATGATTTTTTTCAAGGCTGTTCTGGTTTAATTCGTGGAATTCAGACATTTTCTCTACATTGTTGTTGATTGGGGATGGCACTGGTTGTGGGTTCGATATTGAGGTACAGATTGACCGCCAAATTGTTAGAATCTTTTCAGTGAAAAAGCTGGCAAATTCATTGCAGGCCCTGGTAGAGTTTAGTTCAGGGGCTACTGTCACTAAAGATTAGTTAGTCTTTCCACTGTTGCAAATAGGGTCTGTGCATTATTAATGTTTCTGTTGATGATTTCAGAAAAGAACGATTCCTTAGCATCTTTTACAGTTAGCTGATATCTATTCAGTCTCTCTTTGTAGATCTCACAGTGAACCTGGAGTCGAGTTTTCCGCCATTTTCTCTCGGCGCGTCGACACTCTCTTTTTTCACTACGTACTAGTGGATTACTTGCCCACGGAGATTTCTTTCTACCTGAGACTACTTTCACTTTAGTTGGAGCAATGGAATCCATGATGTCTGAGATTTTCGCAAGGAAATTATCTACCAACTTATTTACTGAGTTTGAGTTAGGAGATGAGGGGGATGTAGTGGAAGGGTAAATACGTTTAAAAGTTTCAACTGAGCTTTCCCCTAGAAAACGCTTTTTTATAGTGGTCTTACTGTGGCTGGATAATTTAGCAGAGATGGTACTTTCAAAGAAAATACAGAAATGGTCAGATAACGCAATATTAATTACAGAGATGTTGGAAATATTTAAACCTTTGCTGATAATTAAGTCCAGAGTGTGTCCTTTATTGTGTGTTGGTTGTTTAGGGGGTGCCGGGCGAGTTCTGGGAGACGGTAGGGGTGGATTTATTGCTCGGTTCCCTCAAATATCAAATATCTGTAATAATCAGTGGGGGGAAGCTCCCAGGCTTATTGACACTAGTCTCAGGGGTTTGGTGTAGTCTTAAGTTTAGGTGTTAATTGTGTCCCAAATTTGATTTGCTCGTTCAGTCTGTCTGTAAAGTTTCTAAATGGAGACTCATTTGATGTGGCTGAGTCACAGGAAGATGAAGACTTAATCTCTGATGGTTGTTTATTCGTTCGGTCCTGTGGTGTCATGATGACTTGGTGTTTTTGTTCTCTGATATCCATGGGCGCCTCAAGGTCAGCTTTTGGGAGCAAGTGTTTTGCTTTCTGATTTTGATAAGAAAAAATGTTTGCTGCTAACAGCCTTACTCCGGCCTTGTTAAGATAACGGCCTGCTTTGAACAGATGATTAGCACTTCCAAATACTTTGAAATTATTAATAAACATGAACGACTTCTCAGCTGATTGTTTCGTCAACCATTTATGGAGCATGCGTAGTCTGCTAAATCTTTCGTCATTCCCTTCAGGGACTGGTCCGGTAATGAGGATGTTTACGTTAAGTCCATCAAGTCTCTGTAGGAGATCAGAAAAGTCTCTCTTCAGAATCTCTGATTGTCTCATCGTGATATCTGCTGATCCAGCGTGAAAGACGAGCCTTTCCAAAGCAGGATGTTGGTCCAAGATTTATGGGATTTTTTCTGATATTTCTCTCACTGTATTTTTGTAGCAGCTATAAACTTTGGTGTTCTTGCTACAAAGCCTCAATTCCATTAATTGATCCGTCTTGTATGATCACAATCTTTCCTGGGGGGGGCTCTTACTTTGTTATGTGTCCGTTTGATGCGGCTGGGTTTCTCCTGGTGGCTTTGACTGTTCCCGGGGGCTGCGTCATCTTTCGGGGAACTCAAGGCTGCGAATCTGTTTTTCAGCGGGATTCCAGGTGGAGAAATATCTCTTGTTTTTGGCTGAAACCTCTTTTGTTGACTTTTAGCAGAAGCGGCAGGTCTGGGTTCAGAGCTTTCTCTGTGCCGGAGTTTCTTTAGTTTTTTCTTCCTCGGAGAACAGGCTGGGGTTGATGATTCCATGCATTTTAAAGCTGGCCAGTCTTTATTAGAGTGTGGAGTTCTGCCGCTCAGGCGCCTGTAGGGAGTCTCTGTGACACGGTGAGACTGATGTAACACCGGGCTGTTTGTATTCAAAGGTAAAGTTGTGTCGTTTCCATAATCAGCGTGGAGATAAAAATTAATTTCCAGACGACGTAGCTTCGTTTCAATGCCCTCAATTCTGTGGAGCAGTTTTTCAAAATCCTCAGCTGAGCAAAAAGCCATGTTGATAAGTCCATAAAAAAGTAATACAAAAAGAGATCCGGTCCAATACAGTAACTTCAGGAGCTGGGTAGATAAAGTAACTAAGAAAAGGTTAAGAAAGAAAACAAGAAAAGCAAACAGAAAAGAAAATAAAGTGAACGGATCTGGAGAGAGACAGAGAGCAGCTGCTCCTCCTTCAGCAGACAGACAGCGTTCAGGAAGACCACCATCTCTATTATAAGCATTTGGTTTGTTATGACAACAAATATCAAGAAGATTTTTCAGCACCAGTTGCCGTTCTAAGCGGAGGTCTGCTTTATTCGGCTGTATGAAAACCATATATGCTATTTATATATCTTTAAATGTTCACTATTAGGAATAAAGATAGAGCTACTTTTTCTAGTTTGTTTTTTTCCCCCATTATTTATCATCCAGTGCTCGCGTGTGGAAGGATCATGTTATTACAGCCAGATCCAACCCATCCCTTCAGGCACCCCAGCCACCCAGGAGGAGGCAGTATACATCCCCAGGACTAGTGCATGTTTTTGTGGGAGTAGCTCACACTAGCTGCTCAAGGGAACACAGGGAGAACATGCAAACTTCACACAGAAAGGCCCTATCGCCAACCCCACCCAGGGTGTGGGTGCTGATGATGGGGGAGAACAAACACACCCTCAGCACCCAGAGTGTCCCCAGCGGTAATCGAACCTGGGACCTTCTAGCTGTGAGGTGAGCCGCTCTACCAGCTGCACCACCGCGCCCCCGTACTTTTTCTAGTTTTTTAACTTCAGAACATCCTTCCTAAATTTTGTTTTGTAAATGTAGAAATTGTTTGAAAGAATCCATTTTTTCATCTCACATGTAAAAAACATCCAAAATTTGCAGAATTTCATGAAAACTGTATTTTGCACATACATATTTTTATTGTTCTGATGAGTACATTTAAACAGATCAAGCCAAACTTGTGTACTGTGTTGTAAGGCTGTACACACTAAAGCCTTGCCACTATTATTAAACTATAATAAGGGTACTCAGTCGACTTATGTCATGATTTATTATTTTTTTATTACAGTATATTAAAATTTAAAAAAGGTGAGTCTGATTTCTTTTTTCAAGCCAAACTCAGAATGATCCTGGATTTGAATTATTGCTCAGAGAATATGAATAAATATTGAATATGCTTTTCAATGAGTGCATTGGTTCTTCCTATTCTGCTCCATGAGACTTCTTACAAAATAATCCACAGCATACAAAATCACCATCTCCCACTGTGTTCATTCACTATTCTCATCACTAGTAATGGAAGTAACAATGGACCCAGGAATGCCTTATATTCCAGAATATTCCATTATGAGATACATCAGTGAAGCTCCCTGAGATCCATCCACAGCTGGTGTGTTTCTGAATATCTCCGTAGGTTGTATTACAAGAAACTGGTGCAAATACCCAAAATAAATGTATTTTGTACTCATTATGAAATGATTTGTTTATTTTGTCTCGAGCAATGGATTTCGGGATCAGAACAGCAGGAAACAGAAAATGAATTTTTCTAATTTTTTGGTCAACTGACAATTACTGTGTCGTAAAATTGTAAATGTTATGACCTTATAAACACCCGTGGAGTATAATTAGAATATTAGGATGACAGTAAACCTCAGCAGTAATTACAGGGGTGTCAGTGTATAAAGGCATCCCGTGTTTGTGTGTAATCTGCAGCTAGCAGGGGGAAACGGAGAAAGGGACGTAGAGGAAAGGAGGGGATTGCGTCCCACCACACTGCCCTTGTTTCTTTAATTACTTCCCTCTGCTTCACAGCTTCACTGCATAACAATTATCCTGCGTGTTGATTTGCAGGGAGTGCTCCCATCTCTCCTCGTACGGCACGCTAACGGACAGGCTCTGGTGTCAGCAACATCACATCATATACAAGTGGGAGCAACTAAATTACACTTGAGCTCCTCCACACATCACCGCCCTCCACACAATGAACCAACAGAAATCAACTTTTTGTGTCACATCCCAGCAATGCATCTCAGAAGTAAAATGTGCATTTTGAAAAGAAAAAGAAAAAGAGGAGACAATCATTGAATTTAATGCAAAGTGATGCAACAATGAACAAAATAAATTGATGTCCTACATTTTGTCACTTGGTCAGAAATTTCTGTTTCTCTGTCATATTTTTCTCTTTAGAACTGTCCTTTACGGTTAACAAAACACAAAGTGAGTGTGCCCAACTCCAACATAGTAAAAAAAGGGTGGAGTAGACCGCTCCATACACATAGTAAACCCTACAGGTTAGGAATGAGGGAGGGACATCAACTGTTGTATTGGAATTATACAATCTCATGTATTTCTGTATGTTTGTATGTTATTGTTGTTTGAGTGTCACTGATTGGAATGACGGGCTGCACAGTGGAACAGTGGTAGAACTGCTGCCTTGCAGCAAGAAGGTCTTGGGTTCTATCCCGGCCTGAGGTCTGTCTGCTTGGAGTTTGCATCTTCTCCCTGTGCATGCGTGGTCTCTCTCCAGGTACTCCGGCTTCCTCCCACACTCCAAAAACATGACTCAATTATTTTCTGTCATGTCACACAAATTTCTTCACACACCCCTGAATCGAAATACTATTCAGAACCTGATGGTAATATTTAATTATTTATCTGTACAAACCACTAGCACCAGCATCTTGTATACAATCTCCTGATTATCCAAACAGATTAATAAAATGAGCAGCAACAACTTCTATTTTAAGTTGTTGCTGCTCATTTTATAGTTTTAAGTCTTAAGACTATTTCCAAGTTCAGTTTATCAACTCAAATGGTAACATTTAATCAAGACTGCTGCTCAGTCTGTGACTATCAGAAGACAAAAAGTTCAAATGTCTCACTGAGATGGGCCTTTTTAGATTAAACAATATCATTCAAAACAACTTTAAACTGCAAACATTGGTGACTTGTCAGCTTCACCAGCTTTTTACTTTTCAATACATAAATAACTATATAATTATGTGTATAATTATGTAGTCAATGAAAATAAAAGACCCACACTTACTGTTATTCACTAATATTTTCACAATTAACTGTGCTGGGGTTCAAACAATTCCCTTAAAAAGAACTAAAACATTATGTGCAAAACAAAGAATCTCACGTTTTTCACATTTTAGAAAAGAAAATTTCCCTTGACAAATAATTTAGTTGAACTCCACATTAAAGAATGTCTAATAAAGAGACCTGGAAACAGTAAATCCTCATTCTCACTTTGTTCATGTTTATTTCCTAACTCTGTCCCAAACGCCACTGAAATACATGACATGTCCGTGTTTTTGTCTTTCGTTCTCATGTTACTGTAGACCTTGCAGCCCATGATTTGACAGAAGTTCTAGCTAGCCCCGAGCCTCCAGGTTTTTTTTATTTTTTATTTGGAGGACGTTTGTGTTTCAGTGAATTTTTCGCCATGGCTGGCCGGTATATTCGGTCTGTGTGGAGAGGAGGGCCCACCCAACCTCTGCCTAATCAGGTAGCACCACACCCACTATTTGAGAAGCACTGGGTTAATTTATCTCTCTACATTGTCCTTAGGTATGAGTGTGTGTGTGTGTGTGTGTGTGCATGGTTGTTTGTCCTGTGTGTCTCTGTGTTGCCCTGTGATGGACTGGCGACCTGTCCAGGATTACCCCGCCTATTGCCCCACCAATGATTACTGGAGACAGACACCAGCCCCCTGCAACCCTGCAGAGGATGGACGGCTATAGATGATGGATGGATTGACAGTGCTCCACACAGATGGTCCCTTTTGCCCAGTCTGCCTCTGATTGGCTTAGATGTTTGGTTTATCCCTATATAGATACATTGGTTGTCTTTCTGTAATAGGCTGACTACTGCATGCAGCTGTCCATTTTTGCCCTTAATAAATATCAGAAAGCAGTGCTGTTTATCCAGATTTTTTTTTTGCTCACTATGTTACCTGAGAAATGTATTATGCTTTTATGTAAAAAAATTCAGTCATACAGAAGAGAAACATCAAATTCATCTACCTTTGAAACGCAAATCTGTCCTGACACTGAAAGGGAACCTTACCCACTATGGTGTTTCGCTAAGCTGTGAGGACACGGTACAAAAAGAGAGTATTGTGTGGTTTCATCTCACTGTTCTTACACACCCAAGAGTTGCGGAAGGAGGTTTGGCTTTTCGGAGTCTATTGGAGACTAATTCAAGCAGATGTCTGTTTAATTGATTGAAACAAATTACCTCAACATTGATCCCTGTCCTGGTATAAAGCAGGGATCGGCTTTTCAGAGTCACAGAGCATGTGTGTGTGTGCGTGTGTGTGTGTGTGTGTGTGTGTGTGTGTGTGTGTGTGTGTGTGTGTGTGTGTGTGTGTGTGTGTGTGTGTGTGTGTGTGTGTGTGTGTGTGTGTGTGTAAAGTCCTGTGGCTTTGACCTGCTCACACACAACATATGACTCAATCACTAAATGGTAAATCGCAATTTACTTTCTGATTATGGCGTGTGTTCTCGTGATCGATTGCGAGGTTCTACTCAAACCAATCAATCTAACATTACAACGCTCGACCAATTAACTAATTGAGTTTTAAAGCTCATGATTATGAGTAATTCATTAGAAATCCAAGGTTGTTTCCTCACTGAGTTTTTAACTTTTTTCATTTGTCCTCCATATTCTCATTGGCTCTTATACAGCAGAGCAGATTTACGTTGTGATTAACAATCCTTTCTGTTTCAACACATCGCCGCGGTGACAGGTGCGTGAGTGGCACACCTCAGTGGGCATCGTGTGCATATCACACACATACACATATATATATATACATATATAGGTATATTTTTGTGTGTGGGTGTGTGTTTGTGTGTGTGTGTGTGTGTGTGTGTGTGTGTGCCTGTGTGTGCGTGTGTGTGCCTGTGTGTGCGTGTGTGTGTGTGGGGGGGGGTGTGCATGTCTGTGTGTTAGTGGGACTTGACATCCTTGGTTAATTTACTACAGAACATCGAACATAGAACAGAGGACATATTTGTGCGGCCGTCATTTGAGGAATGACTTTGGAAGAGGAGCACAGCTTCTTTCCCCACGGGATTCACTTTAGACATAAACATAGAATGGGATATAATAGGATGTGTCCTTGTATCAGGGAAACACGACCAATACATGACCTTTCCACTGTTTCCACTACTCCTTCTCTTTACCCATATTATATTATTTTGCAGGTAACTGCCAAACTAGCAATAAATATGATTAAACCAGAGGAAAATGCCAATAAAAGTGCTTTACAACCTTTTATTCGGTCTCCCTTTCTCCTCATATGCATGTACAGTACTGCTTAGTGTGCTTTCACACAGATCAACAGCAGAGATGCATTGATCAGATTCTGTTTAGCTTTGATTAGCTGATACTAGTTTTAGCAGATGTGGATTTCTCCTTAAGACCTATAAATACAAAACATTTTTCTACTTTGCTGATGACCTGAAAATTGGAAGTCAGCCGTTTAAATGTTTTTTGTTAAAAAAAAGAGTAATATTTTAAAAGCTGCCCAAACAGTCCATCCCTCCATTGTCTATACCGACTTGTTCATGTAAGGTCATAGGG
This sequence comes from Valencia hispanica, assembly GCA_963556495.2. NCBI lineage: Eukaryota > Metazoa > Chordata > Actinopteri > Cyprinodontiformes > Valenciidae > Valencia > Valencia hispanica. Next base: position 1,167,473 of record OY747709.1, read on the forward strand.
GTCTTGGTGCCTACCTCCAGCAGTCATTGTGGTGAGGGGAGGGGTAGACCCTGGATAGGTTGCCAGCCCATCACAGGGCAACAGACACACAGGACAGCAATGGACACACACACTCATACGTAAGGATAATTTAGAGTCCTAACAAAGCTGAACATCTACAAAAACAGCTGATGTGCCAGAAGTATGTATAAGTACAACACAACTAAAAATTATTACACCATATCTCTTTTATTACTTCACAAGAAAGAATATAGCTGTTTCTTCACACCTGAAAATATAACATGCACCATAGCCAGATCATTTGAAAACAAATAACAGTGATTACCACAAGTTGCACAGATAGCATGTCTGCCGCTTAATTCCCTGTGGAGTTCACAGACATTTCCAAAAGCCTGTTTGCGCTTCCTAATCCAGCAGGTTCCATGATAAGAGCCACAATTGGACTCTTCAGAAAGACAAAACAGGGCAGAACCTCTGTTATACATTTAGCTTCTGCTGTAAAACAGTCAATATGTCTCCATAGAAAGGTCTGTTTCCTTTTAATTAGCTTTCCTATACTTGATTTTTAAACACCTCAGTGATACTGCAAATACTCTTCTTCACATAGTAACAACTTCCATACAGAAGAGCGTTGTCAATATGACCTGGTAGCACTACAGACGTTGCATTCACTGAAGGGAAAAATATCAGATATTTAGATTCTGACTGGCCAGTTTCAGATGTCGGATCAATCAATCAATCAATCAATCAATCAATCAATCAATCAATCAATCAATCAATCAATCAATCAAATTTTATTTGTAGAGCACTTTTCATGATAAAATCAGCACAAAGTGCTTTACATGATAAAAACTGAAAATTAGACAAAGAAAACGCATTTAAAGCAAAATCAGTCACACACAAGAAACATACACACCCCGCCCTCCACTCCTTCACTGCCAAAATAATGTTCAATCCGTTCCTGTCTCTTTAAGTGAACATACAATGAAAATAAACATCTAGAATGATACCACTGTGAGAAAACAATATTTGGGAGATCCATCCACACTGGAAACCACAGAAGAGTCACCACAGGGACCGCCATGATCAGGGCAGGCAGGTATCCACAGCACAGTCATAAGGCTGCAGTGCAGAGCCCCGCCCACCACCACAATAGAGATCAATGGCTAAACTGGCAGAGCTCCCAGTGAGAAGGATCCCCATGAAGGAAACACATTAAACGACCAAACGCCTGTCACCAGCTGATGTTTTGGTGCAGCTTTAATCCACAGTAAAAATGTAACCAATCAGGGCAGCTTTTGGTACCATTATGCACCTATTTTAATCCAGTTCTCACAAGTTCACCACATTTTGTCCATAAAAATGCATATTTTTACTTTTTAAAAGTTTTCATATTTTTTTAAATTAACAAATATTTTTATTAGCTTCACTTTTTCTCTATGCAGTGCAAAAACTGAATGCCTAACATTTTCTGAAGTGGTTTATTGCAGACTTGGGACCTGCCCTCCTATTTGACTAAAATAACCTGAGAATGCACACATGTGCTCACACAAAAAAAACACAATCTTTAATCCCTTACATCAGATTATGCTTTTATGTTATCCCCTTCAATAAGTTTAAAAGCATGCAGTAATATGTAGACATGCTTGAGTGTCAGTTTGGTCGAGCCACCATGGAGGCAAACATCCAGTCTTTCTATCTCTGTATTTTGATGCTGACTGCGCTCCAACACCACCAACAGTTACTGACTGACAGAGAAGTTTAAATATCCTGAAAGACAATATATTTCATCGGAACAAACCATTATACAGGGGGACGGAGACAAAATACAAAAACAAACATTACATAACAATACAAATATTTAGTAAATGTACAATATTTACAAACATTTACTGATATTTGCATTCCACCTCATATATAGAAAATGACTCCACAATGATAGCGTCATTAACAAATGGTTTCTTTAGTGGGACATCATTTTCCCCGGTCACAACAGTACAGGAAGCACCAGAGGTGGGTAAAAAGCTAGTGAAACATTCATTCTCCGTTGTTCTGTCTTATTATTGTTATTATCATGTGTGTTATTTAAGCGTTACTTTGATAGATGTGAACAACAAGCTCTGTTCTGTGTTTTTGTATGATAGATGGCAGCTGTCAAGATGTGGCGCAGGCTGACAACAGCTGTTTGTCCAAATGAACCAAACATCAAATAGTAAATAAAGATTAAACTGTTCTTCATTAACTGTCTGTTTATTTTCAGATTACTTTAACACAATATGTCGACTGGAAATTATACAAAAAACTAATATCAATAAGAATAAATAATCAGCAGATGTAATGGTGACTCACTGTCACGTTGAGATATCGAGTTTTTTTTTTTTGTAAAGTGGGGGAAACCGTAAAAATCAAGATGGGCACTGAACAAAACCATTTACTGTTATGGCAACTTTAGAATATGGTGAATTGTGTTTTAGAAGGAAGTGTATTATTTAATAATATTTACAATGTAAACAGGTAGAGTCTTATATAAATCAAAGCAGGACCTTTAGCCTAACCCTAGAAGTAGGGCATGAATTGTGTTTTTTAGGAAGCTCTGTAAACTGACGCATGAATCAGATGTAATCAGAGGTACAATTTATGCCAACACTCTGTTCTTCCCTTTTTGTTGACGCCTTATGCTGGGTATGCACCAAAAGATAACCGGGCTGGTTTTGGGCTGATTTCTGACAATCTCAGCTATGTCCCGATTATCTTGATGGTTCCACAAATTATTTGATCAGATGTTCCCTTGGTGTAAGGTTTGTTAAGAGTGTCCCAACCCACTCGGAAGAACATCGGAGCCGCCCCAATAAACATGTTTCATGTTTACGATCAGAAATCCTGATGTGTGGGTGGAACTCCGAGGACAAACGCTGTGGAGATTATTACGTGAAACGACACAATATCCAATCAGAAAGCGAGTTGATGGAAGACAGAAGCAGTCATGGCGCAGGACAAAGTGAAACTGATGTGTACAGCAGAGATTTAGTTTTTTTCTGTGAAAATCATTCCAAACACTATCATTGCAATTTCTTCCTGCACATCGTCCGCCATGCTTATTCTGAAGTCTCGTGAGATTTTGTGAAATTTCTTGTTTTCACAGTCAAGACTCTGTGTGTGTGTGTGGTGCACTGTTTTTGTCACATCATGGCACACCACACACTACAGGAGCAAAACAGTTACATCTAGGATTCTTTATCCTCATGTTTGTGGTCTATCATATTTTGAAAATCTTTTAAGATGTAAAACTGTTTTGGTGTGTACCCAGCATTACATTAGCAGCTGATCATCTATGGGATGCCAGGGTTTCAGCAGAATCAACTTGCTGGAGTTTAACTGCTGTTTCCTTTCCCCAAGCAGAGGTATCCTTGGTATATATTGTTTGTTCAGGAGGAGGGACTGTTGCAAAGTCAATGATTCAATCGTTGGACAACTTTTTATCACTTACCATTATATGATCAGCTAATTTTCACTGCATTGTTTTATTCTCACTTGATTCGGATTAGATAGACCCTAATCCTAATCTATCTATACTTGTATAAAGACAGATTATGATAAAAGAGATTAGTTTTAGTTGTATTGTTTGCTATATTTATGGCTACCTCTGGAGGATTTTACTGTATAAATGTACTTTAATGATACTAATTAGGTTTTTTCTAGTGTTATTCTAAAAGGCTGTTAATTCAGATTTAAGAGACTTTCCAAACAACACAACTTTCCTTTAAAAATGCTTAGATACGGGACTGTTAATGAGCCAAACTCCAGATAGAATCCTGAGAAAGCCTGATAAACTATTGATCAGAACAACTTGTAAAGAAAAGATGGTTAGGGTTTACAGGACTGTATGTACAGTCAGATCTATCATAAGGAAGAGTGTTTTTCTTTTTTTGTCTGAAAGTTGGTGTTCCACATGGCCGATCCATCTTCAGCTATTCATAATCCCTTACTGCCCCAGTGGGTTACAAAAACATTATTTGCCCTTGTTTGGATTCCCAAATGTTGCAACCAGCAAGGCGGTCAGTCAGACATCTTTAGCACCTTTAACCAGCCAGAGGGGGCTGAAAGGAAGCCAGAATGTGTGTATGGCTGGATGGGTGACTGTGGCTCGCTAGGTAAAGTAGTTGGCTTATAATTGGAGAGTTGCAGGTTCAATTCCAGCTTCTGTCTGTCAAGGGTCTGGACAGGGCACTTAACCCTAGTTGCCGATCTGCATATTGGTGTATAAATGTGTGTTTTTGAGTGTGAATGGGTGAATGTGGCTTCAGCATAAAGTGCTATCTGTTCAGTCCATTTATGTATGTATGGATAGATGCATGTATGTATGGATGGATGGATGGATGGATGGATGGATGGAGCGCCGGTTTCCTTCCCGCGGGGCCTCCCGTTCGTCCAGCTTTGGCTGTCTCAGCACGGCGCCGCAGTCAGCATTGTTGCATATTTAATGTCCTGATGAGAGCTTCCACCTGCTGACACAGGCAAAGTGACAGAACAATACCCGCCCAGCCCCTCTCGTACATCCCCCCCAACACACACACACACACAGAGGACCTGAACACCATCATCAATCCAGTCTGCCTCTTTCGCCTCGCCTCATCTCACACGCTCACTCGCCACAACTCCCTCCGCTGCGATCCCACTTCAGTCCACGCTGCTCTCTCGTTTCCCTTTAGTCACCCCCCCACACTGTGCCCTTCTATCTTTGAATTCCCCCAAAGAACAACGACCTTTCCCTTTGGTTCTAACAAATCACTAAATCCTACCAGCATAAAAACACACGCTTAGACTTTCTCACAGACACACACTTTATGTTTTTTTAATACAGATGGGTGGAGACTTTATGTTCTTTACTGATGCCGATGTCATGCACCCAGATTACTCATCTTCATCTTCAGATGCTAACATTAGAACTTTTCCTCCGCTAAAGCAGGACATTTTTACTGTCTTTGTGACAACATGATCTTCTCATTCATGATTCCCTGTTTAAACTTTTTTCCTATTGTAAAATCCGATTGACAGGAAGATTCCAGCTGCAGATTCCTGTGAGGCAGAGACACATCGCCCTTGATCAGGGCCAAGTTTCCGCCTCCAAACTGCAGGGTTCCTGCGTAGTCTGGAGAAGGATGGTAAAAGAAATAAATAAAGCAATAAAAATATTGGTATTTTCTGTATTAATTATCTCTCCATGGTCTAAATGTATTCTTTCTCCCTTCCTTCCTTTCTTTTGCCCTTTCTTCCTTTTTATCACTTAAGTCCTAATCCCTTATGAGCTTCTTTTGGTCCTACCTAATACCTTTTTTTCTTTACTTTTTATCATAAAGTTTCTTTTAAACTCATTAGTATCCTTCTTTCTTCCTCCCGCTTGTCGTTCAGTTTCTCTCCCTTGTGTCTTACCTCTATTCCTGTTATTCTCCCTGCTCTTTATTGGTGTCTTTCCTTCTTTCCTTCCTTGGCTCCTAACTTACATCCCTCCAAGTGTGCTTCCTTCTTTGCTTACAAACTTCCAATCCTTCCTAAAGTCCTTTTTTCTCCTTGTATTCTTCTTTATCTTTTTCCCTCATTTCCTTCCTTCCTACAATGCCCTTTCTTCATTCCCTCGCCTATTTAAATACCTGTCTTTCTTGCAGAGTTTATATTTGAATCCTGAAAGCTTTAGAAATATCTAGCTTAAATTCATAATGAACTCTTGTATCTTAGATTTAGATTGAGAACTCTGGAAATTGAGTCTAGAAAAGTTAGGAGATTTCACATGAAACCTGTGTAGGAGCCCTGAAACTGACCCGAATAGCACCTAAACAGGGACAGGTAAACCCTAACTAGGTCACATACAGTATTCATTCACAAAGTAGGCCAAAATGCATACAGTTCAAGTCTAACATGACCATTATACTGCTTCCTCAACCACACCCAGATTAGTCAATGTTCCTGCACACACACACACACACACATGCACACGCGCACGAGCAGTCACACTTCTGCAATGTAAGACGCATACCTAATCAGAGCTAAAGATTTTTGTCAAACCTGCTCCCCTGGGTTCTGCTGGCTCAGCAGAATTAGGCTGATGTCATAAAGATGGACATTGTTGGCTTTGACTCATTATAAGTCAAGTTTTCACCCTGATGTTTCTACCTGTGTGTTTTACTGCTTTTCCTTTAATCCCTAGAGCAGTGGTTTCAACTCTGCTCCTCAAGGCACCGCGCCCTGCATGCTTTAGATGTTCCCTGCTTGAGCACACCTGATTTCAATTGATGGCTGATTAACAGGCTTTTGCTGAACTGCAATCATCTGAATCAGGTGTTTTAGAGCTGGAAAACATCCAAAACATGCAGGGCGGTGGGCCTTGAGGACCAGGGTTGGGAAACACTGCTCTAGAGGACAAGAGAAGGTTTTACCAAAAAGACCTTGCCTGCTCAAGAGATTGCTTAAACTTTATTGTTGCGTAAAAAAAGCTCTAGAATTTCTGAAAAATGACCTAAAATGATTATTTATTATTTAAATTACATAAAAATATTTCGACACCTGTAAAAAAAAAATAAACTGGTTAGCAATTGGTGTGTGGACTTTTCTTAGGTTTGTTATTCGTGTAACTTTAGAAGGAAGTGAAAGTAACATTTTGAATTGATAACATGTTATAAAAAATTAGGTTTCACCTTAAAAACTGGTGAGAAGTTCTTGATTTGAGCAAAAAACATAATTTAACTGACTCCTTTCTTCTAAGCAGGCCCAGAAGTGAAAGTCTGATTCAGACAGTGTATGCAGGCGTCTGAGTGTAAGGATGTGTCCGAGAAGGGCAAGCAGCCAGTCTCGGCTCCTTCCTCTTCCTCATCATCCTCTCATAGCCATGCTATCCATTAAGGAAGCATTTAATCACTGGCACCACTTTACTGGAGGCTGCCGTCTGCCAATGGTGTGTCCTCCATATGGGATTTATGTTGCATTAGTGAATTCACACAAACACGAAATAAAAAGAAAAGAGAATAAGGAAAATGTATTCTTTACATTGTCAGCAACAGAGTGGGAAAAAACCCTCCAGCTTTCCACAAATAAAAGAGTGAAAGAGATATCTGAAAATCTATTATGGGGAAGTAAGAGGAAAGTGCTGACCAGAGTTACAGCTGCATCTTTTCTGCTGCATGTTTGCCTCTGCAGCAGCGAGCAGACTGGAGTCAACTGGGCCACATCAGGGCGGAAAACACACACATCTATATGTATATGTATGTATGTAGATAGATAGATAGATAGATAGATAGATAGATAGATAGATAGATAGATAGATAGATAGATAGATAGATAGATAGATAGATAGATAGATAGATAGATAGATAGATAGATAGATAGATAGATAGATAGATAGATAGATAGATAGATAGATAGATACTGCACATGTGCAAGAAGTATCTAACTGAGGTGAAACACTCATGAACTCGTTAATTTTGCTTTAAAAAGTTTGAGTTTCTCTTAGATGTGACGTCGGATCGTCTCCCAACCTGGGATACATACTTCTTTACATTCCATAGTTGCTCTTGTTCATATGGGCATATAAAGAAGTATGTCCCCCAAGCAGGCCACTGTCCTTGGTGGTGCATCAGGCTGCCCCTCCTTTCCCCTCTCCACCAGCAGCACCACCTGCCACCCATGTGTCTCCTCCTCCTTCTCTCAGCTCAGTCAGTGGGGAGGGAAAAATGTTCAATCAGGAGCAAACTGCAACCTTTCTCCCCCGGACGGACTCAGCGTCTTCTCTAAACATTGATCCAAAAGAGTTGTTCAGGTTGGGAGCTTCACTTGACTGCTTCGCCACAGTCGTTTCCCACAGAACATCTAAAGCTGACACACTCTCTGCCTCAGTCACACAGAAAACGGGAAGCAGTTCACCTTGAACGTCACACAGAAGAGTTCAGCTGCAGCAGGATGAAGTAGTAGGGAGACAGGGAGGAGGTAAAGAATGAAGGGAAGTGGGGAAGATGTTGCACTTACCTAAAGCCCCCCCCCCCCCCTACCTTTTCCTCTGCTCTGTCGATGCACCAAAGAGAAGAAGCAGTACGGTGATAACGAACAGGAGACTAGGAAGAAATGTCTTTCTTCTCCTCCTCTCTCAGTGTCCCAGGTGCTGCCTCTGCAGTCTCTCTCTCTCTCTCCCTCTCTCTCTCTCCCTCTCCCTCTCTCTCTCTCTCTGAAAACTTTTAGTCTGATGTTCAGCTGCCTGTCCCATCGCTGTTCCTCCCCTCATTCATCCTTCTCACACATTCTATAGGCTGCCCATGTAATGCAGTCAACCCCCCCCGACTGCCCACTCCCTTCCATATAGCATGTGCTCTCATCTTCTCCCTCCATTCCTGTTTGGCTAACCCCTTCCACCCGTTAAACTACAGCAGCGTTACTCCTCCATGTGGAGCTAAAGCTTTTATTTTATTCTTCATAAACGTGCGTCCCACACTTTGTTCCTGTGCAGACGCCCTTGTAGCTCCAGTGAGTCCCGTTCACCTGAGACCCTCTCCCATTAGCCTCAGCCACACAGCCTTACACACATACCACCACCTCCCTGTCCCTCTCTGAGATCAATACCAATTTATAGGCAAATGCACAAAGGCTGAGTTGTGCTTTTAATGAATTGAACCATTGCTAACGTCAGGCATCTAATAGAGGCACCAAGAGAGGTGTTAAGAAAACTTACAGCAGCATAAAGCATGCAGTGTGGGGCTCACCCAGAGAGCTGCATTCTAATATATATATATATATATATATATATATATATATATATATATATATACATACACAGATCTGTCCTTTCCAGTTTTCCACCAGGTGTGCCGATTTCTGAGGACTAACGCTGAAAAGAAAAAAATCCTCCTTCAGGTCCTCTGACCTTTACAGTTTTATTGAACTTATAAAACTGCATGAAGTACATATGGTGTTGGTTGGTGTGTTTCTAGACTAAAAAAGGCTGAAGCCGATCCTGAATAGAAAAGGAAGAAGAATGGAGAGGGTGCTGCTTCCACACTGGTGGAAGTGAAGCCAAACTGCTACATCAGGAAGTCTATCACTGTCTTTGGTCAAACACTCACCTTGAATGACAATTACAACTAATCAAATCACCATCAAAGCTCGCATTAACTCCTGACACAGGACAATATTCTCTCCATAACATGCTCAGGTATTTCTTCCACTTTGAGGGAGGTCTGGCAGGACAAAAGATGTGCTCTCATGCTGAAATGGGATTTTGTAAAAGCAGCATTACAAACATATTTCATGATGTGAGATGTAAGCCGTATTAAAAGTCCCACAATTTTTGCTGGATTTACTGAATATTATAAAACGCCTACAGTTATTTAATTACATTTATTTAAAAAGCAACATTTATTCATACTTGCACTACAATAATCCAACATACTGATTATGGCAGTAATAATAATCAGAAGTATAGTATTTTATTACACAGATTTAAGTTAAAATATAGAAAACAATATTTTGCAGATTTTTTGCATCTATTGAGCAGAATATTACACCATTTAGCCATTCCCCTATTCATGAAGTAACACACGTTTAACAAGCTGTTACCAGCAGGTTAGTCAGGTTGTCTGCTCAGTTAGAGTCTGCAGTCAGCTACTTGAAAGAAATGCCAAATGTAGCTTTAAAACAGAATTACCTAAAAAGAGGGAAGTTGGTTTCCACATTGAAACTTTTGTGGGTTTTAGAACGGGGAATGTTTATGATGGTATGGGTTCATGCTTTTCTTTGCAACACAGTTTAACTCCAGCAGTTTGGACACACATATTACCCGAGTATATCGAGAGCAACTACAAAACTATGTGAATGTCATCTCCTATAACCCCCAAGTATCCCCTTTGTGTGTTCTTACCACTGTGTAACCATTGCCATGGGGACGGCACACATCAGCCCTGCCGGCCCAGTAATTAAACTAAAAGTCTCTTCCATAAATCACACTCGTCTTCTCCCGACGATGGAACGAGGTTTTTGTAAATCACCAGCCATGGCGCCTAAATGGGGGGGGGGGGCACATTATAAAGAATTAAGCTGCTTCTCCACTCCAACTCTATGCTATCAGCATTACAATATTCCAGACAGGAATTGCCAACTGCTGTAGATTGCAGAATGAGGCCTGTGTACCAGAAGCACCTGCACTGTGATGCATTACTTTAGTGGAATTATGTGGAACTCGCTAACATGTGTTGGGACTTCTGCCATACTTACAACTGAATGTAAAACAAATTTCACAAACCATTTAAAGTAAAAAATAGAAACAGAAAAAAAATGCTCTGCAGCTGAGCTAACGGGACGTAAAACAAAGCTCTACACCCAACTGGTGATCAATTGTTTGACAAAAAGATTCCCTTGTAGGCGTTTTCAAAAGACACACTGCAGCGGCATATTAGGGTAATATTCTGGGCACCGTGTGTCTTTTGAATGCACCGTGGCTGCATGGCCATATCGCAACGCTGGACTTCTGAATGAAGATCACGCTTTGCTGCAACAGAGGGTGATGTCATGATGATGTGTGGAATGTGCGCTGAGCCCAGTCCGGTAACAGTGTTTAAGATGCAGGGAAACATGGGGAGTTCATTTAGCATTTGTAAACTGTAAACAGCTGAAATGACAAACTGGAGTGATGCAGAGGTCTGGGAGTTTCTGGCTTTTAAAGCTGAAGACCAGATCAGCAGACAGTTCATGGGGACGGTGGAGGACAGCCACCTTTTGGAGCGGCTCGCTGAAAGACTTGAGTAGCGGGGCTTCAATCGGGATAAAAACAAGTTACATCCAAGCTATTTCCTCTGTTTATTATGGACTCTTCGGTTTATACGCTACACTGCACATTAACAGCTTGGACACCACCCCCACACCCCCCTTTATCCGGCCATCGCGTAATCTTTGGTGAAAAACACCTGATCACATTGCCGCCACAGGCTGAGCACTTATGAACGACCTAAAGGCTCACTGATGGCAGCATTATCTTTTGAGACAGCTTTCTGACATTTGTGTTCTACAACGGCCAAAGCGGAGCAGAACCCCTCCCCCCCACCACCACAGGCGCTAAACCGGGACACTAGACACTCTGTCAGGCCTCCGGATGCTTGACAGACAGCTGACCACGGCTGATCTCCCTGGTATCTGCTAACTGGTTAAAATTAGCCAGGACAGCATGAGACAGAGACAAGGAGGGGTGGGAAGGAAGAGGAAGAGGAAGGGGGGGAGAATAGATAGGAGCATATGCAAGACACTTTTAGAACCTGGCTTCTTCTTTAAACCTCCCTGTGGAGAGTGACACCTGCGAGTGTCTCGTCTATAGATAGAGCAGAGGCCTCGTTTGGATGACTGCTCCAGAACTAAGGTTAGAACAAAGAGAGGAACATCAGAACTTCTTCACATGGCGTACCTGATAAAAGCGCTCTGTTCTGCAGGCTGATGCAGAGACGTGACCATTCAAACAGTTCTACAAATCGTTCTGCTGCTGCAGCCTTACCGAGTCATACGCTGGTCACTTCTGCACAAGATGAAATGTTCAAGTGAAGAAGCTGATCTTTCTTTCTAAAATTGCAACACATTTTAATTTTTACTAAATATAATAACTATCATTGATCTTTCATTAAAACACTGCAGACCAATAAAAATACAGATTAATCCAAGACAGTGGCGGTTCTCAGTTTAATGGCGTCCTGGTCGAGTCCCACCTTCCTTTCCACCCTACCTGACTTCCCACGCAATGGCTCTTCATTGTGTTTCCACAAATATAGATCAATGAAAAAATGTACATAAATAAATAAAGTTAAGGCTGGTTTTAAAGACCGCATGTTTATGTGGAGTAACCCAATCCAGATTTGATCAATCAAAGTGTTTCAGATATTGAACTGGAGCTGTTAAAATGCAGTCCAGATCTTTAAAGCTACGTGTCACTTCCTGACTTCAGCATCTTTATCTTTCCCTGAATAGATGGTGATGTTTCCCACAGTCCCTACACTGTGCATAATACAGGGGGCGCTCAATGCCCATTGACAAAATATGCAATAAGTAACATGTTTGTGACACCACTAATAATAAATTAATTTACTTACTCATGCCTCCCATGGGACTATGAAGGCCTGGGTGGAGAGCAAAATTACTTATATATAAATATAAAGGAATAATAGTCCAAGAATGTTTTTAGTACAACTTAGAGTTTCAGAACTGTGAAGCTTGTTTGAGGCTATTGACAGACAACAATCCGGTGCATTGCTTCAAATACAAACCTTGACCTTTTAACCCTTAAATAAGGTGTTTTTGTCAGCATACTACATTTTTGCTGCTTTATCTTCTTCCAAAGTTCAGCAAAGTAGAAAAAAACATTCTGCACCTTAATTTAAAATAAATCCCCTCATTTTCAAACCAACAAAACAGAATCTGCTTGTGAAGGTGGTGAAGATGAAGCAACCCAGAAAGACAACTTAAAAATATATGCAGTGTGTAAAAACTAGTTTTACAAATATCTAACCACACACACTTCTGCACCTACCGTTGCAAAGGTGATCCAGAAAGGGATGGTGGCCCATGCAGAGTGAGGCAATCGCAGCAGGCGGAGTCTCTCCTCCCTGAGAGCTGAATCAGCGATGGAGAGTTTAAGGATGCAGAGAGAAAAGGAGGAGGAGGAGTGAAAAGAAGAGGGTCACTGGAATTTCTCTCTTACAGGATAAAAAGGGAGGAGTAGAGGGAAAGCATCAGACCAAGGAAATATTAAACATAGGATCCTCAGACAGCAAAAATTCATATCATATAAAAAACAAAAAAAGCTCTGAGGTTTGTGTGAGAGGACTTGATTTTGATGTGATGACTGGGCAGTGAAATGCGTCAGCCAGCAGCTGTCTGTCCCTTCCATGTAAAGTTAGACAGAGAGACAGCTGATCGGACTGCCGGGGAAGGAGATGGAGCCAGATAGTGAGTGCTGACGGTGCTGAAGGACAAATCGGGAAGACGGGCGGTGGGAGGGGAGGGGTGGAGAGAGGGATAGATTGGGGGGACACAAGGCGAGGTGGGGGGTGGGGGGGGGGGGGGTGGGGGGGGTGTAAAGTAGTAACTGTTTGAATTAAAGAAATACATCAAGTACAAGGAAAAAGAAGGAAGGCTATGGACCAGAGAAAGAGAAAGGTAAAGTAATTAAATAATTGGAAGAAAAAGATGTGAAGAAGGAAAATGTGGGAAAAGTTCATATGCTAGGAACTAAAAAGAATGGAACACAAAGAAAATCTACAGGGGAATAGGAAAGAGGGTAAAGAATGAAAATGAAAAGAAAAATGCTGGATGTTTGGATGAGTTAAAGTAAAGAAGCGGACAAAACTCAAAACAATGAAATAAATCATTTATCTCTTACTTTGTTCTCTCTTCCTCGTCCTTTTTGCTCCCATATTCCACACAGAGGCGTTCCAGACATGCTGCTCAGGGATCAGTGAAGCTCGTTTCTCCAAAGTGAAGAGTTTAAATATTCTACCAAACAATTAACATGTTGCCCTACAAGAAAGAATGGTTTAGGAATGACAGGTCATCTGATATCGATTTCAGGCACTGTTTGCGCTTAGTTTTTTTTCTCTCCAATTTCTGACTTCTTGGGCAAAAGAAAGTCACAAGAGAACACATATAAGGGTGAGAGGAAGCCCCCTCTGTCCCAGCACTTTTATACCAAGGTAAGGAGCAGACACCCCCACCCCTCCAACTGGCACTCTGGCATAGCCCTGCTCCACGGCCTTATTTAGTGAAGGGTGAAAATAGACTCCGAAGGCCTGTTGGTTGGGGTGGGTGGGTAGAAAAGTTACATGAGCAGAGTGGGAAAAACTGGCAGTGACAAAGGGGTGGGGTTAAGGCAAGTTAGGTGAGTATGATGGAATTGCTTTTAATTACTGGCAATGTAAAAACTTCAATTTGGTACTTTTGGTTTTTTACTTTTATTTTGATTCTTAATTCACAACACTAAAAACATCGAAACACAAAAAAATACATCTAACCCAAATTGTTAAATAATTGCTTTAAAGTTTGATATGTTTACTGAATTAGCAATTACCAGGGCTGTCAAACAATTACAATTTTAATCTAACTATTCACAGGGTAGCTGTGAATTAATCAAAAACTTCAACTTTCAGTGAAAATAGAGGACCAAACCGGAAACCGTTGCCCTTTTTTTTTTAAAGGAAATACAGGAGAGATGCATGGAACTTTTGTTTTGAACTCCACTATCACATTTACACATGACCCTTTTAACCTACTCATCTTTTAGCCAGTTGCTAACGCTAACTAACTGGTTAACATTTTCTGAATGTAAAGCTGAATGTTTTTTATTAATATTGGTGCAACCCTTAGCATCCTTCTCATGGGACTATCCTATAACAAAAAAGTGTCTTCAGTTAGAGGCTTCTTTATTTTTGATGCAACACAGACTGCTACAGGAGATCCTGCCCACAGCCACCAGGATCTACAACAACTCCTTGAAGAATTAAATAGTTGGAGCTACAACTTAAAAAAATAAAAGTATGAGCTACAACAAGAACAACACTTAATTTCTCTCTATTTATTAATTGAATTGTTCTGAATAATAGACGGATTATTTGTTGTTAGAAAAAATTGTATTATCATTGATAAGTGTAATACTGTATATGTTACTGTATTTTGGCTGTGTAAAGTTTAAATAAGACTATTTGTATGCTTTACTGACATCACAGAGCTTAGGGAACATAGAGGTTTGTGCAAATTCCTCATATGGGTTGGGCTGATAAATCCTGTAGATAAGAGTTGCTTGAGAGGGTTGTTTAGAAGGCCTAATTTACATGTACTTCTTTATTCCGTTTCAACACCCACGCATGTTTGGTGTGGGTGTGGTTTATGACCTGTTGTAAACCCTGTTTAGAAATAAAACTGCTTTGGGAAAGTGAGCTCGTGGGAGAAGGCACTGACCATGCTTGAGATAAAGGCACTAAACGTGTTGTGAAGTCTTCCTTTGCAAGTAAAACACAAAAGATTAAGTTGTATGTGTCTTTTCTAATTCTGTTCTCTACAGTATTTTCTAGGGAAATATTGACCAAACATTTGTTTATAAACACCGCAATGTGTGCACAAATGGTGTGACACAGAACCTTTACATTACTTCCTGGTTCCCTCTGTTATTATTTGCAGTTATATTGCAGCTGCAGTGTTGCTTAACTATGCTAGCTTGTTTGTTATCCAAGGCTTACGTGATGTAAAGTTATCACTGCAGATTGTTGCATTTTTAATCAACTGCTCATTCCAAGCGCTTCTTCTGATCGCTCGCAACCAGAGACGTCTTTTTCTTGCCTTGAAAGGAGCGAGTCGATGGAATGCACGTTTGTTTTTTTATTTAAGGCACAAGACATTATTGAGTCTCTTTCTGCAGACTACACACGCAGCAGAGCAGGGACTGATGTGAACTGATAAGTTTGGGTCTGCCATGCTGTTTACGTGACGAGCGAGCCCTGAAAGCAGCACAGGTTGATTTGTGGGATAAACAGGGCGGGTCATTCTGTGCATGCGTTAATTGCGTAAAAAAATTAAACACGTTATTTTTACAAATTAATCGGTCTGCATTAAAGCGTTCATTTTGACAGCCCTAGTAATTACAAAAAAAGAATGGTGATGCAGACTCCTCGTTATCTCTAGTCAAAATTGGGTTATCAGCAAAATCACCTGATCTCAATTCAAATCAAATCAATCTTTATTTACAAAGCGCTTTTTGTACAAAATTGCATCTCAAAGAGCTTTACAGATTAAAACTACCCCAAATAAAACCACATTCCCATCCCTCCCCCACAGATTTAAAAACACAGTTATGACCCCCTCCATGATAAAAAATTTTACCCAATAGAATTCAAGTTTACACCCTGTCGGCTGTCAATCAACTTACATGAGCGTCACGCGAACCCATCACCAACAGGTGATTCACGTGCACAATTGTTGAGGTGGGGCTAGAGGGAGCGAGAGGGGAGGGGGGGGGACGGATGATTTGGGAAGGGGCCTTGGTAGTGGGATTCAAAAACATAGAAAGTTCTCTTATTTCAGATCTTCTGTTCCTTCTGTGTTTCTGCTCTGTCTTCTCAAACCACCAGCCTGGTTCTGTTGGAGGCTTCTTCCTGTTAAAGGGGAGTTTTTCCTCTCCACCGTCGCTACATGCTTGCTCAGTATGAGGGATTGCTGAAGGATTGCTGTGGTTGGAAAGTCTGCATCAACGGGGCCCAACCTCACGCCAATGACTGACGCAATCTGCTGGGATTCCTTAAATAGAAACTTTTTAACTTATTGGAATGTTTGTATAAATGTATTGAAATGACTTCTTGTTAAGTGCCTTGAGATGACATCTGTTGTGAATTGGCGCTATAGAAATAAACTGAATTGAATTGAATTGAAAAAAATCTCTCTCTCTCCCTCAAATACTCCGGACAGCAGCTTTAATAAGGATCATAAACTCACCATCCACTCCCCAAACTGCAGTATTTCTGTCCATGTCTTCTCCTTTTTCATGCTGTCCTTGTAAAAATGATCACTGGTATCAGATAAACTGGGTGATTCTCCACTTCAAGGATTAAATAAAAACCTACAAATTAGACCCACAGACCTGGTATCACAGGCTTTGTTTTGTTTTTTTCGTAGTTAAGGAATTGGAAATCTGCATGTATTTTGAAAATTTTGGAATTATTTCCATTGCTTCCGTGTTCACTATTTACTTCTCAGTTTTTGCAAAAATTTGAATTCCTGTTTTCGTGGGTTTTATGAACTGGAAGCCCAAATTATATACAAATAAACAACTAAATACTTGAAATCGTTTAAGTTGTGAGCCCTGAATCTATAATGTATGGAAGTTTAACATTTTGAATGGAATTATTGAAATAAATAAACTTTTCCATGATATTCACATTTTTTGCGAGGGTCTGTGTTTGATTTTAGAGTGCCAACTATCCAGTATGTACTCCGAGATGCAAGCATTAATAATTTGTGAAATTTTAGCCCGTTCTTTGCTTCATTACACTCTACTCTTATGATTACATAAACTTTTTCTAAACTTTTGACAGTGTAGAGCTCTTCAACTTTATTGGCACCTCTGGAAAAGATCAAATCAAATCAAACATTATTTATAAAGCGCTTTTCATACAAAATAGCATCTCAAAATGCTTTACAGATTAAAATGATCCCACATAAACCTGGGCTGAGAACAGATAAGCCTGGTAAGGAAATGCCATTAGGGAAGCAATCGGCATCGGCAGCAGCAGATCGACAGCAGCAGCCAAGGACCGGCCCAGGGCAGCCAGAGGAGGGAAGGCCGAGACTCCCACATCCCCCCAAGTGTAGCATGGAAGGAAAATAATATACTGCATCCCACCAAAAATCCTTAATTTAATTTTATTTATTTGTTTATTTATGTATATATTTCGTGATATTTAGAGAAAATTCAGTTTGATGCTTTTATTTTTGCGGTCGCATTCTGTGACGTCACTTCCTTTCTCCCCTTCGCTGGGAACTGTAATGGAGGAAGGTACGTTTTTCATGGAGCTCCCGTTGTTTACTACCAGAAAGTTGTTGTAAAGTTAGAAACGCTGTATATTCTCTTAGCTAAAATGTTGGTAAGATGTTTGACTGTGTTATTGTGTAGTTTGAAGGAGAATGAAATAGTTTTGCCGAAGTTGAGGCCTTACTGTTGCAGCAAATGTGAGAGTGAGTCGACTCGGATTTTCCCGTGCTGTGCAGCCATTTTACATGTGGTTCTTTTTTCATGGACAGACGAGCTGAGATCGGCTGGATGATTGTCACTGCTGCTGAAATGTTCTATTCCATTCTGTGCAGGTATGTTGTTGTTTTTCTGTTATTTATGTTGAGTTTTCCTGATCATTTAGGGAGGATTTGTACATTTTATTTTCACTACCTGTAAATTGTTATATATTTGTATTATTGTTCATAGGTCAGCCGGTGGTGTGCGGGCATGTTTTATTTCTTTTGTTTTGGCAAGATGTAAGAGATGATATATTGAAAGAAACATTTATTTTTATTTAATTAATTATTTACCCCCTTCGCTCGGAGCTGTAACGGAGGAAGAATAAATGTGCCACCAATTGGGCTGAACCTGAACCTCGGAGTCATTCGTCCCTTACACAACGCAGAGATTGGTGATCCTGGTGAAGCAGTGTGACTAAATCCGATTACATTGGTGCCGTGACCCGGATGCATTGTGGATCAACAACAGCTTGGTCGCCGGAAGCTGCTGCTCATCAACATGAGATTCACTAAAAGAAGTTAGCATTAAAGCTATCTTAACAACAATGTTGAAAGGACCTTTTGAAAATAATAATAATTAAATAAACGGTTATATTTTTGTCAGTTTTATTTTATTTTATTTTTTTGCTTCTCTGCTTGTTGTGAAACAGTCTAATCAGGTTCCCATTGTGAAAGAATTCTCTGTAATACAGTACTAAGTTTTTCAAGATGGCTTCCAAATTTGGTGGAAAAGATAATGGTTCTGCTACTGTTAATGCTTTAGGTTTAGGCAGGGGAAGGTTTTTGAGAGAGCTTTGTAATACTCCTACCAGAAACGTAGGCGATGTTGGCTCACCAGCCTTTAGCTCCACACGGATACCTAGCCATCCGGCACCCTCTGAAGAAGTCACTGATCAGTTGTCAGCCACTTCAGATGTTAGTGACCCAGTCTTAAGTCATCTCATCAACACACATTGCCCAGCAAATGGGGCAAGTTATATCAGCTCAGTTAAAGGGAGAGAGTAAGGCAAATGAAGACAAAGGTGCACATGTTCAGAACTCAGGTTCAGATCAGACTCCAATTAACCTTACACATAATCTGGCCGGTATGAAGTTGGTCTTGCAGGCTGATGTAAGGGAACCCCCTAGTTTTAGGGGAGATGCATCGGACAGGGTGTCTGTATATGAGTGGGAGGAGCTTATGCACACATACCTGAGAAAGAGAGGTGTACCACAGGCAGAGCAGCAACAGGAAATCTTATTCAAGTTAATGGGCAAAGCTAGAGACATAGTGAAGGTTACACTTCGCAGTAACCCTGCCCTGAAGCCTCAGGAAAATCCCAAGGCCATCATGGACATACTGAAACAACATTTTGGTGAAGCAACATGTTCAAGTAGGCCTCTTGCAGATTTTTACGGCACTGTGCCTATGGCAGGAGAGAATCCAGTTGTATTACAATACATTCTGTTATTTCGACTGTTAACTTTGTTTTCTCTCAGTGTTTTTCTCCCCATCGAAGATACACCTGGTCTGGTATCCTGCTTGGCTGCAATGCCCTGTTGGACGGGGGTCATCGACTGGAATGATCCTCTCAGTAACTGAAGATCCACTGTGTCCTGTTATCAACTTTTTCCTTTCTGTAACATAGAAAGTTCTCTTATATCGGATCTTCTGTTCCTTCTGTGTTCTGCTCTGTCTTCTCAAACCCCCAGACGGTCGTGGCAGATGGCCGCTCCTACTGAGCCTGGTTCTGTTGGAGGTTTCTTCCTGTTAAAGGGGAGTTTTTCCTCTCCACTGTCGCTACATGCTTGCTCAGTATGAGGGATTGCTGAAGGATTGCTGTGGTTGGAAATCTGCCCAACCTCACGCCAATGACTGACGCAATCTGCTGGGATTCCTTAAATAGGAAACTTTTTAACTGATTGGAATGTTTGTATAATTGTATTGAAATGACTTCTTGTTAAGTGCCTTGAGATGACATCTGTTGTGAATTGGCGCTATATAAATAAACTGAATTGAATTGAATTGAATTGAATATTGGCTTCGCCTCAACAAGGCAATCGATGCAGCTGAAGAGGGCCTGTGCAGGCAAGGGCGACATTGATGAACCTAGCCAAGAGGTAACAATGATGTTTGTCAATTATTGCCCAAATCCTTTTCTTGCTGCAGTATTGCGGTTCAAAGCACCAGACAAATGGACTGCTATGGAGATACAGGAACATGTCGACCGCTATCAGATCGAAATGAAGGAGCGAGTGATCACCAAGCCAAATCATCCCAACTCAGCGAGACGCTTAACATCATATGTTCAAGCACCTGCAGCTGAGGAGCCTACTCCATCCATCTCTCCAGTCTCATTCCCTGTCCAGGCTGAAGTGAGTGTTTGCCCCACCCCTCAGTTAGAAGACAACTGCATAAAGACTCTTATTAGTCTGCTCGACCATACACTTGCTCAGAGCAACCAAGCGGTGTCCAGAAGACCCTCACATAGTCAGTTCCAAAAAAAGTCTTGTAAGGTTTGCCAGTCTGGGGAGCATTCAACTTTGGCACATTGTAGACAAGACCGTCTGTGTTTATCCTGCTTCAAACCTGGTCACATCAAGAGGGACTGCCCAACTGATGATTCCGGACGACATCCCCAAAATATGCCTCCAAGAGCAACAGGATTTAAACTGATTGACCCGCATTCGGAGAGGGGATGTGCGGGTAAGGAGTTACAAGCCCTCAATTGTGACAGTGAACTTGAACAGTGTTATGTGAATGTTTGTGGGGATGTTTCAAAAAATGCTAAAGTGATCATGCAACACACCCATACAGTGCAGCCTTATGATGAACTGTTTTACGCCCCAGATACTGTGAATCGTGGATGTCATATGCAAGGGATGCTAGACTCTGAGTCTATGACATGCACATTTAGTGAAAAAGCAGAGGAAAGACTGTTTAAAGAAAATGTTTTGTCGGAACCCAAAACTTTGACAGGAAGTGGTTTTAGTCGGATGCGGTGGGAACCCAAATGCATGTACGAAGTTGAGCTCCAGATTTTTGGACAGAGTTGTTTGGTTCCAGTGCTTGTCATACCAGGTCAAAGAGATGACCTAATAATCGGTACAAACGTGATCAAGTTGCTCATGCATCAGCTAAAAACTCTTAGCAAGACAAGAGCACCTTGTTTGGGGTAGATTACCCAATGATTCTCCCATGTCACCTGAGAGCACAATTATTGTGGAACCTACCTCATCAAAGTCCATGCCCCCAAATATCATGGTCGGTCACATCATTACAACCTTGTGGGGTGACAGATGGGTCCCGATGAAAGTCACAAATCTGTCTGAAATCCCTGTTACACTCAGGAGAAATTGCAAATTGGCTGATGTGTCACCTTGCATCGCTGTAGAAGATATGGAGATTTTTCCGGGTTCTCTGCAGACTGAAACACCTGTCTCAGAGGAAAACATTAGCCCTGACAGGCCGTCGAACCTGGAAAAAAGGCTACGAGATGATGGTCTTGCAGATCTCGACATGAGTCCCTGTCATACAAATCACGCAAGGAAAGAAAAACTGGTTCAGTTACTTGAGCGCTACAATGATGTCTTCTCCAAGCATGCGTTGGATTGCGGGGAGGCGAAGGGCTTCGTCCATCGCATTCGACTAACTGATGACTGTCCATTCCGTCTTCCTTATCGGAGAGTTCCACCGGCTCACTAACACAAGTTAAGGCAAGTGCTGACAGAGATGGAGGAGCAAGGAATTATCCGGAAATCTGTGAGCGAATATGCATCACCATTGGTGATGGTATGGAAGAAGGCTGGAAACTTGAGGATCTGCACCGATTTCTGGTGGTTGAATGCCAGGACCCTCAAAGATGCCCACCCTCTTCCCAACCAGTCTGACTGCCTGGCTGCCTTGGGAGGAAATGTGTACTTCAGCACAATGGATCTGACATCTGGCGTTTACAAAATCCCCATGACCGAAGAGGACAAGAAATATACGGCCTTTACCACACCACTTGGCCTCCACGAATACAAAAGAATGCCACAGGGGCTCTGCAGTAGTCCAGCCTCTTTCATGCGCATGATGTTGAGCATATTTGGAGACTTGAACTTCAGTAGCCTGTTGTGCTATCTAGACGACTTGCTCGTCTTTGCTCCAACTGAAGACGAGGCTCTGCAGAGACTAGAGGTTGTTTTCCAGCGGCTGCGGAAACATAATCTGAAGTTAAGTCCAAAGAAGTGCCACTTTATGCAAGCATCTGTGAGGTTTCTGGGCCATGTTATTGATGGCAGTGAGGTAGCTGTGGACCCATCAAAGGTCGAAGTTATATCCAAAATGTCAAGGTCCGACCTGATGGAGGATGACGGATGTACACCCTCTGTCCGACGGATTAAATCGTTCCTGGGGATGGTATTTTATTACCAACACTTCCTTCCAAATTGCTCTTCCATTGCTAAACCCCTCTTCGCTCTCACTGCTGGACAGAAACGGAGAGGAAAATCAAAGGCAAATGCAGGCACTTGCAGGAAGCTAAAACCTGACAACTGGACCCCGGAATGTGATGTTGCTCTGGAAAGGCTGAAAGACAGTTTGATGGACTGTGTGGTCCTTGCTCATCTCTCGCCCCTTGATTTTGTCCATTGATGCGTCCTTAGATGGACTTGGTGCTGTGTTATCACAGATACCAGAAGGCGAAAGCAAAGCAAGACCCATTGCCTTCACCAGTAAGACCTTGAGTGGCTCCCAAAAGAGATACCCCGCCCACAGACTCGAATTTCTGGCCATGAAATGGAGTGTGTGTGAGAAATTTTGCCACTGGCTAAAGGGCAACGTTTTCACAGTATGGACGGATAACAATCCATTGACATATATCATGACAAAGCCAAAATTAGATGCCTGCAAACAGCGCTGGGTTGCCAAACTTGCTCCCTACACATTTGATCTCAAGCATATTGCAGGAAGTAAAAACATTGTGGCAGACACTCTCAGCAGAGACCCATTCTCTAAAACAGTTGGTCATAGGCTCATTAATGAGCCCTATGACAGTCTGGTTGATAAATGTGATGGACTTGGTGAACATGGAATCCAAGATGTTTTCCGCCTTAAGGTCCACTGTCACTGTGTAAGAGGGCCAGCACAATGTAATGCAGCCGAGTCTGACAAACCTCACCTACCAAGTCACACAGCTATAAACAGTAGTCGAGTTGAGGGGGAGCGGAGGGGGACGCCGCTCCCCTTAGAAAGAAATCCAACATATGACGTCCCACCAGTAAATGTCCCATCCTCCATCTCCATCCCTTCCATTGTATATTAAATATTGTATGGAAATATAAATCATAAATAGGTTTAGCCTATATGAAATAATTTCATCATCAGAAAATGTTAGGTCTCCACATGTTGAGTGAAAAATATACAGTCTAATAAAAGCCGGGGGACAGGGGCACGAAACGCAATGATCCAGCATTGTTTTGGTTAATGCTTGAGAGTTGGCCAGGCGAACCCAGTTTTCGTTTCATCTCGTTCCGACCTCTGGCATCTACAAAAACGGTTTACTTAATAAAACAAATACCTTCCCACTGGGTTCAAAAGTAAAAAATCTCCTTCTGTAATAGTGCAGTTTTTTATGATCGACGTTATAATTCTGGACTAGTTTGTTTTTACCGTAGTGAGAAAGGAGTGACACGGCTGCTACGTACCGTTTTAGAGCAAGAGATGGATTTAACATAAAATCCATGTCTTGTTCATGTTTCATGGAAGTTAAATGCATGTAACACATTTTACATAGGCCTACATGCTTTTACTCGATTTTGTAAAAGTTTTAAAGAAGTTTTCATCATGACCTTAGCTGTCTCCATATCCGCATACGTCATCACGTCGGTTAAACTCTCCCACCGCATTGGTCTAAAACGGGTATGTAGCAGCCGTATCACTCCTTTCTCACTACGGCGAAAACAAACTAGTCCCGAATTAAAACATCGATCATTAAAAAACTGTAGCATTACAGAAGGAGAACTTTTACTTTTGAACTAAGTGCGAACGTCTTTATTTTATGAAGTAAACAGTTTGTTTCTAAAGACATTTTCGGTTTTCACCTTATGGCCTAGAGAGAGCCAAAAGCTGCATTACAGAAGTGCAAAATTGCCCAAACGAGCGGCTGGTCAGCGGGATGTCCGGGATTTTTTTTAAAAGAAAAAAAATTACAGGTGAGCTATTAATCTCAATGATTAATCTAGCCTGCTTTTCGTTATCTAAAGACCACCCGACTCGCCACAGGTGTACGCACAGATCCCAGGATGTTACCCTCCAAACTAGCTAAAATGAACGGGCGACCCCCCACATCTCTCTTGTTAATTAGCTTGCTAAATTACATGACTTGTCATTCAGTCAAGACACGCATGCGGTTTGCTGAATCTGCACTATGTCAACTTTTTTTACACATCCAGCCATAATCGGCCTAGGAAAAATTATCAGGTTTTTGACCGTTTATTAATTAATTAATTAATTAGCTAATTTAGATTAGCGCAATCTGCTTCACACTGGTGAACCTTGTCAGAGCTCATCTGACAGTGCTAAAATTTAGCCATAATCAGGATGAATGTGAACAAGAGCAAGAAAAACTGTAGAAACATACCATGATTACGAAAGTGTTTGGAAACTGCTATGAGCATGTGGATTAAGTGAGGGTTGTAATGAATAAAATAGAAATGACTCATTTTGTTTGGTCTTTCATGTTAAATTAATCCAATGCTTTGTTTTGTATTGGCCTAGTTTGCACGAAAAAACTTCTTCTGCACTGCAATTATTTGCTAAGACTTCTTTGCAAGGTGCTGGTATCGGCTTTGGTTCACAGATATATAAAGCCTCCATTTCACCCAATCTTGTTTAATAGTTTTTTTTTTTTGGTTTTTTTTGGGGTTTTTTCTAACGTGTCCTGTTTGGCAGTGTGGAGCTCAGAATTGGTGTCTGAGTACCAAGTAAGAGCCCAACAGATTTACTTTCACAAGCGGAGCAGTACAGCTTTTGCTACAGTACTCCACTTGATTTATGTGTGAAAAATCTTTATTATGAATTGTTGGGGTTTTAATTTCCTGATGTTATGGACACGGAGACGGAAAATTAAGGAGAAGAAAGAAGGAAGATGAAGAAGACAGGTAGGAAACAAAATGTCATGAGAGAGGGTGAGTTGAAAATACAAGAGAGGAAGGGGAACAAAGAAAACACAGGAAGACATTGAAGTCTGCCTCCATACCCACAGGACGGCAGAGAGAGGGGGAAAAACAAAACAAAACACGAAAAAGGAACATCGACAAAACCAACCAAATATTGTGAACTAAGAATTACACAACCACATCACACAAAAATAGATATAAAAATACAACAACAATGTCACAGAAAAACTCATGGTACCGATTAATCAAGCTCTAGTAATGATAACCTCACCCCAAGAATATTTCCTTAAACACCAGAGACCCCACATCTATGTGTGTGTGTTAGCATGCTGGTGCATATAAGGCAAGGCAAGGCAAGGCAATTTTATTTGTATAGCACACTTTCAACAGCAGGGTAATTCAAGGTGCTTTACATGATTTGGTGATTTAAAAGAAACACATAAAAGAAACACACATTACACATGATACACAATAAAGCAAGAGAAAAATAAAAAAAAGCAAGAGAGCATGAACACATTTCATACATATGACATAAAGCATTTACTCAAAGGCAATTCTAAACAGATGGGTTTTTAGTCTCGATTTAAAGCAGTTCAGAGTTTCAGCAGCTCTACACTCGTCAGGAAGTCCGTTCCAGATAAGGGGAGCATAGAAAATGAAAGCTGCTTCTCCATGTTTAGTTCTGAGTCTAGGGATGTTTAATAGACTAGAGTTGGAGGACCTGAGTGGTCTTGGTGGTTGGTACCATGACAACAGGTCTTCAACATATTTTGGTGCTAAGCCATGTAATGATTTATAAACTAGTAAAAGTATTTTAAAGTCTATTCTCTGAGCTACAGGGAGCCAGTGTAAGGACTTTAGAACTGGGGTGATGTGCTCTACTTTCCTGGTTCTAGTGAGGACGCGAGCGGCAGCGTTCTGGATCAGCTGCAGCTGTCTGATTGACTTTTTAGGCAGACCTGTGAAGATGCTGTTGCAGTAATCAATCCGACTAAAGATAAACGCATGGATGAGTTTTTCTAGGTCGTGTTGCAAAATCAGTCCTTTAATCCTAGAGATGTTCTTCAGGTGATAGAACGCTGACCTTGTTATTGCCTTTATGTGACCCTGGAGGTTCAGGTCTGAGTCCATTACTACACCTAGGTTACGAACCTGATCAGTAGCTGTGTGCTGACTCTTGATCGTTCCTCCTTGGGTCCAAAAATAATCACTTCAGTTTTGTTTCTATTCAGCTGGAGAAAGTTATGGCACATCCATCCATTTATTTGGTCAATGCATTGATTTAGGGTTTGAATGGGTTCAGAGTCACCTGGTGACATTGTAATGTAGAGCTGAGTGTCATCTGCGTAGTTATGGTAGCTAATGTTATTGGTCGCTATAATCTTGCCTAGTGGGAGCATGTAGATATTAAATAAGAGGGGCCCCAGGATGGAGCCCTGAGGCACCCCACATGTGATTTCTGTTCGTTCTGATGAAAAGTTTCCTATTGAAACATAGAAGTCCCTGTTCTTTAGGTAAAGGTCGTTCCAATAAAATATCATGATCAACAGTGTCAAATGCTGCACTGAGGTCCAACAGAACCAGCACTGTGGTTCTTCCACAGTCTGTATTTATGCGGATGTCATTAAATACTTTGACGAGGGCAGTCTCGGTGCTGTGGTGAGCACGGAAACCAGACTGAAAAGCATCAAAACGGTTTGTCATTGTTATGAAGCCATTTAACTGCTGAAACACAGCTTTTTCAATAATCTTACTGATGAATGGGAGATTAGAGATTGGCCTGTAGTTCTGCATTAACGTGTTGTCCAGATTTTTCTTCTTTAGCAGTGGTTTAATAACTGCTGTTTTTAAAGCCTGAGGGAAGACACCTGATAGCAGTGATGAGTTCACTATTTGAACAAGATCAGAAACAATAACAGGAAGAACCTTCTTTAGAAAAGCTGTGGGTAGGATATCAAGACAGCAGGAGGAGGAGCTTAATTGGATAATGATTTTTTCAAGGCTGTTCTGGTTTAATTCGTGGAATTCAGACATTTTCTCTACATTGTTGTTGATTGGGGATGGCACTGGTTGTGGGTTCGATATTGAGGTACAGATTGACCGTCTAATTGTTAGAATCTTTTCAGTGAAAAAGCTGGCAAATTCATTGCAGGCCCTGGTAGAGTTTAGTTCAGGGGCTACTGTCACTAAAGGATTAGTTAGTCTTTCCACTGTTGCAATATAAGGTTTCTCCATAAGAGTGTTCGATAGTTGGTGTGAGCAGACATCAATCCGTCTCCCAGGAATCGATGCAGACATGAAGGAGATCGGAGCAAAGACATCCAAAGGACCACCAGAGCCCCAGGCGGACCCGGGCGGGGCCGACCACATCCCCCAAGAGAGGAGCAAAGGAGAACCCCAGGGGAACATCCAGCGGCCACTATGCAGGGGCCCGGGGGGCAGCAGTGACGAGCTCACGGGCCCCGCCGGCAACCGGTCGTGCCTCTAAAAGAGGTGCCCCAACCAACCAAAGGAAGATATCGGCCCAGCGCATCAGCCGACCGACACACCGCCCCCCCCAGGCCTGGCCAGGCACGCACCAGGTCCGAACCGGATTGACCACCGGCGCACCGGCAGGCAGGGGCCCCCGTCACCGGCGGGGAGTGACGGAGGGGAAATAGGCCCCCCATTAAGTGTAAGGCCTGAGCTGCGCCAGGCGAGGGGGCAGACCAAGATCCAACCTGACAGGTAGACAAAGACATACAGACACAGTCATACGTTCCCTCCCTCTTAAACCCATACATTCTCACTGACTCACCAAGATACCCAAAAATATGACGCTGTACCCTCACTCACACACCCCATGCACACTTTATGCTCCCAGGTCCAGGTACCGATGCCCCAGTAGAGCCACCAGCCCCCGGACCCGGGAGGTGGACCCCCTACCTTCTAGGATGGAGACAAGCAGACCGCCAGGGGCCCCACAGTGGCAAAGCAGCCCGACAGCCCAGGACCCCGACCAGACCGCCTGTCCTCCTCCAGACCCCAACCCCTGATGGCCCGTAGCGAACAGGGGTGTGAAAAGACCCCTAGCCTCCATCCTCCCGCTCGAGTATGGTGTTGATGCGTGTTGTTATAATGTGCATTTAAAACAGAGGGGTGGGATGTGGGGGAGGCAGCCACACATCCCCCAACCCCCACCCCGAGCCCTCAATGTCTATATGTGGTTTAACAGTGGGCACCGGCACCAGAGGTGAAGCTGATTGTACCGCTCCCCCTCTGGATGCCGAAAAGTGTGCCCACCCCAAAGTCCCTACATATGTGTCGTGTGAAAATGTTATAAGTGGGAGTCTCTAAGTTGTATATTAAAATTGGGACCCAGTACACCACAGGATAGCGAGGAGGGAACCCCCTCCTCGCACCCCAGTGATGTGCCCATGCCCCAAGACCCTATATGAGTGGTAAAGTGATGGAGCGGGTGGACAGAGGTGTCCAGGGATGGGGAGGGAAGGACTGGGAGACAAAATGTCTTCCCAGGGAGCCAGCTCCCCCACTGACCCCAATAGGCACAGCTGTTCACCGGGATCCACCAGGGGAGGGAGGCCATGGCACGTTCGACCCGGGGCCCACGGCCACAGCACCACAAAGCCCCACGGACCCCAAGGCAGTCCCCCCAGCCCCATCCCAGAGGGGGAACTAAACCCACCCTGACATTCGCTCTACTCTCAAAAGACAAAAGACACTAGACACCCAGGTTGAGTTCGCATGCAGCCATCAGGAGTCACCACCCAAAGCCCAACCCCAGGCCGGCCACGACGTCCAGCGCCCCATCCGCCCAGTGATCCCACCCCCCGGGGTCCCCCCCAGACGCCTCCAACCCCAAAACCCCACATCAGCAACAGTGTCCCAAACGACAAAACCAAGTGCCCCCCACCCCCACAAGGTGATGGAGCCAATCAAAGGAGCCCAGAGAGATTGATCAGATATGGAGCCAGAGGCCGTCTCAAGACCTATATGGTCCAACAAGAGATTTCTATACTGATTAATATTAAGAGCTTTTTTATTTTTCCAGTTCAGGAGGATAGTTTTCTTAGCGATGCATAAGGCAATGTGAACCATTAGAACTGACTTTGTGTCCATGGTGACATCATTTAAATTTCCTAACAGGCAAATTGAGGGAGATGGTGGGATGTTACATTTCAGACACTTTGATAAGTCCTCACATATCGGGCACCAAAATTTCTTAACAGGTGGACACAACCAAAGCGCATGAACATAAGTATCTGGTATATTGCTTGTGCATTGTAAGCAGGTATTAGACGATGTAAAACCCATCCTAAACATTCGTTGACCTGTATAGTGTACTCTATGAAGGATTTTGTATTGTATTAATTGCAAATGAGGATATTTTGTTATTTTAAAGGTTCTTAAACATATCTGAGACCAGACGTTTTGGTCAAAGCTGGCTGATAAATCCACCTCCCATTTTGAAATAGGGATGGCTATTGATTCATCTAATGTAGATAACGTTTTGTATATTTTAGACAGCAATTTGGGGGGGTTGAGATTAAGAAAATCTAAAACTCTTGCTGGAATTTGTAATTCAGCTGTATTGAGCCTAAATTTACCTTTAATAATAGATTTAATTTGTTGATATTCTAAGAATTTGTTTTTATCAATTCCATATTGTGTAATTAATGTATTAAATGGGATAAAGTCTGTTCCTTCAAATATATGTTCCAGGTATTCAATTCCATTGCACCTCCAGACTGGGAAACTTATCATACATTTTTTTTGCAAGATGTCGGGGTTATTCCAGATGGGTGTACGTCTGCATGGGATTATTGTGGACTCTGTCATTTTTAGAAACTCCCACCATGCTGTCAGAGAGGAGCTGATATTTATGCTTTTAAAGCATTCATATTGTTTTATATTTGAGCTAATAAATGGTAGGTCTGAAAGTTTTATCTTATTACATAGTGTCTGTTCTACGTCTATCCAGGACTCGTCTAGGTAGCTATGTTTTAACCATCATGATATGTATTGGAGCCTGTTGGCTAAGAAATAATGATGGAAGTTTGGTAGATCTAGACCTCCTTTTTCTTTGGTCTTTATCTTTCCAAAGAAATTTAGAGATAGAGGAGTCCAGAGATCTAAACCAGTCTAGTGATGGTTTACTTGGGATCATTGAGAATAAGTAGTTGATTCTGGGCAAAAACATCATTTTTATTGAAGCAACCCTTCCCATAAGTGATATGGGTAGAGATTTCCATCTAGCAAGATCATCTTCCACTTTTTTTAAAAGTGGGATGCAGTTTAGCGTTATTAAATCTGTCAGTCTTGGTGAGACATTGATACCTAAATAGGTAATATTCCCTGACTGCAGTTGTGTATTAGTTGGATTCTGGAAAGAACAATTGATTGGAAGAATTGTAGATTTTAACCAATTTATAGAATAATCTGAAACATTTGAGTAAGAGTTTATCAACCCGATTACCTGAGAGAAAGAGGTTTGTGAATGCTGGAGAAAAAGTAATACATCATCTGCATAAAGACTGATTTTATGTTCTATATTATTGCATTTTATGCCTTTAATATTGTGAGTTTGCCTGATCGCTGCAGCTAGTGGTTAAATAAAAATAGCGAACAGGGAGGGAGAGAGAGGACATCCCTGCCTGGTACCTCTCTGAAGATAAAACCTAGATGATGTTTGGTTATTTGTTCTGATACATGCTGTTGGTGAACTGTATATATTTTCAACCAATTTATAAAAGAATTTCCAAATCCAAATTTATGTAAGGTTACAAATAAGAATTTCCAGTTAACTCTATCAAATGCTTTTCTGCATCTAAAGATAATATATTAGTTTTAATGTTTTTACAGTTAGGAAAATCTATTAAATCTATTAATCTACGTGAATTTGTGGATGAATGTCTCCCTTTGATGAAACCAGTTTGATCAGGATGTATTATAAGAGGGGTTACTTTCTCTATCCTTTTTGCGAGGGATTTGCAGATTATTTTAAGATCAACATTAATGAGGGTTATGGGACGATAGCTGGTAGGAAACAAAGGGTCTTTACCTGATTTTAGTAGAAGACTAATGTTGGCAGAATTCATATTTGGTGGGAGTCTGCCATTTTCCTTGGTTTCCTGCAGCATTCTGTGGAATGTTGGTGCCAGAATATTCCAGAATTCTTTATAGAACTCTGCTGGAAATCCATCTGGGCCTGGAGCCTTGTTATTGGGCATGCCTCGGAGGGCCTCCTGGAGTTCAGCCGCTGTTAGTGGTGAATCCAGGGCCATCGCTTGACTTTCAGATAATTTAGGTAGTGTTATGTTATCAAAAAATTTTTCAATTTCATGATCCGATGGATTTATCTCTGGTGAGTATAAAGCCTTGTAAAATTCTTTAAATGTGTTGTTTATTCTTCCAGGATCATATACTGTATTCCTGGTCTGATTTTTAATAGCAGTCCATTCACATAACATTTTTAATGTGAGTCCATTCACATAACAATAAACTATAACTCTGCACTGCTGTACATACTCACTGTAAAATAACCCCGGTTTGGTGTATATATTATCCTTTATTATTTATTTGTATTTATTTCTCTATTTCACTTATTCAAGTTCTGTACTGGAGAGAAAAGTTGCCGGAGTCAAATTCCTTGTATGTGTCATACTCAGCCATTAAAGCTGATTCTGATTCTGATATAGTTGTTTTTTCTTTATTAATTTTTAGCTGGTTAGCCAAAAATCTACCTGATTTATTACCTTGTTCAAAGTTTTCTATCCTAAGTCTTTGAATTAAGAACTGGGTCTGTTTATTAATAATTTGATTTAATTCTAGCTTTGCTTTACCCCATACTCCCGGAGTACCCTCCACAGGACTCCACAAGGAACACGGTTGAACGCCTTCTCCAAGTCCACAAGACGCATGTAGAGTGGTTGGGCGAGCTCCAATGCATGCTCCAGGACCCTGCTGAGGGTGTAGAGCGGGTCCAGTGTTCCACAGCCAGGACGAAAACCGCATTGGTTCTCCTGGATCCGAGGTTTTACTATACGTTGGACCCTCCTATCCAGAACCCTCAAATACACCTTACCAGGGAGGCTCAGGAGTGTGATTCCCCTGTATTTGGAACACACTGTGTGTTCCCCCTTTTTAAATAGGTGGACCACCACCCTGGTCTGCCAATCCCAGGGAACTGCCCCCGATGTTCATGCAATATTGAAGGGCAAATCTCATCCACCACTGGAGCCTTGCCACAAAGAAGCTTTTTAACCACCTCAGTGACTTCAGCACCAGAGATTGGAGAGCCTGACCCAAAGTCCCCAGACTATGCTTCCAGATTGGAAGGTGTGGTGGTAGGATTGAGGAGATCTTCAAAGTATTCCATCCACCGAACAAAACGTTCCATGTGTGGGTCAGCAGAACACTGTAAGCAGTGTTGGTGGTGGACCGGCTCTGACTCTGCCAGACATTCCAAGCAGACCCTCACAACACGTTTGGCCCTTTCAGCTCTGTCTGGCATCTTCCCCCACCGACTCACCAACAGGTAGTGGTCAGTGGACAGCTCTGGCCCTCTCTTTACCCGAGTGTCCAAAACATGCGGCCACAGATCAGCTAAAATGACAACCAAGTCGATCATCGAGCTGCAGCCTAGGGTGTCCTTGTGCCAAGTGCACATTTAGACACCCTTATGTTTGTACATGGTGTTTGTTTTGGACAATCCGTGACTAGCCCAGAAGTCCAATAACAAAACACCACTCGGGTTCAGAACGGGGATGGCCATTCCTCCCAACCACACCTCTCCAGGTCTCACAGTCATTACCCACGTGAGCATTGAATTCTCCTCTGCTCCTCTCTTGGGGGATGCGGTCAGCCCCGCCCAGGTCCGCCCGGGGCTCCTGGGTCCTTTGGACATCTTGGCTCTGATCTCCTTCATGTCTGCATCGATTCCTGGTAGATGGATTGATGCCTGTTCACACCAGCTATAGAACACTCTTATGGAGAAACCTTATATGCACCAGCATGCTCACACACAAATAGGTGTGGGGTCTCCGGTGTTTACAGATATATTCTTGGGCTGAGGTTTCATTACTAGATCTTGATTAATCGGTGTCATGAGTTTTTCTGTGACGTTGTTGTATTTTTATATCCATTTTTGTGTGATGTGGTTGTGTAGTTCTTAGTTCACAATGTTTGGTTTGTTTTGTCGATGTTCATTTTTCGTTTTTTTTCCCTGTTTTCTTTGTTCCCCTACCTCTCTTCTTCATTTTCTTTCTTTCTTCCCCTTTATTTTCTGTCTCCGTGTCCATTACATCAGGAAATAAAACCCACAGCAATTCATAATAAAGATTTTTCACACATATATATCAAGTGGAGTACTATAGCAAAAGCTGCAGTGCTCCGCCTGTGAAAGTAAATCTGTTGGGCTACTACTTGCTAAATTCTGAGCTCCACACTGCCAAAAAGGACACATAAAAAAAAAAAGAATAAAAGAAAGAATTTCCCGACAGCAGAACAAGGGAGTCCCTGGGAGGAGCACTCTCCAGCACCCCCTCCAAGGACTTGTTCACTGAGGTAAACCCCAATGTACAGGCGCCGAGATAGGGGGCAACAAGCATGCTCACCCCAGCTTGGCGCCTCTCAGCGGGGGCAACTCCAGAATGGAGAAAAGTCTAACCCTTCTCAAGGAGACGGGTTCCAGAGCCATGTGTCGAGGCGGGTTTGACGATGTCTAGTCGGAACCTCTCAACCTCGCACACCAGCTATCGCTCCTTCCCCACCAGAAAGATGAAGTTCCACTTCCCAAGAGCCAGCTTCTGCAGCCGTGGATCGGACCGCCAAGGTCCCCGCCTTTGGCCACCGCCCGTTCTACATTGCACCCGACCCCTATGGCCCCTCCCACAGGTGGTGAGCTCATGGGAAGGGGGGCCCATATCACCTCTTCGGGTTGAGCGCGGCCGGGCACTCTGGACACAGACACACAGACCCTCACAATAAATGCTCGATTCACATGTGCATGTAAACGAACTGAATGTCAAATCCAACATCTGAAAATTGATAGTTTTGAGTATGGGGGACATAATTTAACTTTCTCCAGGACAATACCCCTAAACATACAGTCAAAGCTTTAAGCCCCACAGCCCCGCCGCCGGGTCACTGTGGGGGAAGGGCGGGGAAATGTCTAAATTTAGTTGACCTGTGGTCATTGATTGCTAAGCATGTCCTATCATTTTAAACCTGAGAATCTCAGCTAAACTCTCATATAAAAAAATGTTGTGACCTCCAAACCCAGAGAAAATAACAAGCAATTAAAAGAGCAGTTGTGGTATTTTGCGATTTTTACATTAACACATTCAACCGAACCTGTCAGTCACCCTACCAAACAGAACTTTACTTATTTTTCTGCTATCTTGTTTCAGTGAGGATGAAGACTGTATGCTTCCAAGGGCTTCAACTTCTGTGCAGCCCCCCAAGAAGGCAAGAGTGTGGAAATTTAGGGCAAACGGCTGTCCAAAGAGTTCTACTTACATTTCAGTGGGTGAAGATGTGTGGTGCCACAGACATGAGGAGGACAGCACTCCTGAGTCTCTCAGGTTAATGCCCACGGGGCCACCGGGTCCAACATTTGACCAAACGGCAGCATTGTCTCCTATTTCTCTCTTCCATCTCTTCTTCAGTTCTTCTGTAATTCGGACAATTATTGACAATACTAATGCTAATGCTGCAAAAAGGAAAGAGGCTGGCAGAAAGTTCTTTTGGACTCCCCTCACTCTAAAAGACTTTTATGTTTTTATAGCTATCATTATATACACAGGACTTGTAAATGTCCACCATAGGGCTGACTACTGGAGGGGAGAGTGGCCATATAATTTTCAATTCCCCCGTGACACTATGCCAAGAAACCAGTTCGAGGCAATCTTGTGGTCATTGCACCTCAGTAGTGTGAACGATGATGAGGACAATGAAAAGAAAAAAAACACCCCTAATTACGACCGTCTGTGCAAAATCAGGCCACTCTACGATCACATTGTTACTGCATGTAAAGCACATTACCATCCATATAAGAACATTTGCATTGACGAGAGGATGGTAGTGTCTAAGGCTCGCATATCTATGAAACAATACATGAAGGATAAGCCCACAAAATGGGGATACAAAGTGTTTGTCCTGGCTGATTCCATCAATGGCTATACATGGAATTTTTTTGTCTACACGGGGAAGAGTGCAGTCAGGGAAACTTGTGGTCTGAGTTACTCCTCTGTTGTCTACCTTTTACCACTGTCTTTGCTAGGTCAGGGCTACACTCTGTATGTTGACAACTTCTACACCAGCCCGTCCATCTTCAGCGACCTGTACTAAAAACAGATAGCATGTTGTGGAACCATCAGAAAAAACAGGACTGGTTTTCCCCGCACAAACAAAAATTACTTTCCTAAGAAGGCTGAGAGGGGGATGTGCGCTGGATCAGGAAAAATGAACTTCTGTTTGTGAAGTGGATTGACACTCATGAGGTGACGATGTGCTTCACAGCGCATAAGGCCTTCAGTGGGCAGACTGTGCAGGCCAAAGTCAAGGAGGCTGCAGGTTGGACAACAAAAGCAGTACCTGTTCCTGACTCTGTGTTAGATTATAATAAGAACATGGGTGGTGTTGACTTGTCAGATGCGCTGATCCGTTATTACACTGTCCACCACAAAACAATGAAGTGGTATAAAACCTTTTTTTACCATTTTCTGGATATTGCCATTGTAAACAGTTTTATTCTGCATAAGGACGTGTGTAAGACACAGGTTCAGGAGCCACTTACACAGAAAATGTTCCGGGAGAAACTAGCAAAAGAAATGTTGGACTTTGCTGCTGCTTCTGTCCCACCGTCACGGTCCTCACCCACCTGTATGCCACAATATTATGGCAGTGATGCCACAGAAAGTAGACAGTACTGCAAGCTGTCGGGTTGCTGACAAAAGAGTGAAAACCCCCATATATTGTAGGAGTTGCAATGTTCCACTGTGCCTCACAGCTAAAAGAAACGGTTTTGTAATGTGGCACGACAAGCTGAAGTTAGAAATATATGTAAATATGCTGAGTATTTTTGTTTTTTGTTTCTTTGGGTGGGGGTTATGAAAATTTTGTTTTCCATTTCATATGTATATTTCACAGTTTGTTTTTTACGTATTTAGAATTTGAATAAATGTTTTTCAGTTGGAATAACTTTTTCTGTAGTGTTATTTAAATCGGGTGATAAATATGTTGGGTATTTTGCCCAAAAATTTAAAAAACTGTTTGTTTTTAGGCATATAATTTAACTTAAATACAATCAGTAGATCAGGAGTTGAGAAATTGAAACTTTCACTGTTGGTGCCAAATTGTGCCAAATGTGCCGAAATGTGCCAAACTCCAAAACGCTTGGCTAGTTTTTTACTAAAGCCTCTGTAACTTTGCTCTACTTCACTTCATCAACATGAATCTTGGTACAGGTACTCTACACATGTTGATTCATGATTTTCTGCAGTTTATTTTCTACTGGAGCATGTTTTCAATGGTGTTATATGCTGTTAACATGAGAGGAAATTAGGCGAGAATAAATAATCTTGTAATTTGTCTATGTTCCAACTACAATTACTTTGGCACAGTAACATATTCCATAATTATTACACCTCTGATTAAATCTCACAACCATTAGCTTCATGTTGACACCAAGAATGTTTACACAGTTTGTTTTTGCAGAGAAAAACTAAATTCATTTTGGGCATGTCCTATTCGATCTAGGAGCTTGGAGATACCCTGAAGAGACCCTGGGGCTTAAGCGGTTAAGAGGTTAATAGAATTATTTTTTTTCAAACTATATTCCTATCAGAAAGGCTTAAAGAAATCCAATTTAGAATATTTTGCAAGACAGTTTTAAAACTGATGTTTCACCAGTGAACTCCCCAGATTTTTTTAAACTTAGAATTAGATTGCTCACAAACACTGTGCACATACTTTTATTCATGCACTATTCACCAATTGCTGTCTCTCTCTGTCTTTATCTCTAGCTGTTGTCTCTCCTCCTCTACCTCTCATCACTTGGTCTTCTTTCATCATTGGTTCTATCTTGGTTAGTCTGTTTGGCTCTGTCAATAATGCCAAAATGGTAAATGACTACATAAGGTAAAGCAAAGCTTTACTTGTTTCATTTATTATGTCTTCAATGATGCAGTGTTACTTACCCATTTTGAAATTGCTTTTTATCTGTATTTTAATAGGTATTATAATAGTTGGAATTATAGGACCTTTTCTTATTAATTATCTATAACACAATGTTAGAATATTTAATTGTTACCAGTTCACATGCCTAATGATTATGCTGGTGCTTCTGCTGGAGCTGCAGCTACAGCTCCTCTCTTTAGGTCATCTCTCCTACCCTCAACTAAATCATCAAGTGTGCAAAGTATGATAATTGTAAACTAAAAGTACAAAACACAAACTAAATATCCTTATGCAAACAACTGGGCTACATCAAGTCACGATGCATCAAGAGTGTTACAAAAGTGTTTTCTTGGTTAGCAATCTCTAGCATAAAGACAATCTACTTAAATAACTGTGACCAATTTCCATGTTTAATTGGAACAGCTCTGCTGCTGCTGGCTTCTCTGTCTGTAGCTCATCTTTGATTCATTCTACAACATTTTTAAATCAAATCAGTGTGCAAGAAACCAACAGAAAACAAGCTGCACATACAGTAATATAATACAAACAAGCGGATAATACAACCAAATCAACAATGGAAGCATTCAGCCTTCCTGTCTAAATGGGGAATAATGTCTGCAGGAGGAACGGGAGTTAAGGAAATGATCAGCGCTATTATATATATATATATATATATATATATATATATATATATTATCAACAAAATAAATCCAATTTTATAGTCAGCATTGCCACTGTTAGTAGTGTTTCAAACATAAAGTCTGCAATTATATTTTTTTTGGACTCTGCTCTGTAATTAAAAAGTTATTTTGTTGCTTTTGTATTGGTAATTTTTCATTTGTCAATGTGCTTACTAAGGATAACTAGTTTGCTACCAAAAGGACAGCTAAAGAAAATTATAAGCCAGCGTTTGCCTTTGTGAATCACTTAATTTTCATTCATAAATTCTTACCCTTGGCCTCTCTGTTGCTAAAACTAAGGAGTTGCAATTGTTTTTGTTTTCTTGCTTATTTTCCTATGATCTATTGATTTCTGTTAGTCTTAGAAATATTGCTAATCATAATGTACAGTGTTCAAATTGCACCAAAGCTTTTGGGGATCCATATTTTTCATCCTGCACTGTGATTTCCAAATTCACCTGTACACACATATATGCTTTATGGCACAATGGTCAATAACATAAAAAAATTAATTTGTTAGTTTAACAGGTTCTGAACAAACAAAAAGCAACAAGGGATCCACATGCAAGCTGACATTTTCTGCCTTATCATAGCCATTCAAGAACAACAAATCATGGAGCAACTTAGATTAGAAACACCATCATCATCATGATGATCATCATCACCACCACCAAAATAAAAAAAAATGGCTAAATCAAGAACCCGGCCAAGTATATTATCTTACTTTAGATCAGTAGGGACCTCAACTAGCACAAGACTGATTTGTGACCCAATTTTTTTCTTATTTTTTAACAAACCTAGCTCTCATTTGATTGGCAATGTGCCCTATTATTTCAGTACAAGCGTGGTCTGACTTGTGCACACTTTAGAGCTGTCAAGTTTCTGTAGTCATTATGGCTGGGGGCTTTCTTATAGCAATTTTTTTCTTTTGCCACCATAAAGGCTGTTCTGAAAGGCGTATATGTTTTTTTTTTCATTAAATGAGCATTCATTTTCTGTTCTCTCTGAAATTGAATCTGCTCTTTTGAGAGACAAACTGTGCAAAAAAAAAGTTCTTAGGTTATTTTGTGATTTACTGCTGACTTCTCCATTCTTCGGACAGATGAACCCCAGTTTGAATTTTGGAAAGGAGCAGCAGACCTTTTGCATTGATACATAGGTCCTGATTTATCAAAGGTTTGCGTTTGTTAAAATGTGCGCAAACCTCACAGCGGGCACAAAATTATGCAGCAGGTGATTTACTAAGCAGGAGCAGGGGAGATTGCGCCTGCTAAATGAGCAGTAGGATGCGTACAATCACTTTGGCGCTTTTGCCCTTGGTGAATATTTAATACGGGCATTTCCGTCAGAAGGAGCAAATACTGGGAGGAGAACATGCAAATAAGTAGGCGTTCCATGCGCAGTGTGATTAATCAAACATGACACTGTTTGCTCCGGCTGCTTTTTACCACCTCTGAAAGGTATGTCTTAACTTAGAGCTACCACGATTCAATATATGTTTATTACTGACAAACAAAAGATATCATTTACACACATTCTAACCTAAAAGTAATTAACCCTCTAATGGATGTAAACCACTTTTTTTTTCCAAAGACGCATCATAACTCATTTCGCGCTCAACGCGTCTGCACCTACTGTCTCTGGAGTACGGTGCCTGCATAGAGCAGAGAGCAGCACATGTAAGGCAAGGTAATTT
Organism: Valencia hispanica; assembly: GCA_963556495.2. NCBI lineage: Eukaryota > Metazoa > Chordata > Actinopteri > Cyprinodontiformes > Valenciidae > Valencia > Valencia hispanica. Next base: position 1,206,956 of record OY747709.1, read on the forward strand.
TATTTGTATAGCACACTTTCAACAACAAGGTAATTCAAGGTGCTTTACATGATTAGTAGATAAAGTAAAAACCACAATACTATACACAGAGCATATGACACTTAAAAACAATCAAAAGCAGACATGACGTTAGGATAAGGTAAACAGCATGAAACACACACAAATGATACATAAAACATTACTCAAAGGCAGCTCTAAACAGATGGTTTTTTTCCGTGATTTAAAAGAACTCAAGGTTTCAACAGCTTTGCAGTTGTCTGGAAGTTTGTTCCAGATTACAGGAGCATAGAAACTGAAAGCTGCTTCTCCATGTTTGGTTCTAATTCTAGGGATGTTGAGTTAATTGGAATTAGAGGACCTGTACACCTCACGATTAAGTTTATCAATCATAAACAAAAAGAATATTCACAGAGATTCTAGCCTGATAGTAATTATTTCTCTAACAGCCATAGACTTGACAGGTTTGTCTCTCTTTTTTTTGCCAAAGATGCATCATGAATCCAGTGCACGTATTCATCCTCTCTCGGGCCATGGCGCATTGCATGGGGCAGAAAGGTTGGCACACACAGCAGCGGACACAAAGTCCTCATTTGAATACTGCTCTTTGCGTCTGTTATGATTTGCGCAGATAATCCTAGTAGATCACCCGCAAATCTGGAACACGCCTCTTGCACCATTTTTTTGCGGCGCATGCAATTTTGCGGTCTTTATTTGGAATAATGATAAATCAGGCCCATACTGTACACTGTGGTGGAGAAGGTCTTATGTAATTAGGATTTAAGTACATATTGTCTGCTTTGTGAATGCATCTATGGCAGATGACAAGGTTATTGTTCCAATTTAATGTTCCTGATAAAGATGTGTCAGGTCACCAGAGAGACAGACGCCGGGATGTGCTGCTTCATGCGTTGCTATCAGACTCGTATGAAGCAGCTGTCCAGAGGCTGGGCGTAAAGATTGGAGAAGACATGCTGCAAAGATAAACAGTGATTGCTGAAAACTATTTAAGCTGTTAGTCAGAAAGGTTGGATAGGGCGATGCATGAGCAATCTCTGTCCCCTCCATGTTTTGGCCAAAGCATGTTTGTATTAAATACTTAAACACCTTCTTGGAATCAGTCTTCTTTATTATGGGAACCCTGAAGTATTTTCTACCATTACACTTGGCGCTTAACGTAGCCTCAGCGAACGGAATGGACGGGCAGGGACGGGTCAAGGGAGTTGCTAGCGTCCTGGGAAAACTTTTTCTCCTAGCTGTTCGGGAGATGGAGGCCTTGAAGCGTCTCTGTTGGCCCTGCCGTCGCCTGAGACAGAACCCGGTAAGACTGAGTCCTTTAAATAAATATTGATGATAGAATTTTATTTGCACTCTCAGGGGTGAAATGTTTGCTAGCGGTTTCGTATTTATTTACTTACACGCAATTGATTGATTAATTGTTAACTGATTGATTAATTAATTAGTGTTAAACAAAGTAACTAATTTTCCATGCTCCCTTTCTCGTAATATAAAGAGAGAGCATCGGGGGGGGGGGGGGTAATTGATTGATTAATTAATTGATTAGTCAGTCAGCTATCTTCAGTTGTTTTTAGGCTTTTTTTCACTACCAAAAATAAAGCAGATGTGAGGAGACGTCCTTCATCAGAACTGGGCGCTCTGGCAGACAAATGGGTTCTGTAATCTAGCAACACTTCACCTCCAGACAGTCCAATATGTCCACAAAAATAAAATAATTTATGGGCATAGGGGAGGAATTTGGATAATCCGAAAGAAAATCTAAAAGTTATGTTATTTATTTGTTTATTTCTCTTTTATTTACTCTTATTTATTTCTTCCAGAACTGGGGAGTATTTGAGCATTAAGATCACTTGTTTGATGGCTGGGTATAATGCAGAATGGCACACACACACACACGGTATTGTTACACATTCCATTGTAGAGCAAACTGATAAATTTCAATGAGTTGTCCTGTGTTTTTCTTCAGGCTGATGATGTTACCCGGAGTCGGGCCCCTGCCTCCGGTCCAGCACAGAGCGCCTGGGGAGAGCCACAAGCTCTAAACTGACTGACAGTAAAAACATAAATTTTCTTTTCTTTCTGGGACAATTGGGGTTAATATTTTCCTTTCATTTTGGGGTTTATGTTATGAGAAAGTAATAAATCATCGAACTGTGAACATTAAAGACTAAAGTTAACAGGACCTTTTACAGTAACACTGCTTAGATTTTGCCACAGCTCTGAAGGACGAAACTTTTATTAGCTTGCAAGGCAGTAATATAAACACTCTCTTATTGACGTCACAAATGGCAAGAGTCGAGAAGAATAACAAGACTTTGCTGTAAGCACCAACAGTAAAACATCATTGTTTATAACTTGAACACAACTAAAACATGACACTTTAGGTCTGATAACTTTACGCTACTTAGGTTTTAAAGAAATGGAAAAAGGTAAATACTAATCTTATCTAGGGACCAGGGGCGGAGTGGGGCACTAAAATCCACAGGGAAAATTCTGATCGCACCAGCCCCCCCGCATTTTGGAAGGACTTACCGGATATATGAACCCTGACCACTAGATGGCAATAGACAAATGCACATTATTGACAATAAATTGTAAGTTTATAGCTTTTATGGGTTTTCCATTAATAAACAGAAGCTGAAATATAACATTTGTATAAATTTGGGGAAAGGAACTATGGATAGTTGCATGAATTTCCCTTTGGGGATCAATAAAGTATCTATCTATCTATGTGTATACATATATATTATGGGTCAGTAAATATATTAGGTATTATACTATTGTTATATCATGTTATATATTACATTACAGTCACATCATATTCAATATTAGGCTTTAGCTAAATAATATATTAATAACATTAGGCTATACATTATAGTTACGCTCTATTCTTTATTAAGCTTAGGCTATATGATATTCTATGTAAGTTATATTCTGTATTAGTCTTTAGCTATATAATATATTGTTAAATAACATTAGGCTATATATTATAGTTACACTCTATTCTATATTATGTTTAGGCTATATGATATTATATGTAAGTTATATTATATTCAGTATTAAGCTTTAGCTATATATTTACAGCACATCCAATCAAAAGTGTTGATATGTCCTGCTATGTTTTATACCATTTAATTGGAAGACTAAGCTACGTCACGTTCGTTTCCTTGTATTTTTATTGGGTGGGACGGCACTCTGTTTGGGTGGGCATTGCCCACCCTTGTCCACCCGTAGAGCCGGGTGGACATTCATTACTTTTGAATTAACATTAACTACCAAACAACTTGGTTTGTGAGTGGATGAAATTAACCGAAAAAGGTTTGATTGGTCAGTGGACATAATATGATCATGCAGCATACACATGCGCAGATCCTCAAGTTCAATCGGTTCATTGGATAAACGCATTCCCAATTCCCAAGAGGCTTTGCTCCATTCTACATTAGATAGATAGATAGATAGATAGATAGATAGATAGATAGATAGATAGATAGATAGATAGATAGATAGATAGATAGATAGATAGATAGATAGATAGATAGATAGATAGATAGATAGATAGATAGATAGATAGATAGATAGATAGATAGATAGATAGATAGATAGATAGATACTTTATTGATCCCCAAGAGGAAATTCAAGCACAAACAAACAAATCAAATAGTTTTTGTATTTTTTTAATATGTGACCATGAATGTTCTGCAAGATAAGATCATGACTAAGATATAGAGAGTGAACAGCTGATATTAATACTGGTTGGACATTTCAGATAGCTTAATTGGGAGTATATGGCCGCTATTCGTGTGAATTTATTAACCTTCATGATTTTGATAAGCTCAGAGTCAGGCCGGTCGCGTAGGTTTGATCCTAGAAAACTGATGGTTTTTGTCACACTCTGGTGGGTAAACACAGGAAACTATATAAGTGGGGACGATTGTATATGCACCATATTGTGCCTGTTGGTCTTAATATAAGGCACCTGAATTTGTAATTAAAGGGAAGTCATCTCACTGTTTTAGGTCAATATTAATATGACTGAAATGCTTTTTTAGGGGCCATCAATTATAACAATACAGTATTCCCGTGAGTGTAAATTGTTGCTTATGACAACCATTCCAATTTTCAATTTCAATTCAGTCTTTAAGTTATTAAACGGAACCAGAATGCAAATCAGGCTGGTTCTCATTCTTTTTTGCCTTTTTCTGAAGAATGGACTGACCACCTTGTCCACAGGGGAGGAGTCATGTTCGAGGTTCGGCCCAACAAGGTATGGACAAGTGGCGTGGGAGGTTACCTGTACGTTCCTAGGTTTGGGAGGTGCTTATATGTAAATATTTTGGCTTATTTGGGGCTATGGTGAATGGAATTCAAATTCTAACATTTTCTTATAGACCTTACCAGGGAGGCTCAGAAGTATGATTCCCTGTAGCTGCAAAAACACTCTGTGGACCCCTTTTCTTTAAAATAGTAATACATAATAAAACGTAATAAGAACACAAATGTTGGAATTTAATAGCTTGTTTTCCAAATGAATGAGCATACTGAATTACTGCTGTTGTACACGGTTCAGCTGTTTACTTTCTTGTAGTAAAAAGCAAATCCAACACAAAACGTAATAGTTCGTCAACAGTGACGTATCACTTTTCAAATTAAGAAAGCAAATAATATATAATCACTTGGTGTTTAGGGGAAAAAGTCAAATCCTGAACTACAAATTTCACATTTAGGTTTTGTTTTAGCTCCCATTGCTTTTATCACAGCCTAAATTATTTGAGGCCTTTTTTGATAATTTTTCTGCGTTGCATTTTCTATAAAAAGATTTGAATGTCTTTTTTAAATGCATTTTGGACTATACATGCTCTGTAAATGGCATTCTAACTTTTGAAGTTGTTGTCCTTACATTTTTAAAGATTTAAAATTTAGTTTACTTCATTAAGACAGACAGATGATGACCAAAAATAGATTCAGAATTTTGGTCACCGCTCTAAAAACGGGACAAATGTGGAAAATATTCAGTTAACACCTGTGCGGATTATATGCTATAGATCGCATAAAAACAGGGTGTCAGAATAGTAAATGTTAGACCTACTCTCAAACTGCAGGCAAATTCTATTCAGTTGTAGCACTCTTTGATGTGTTTTTGTGTTTTCCTTTTAATAAAAGACTAAATGAAACAGGAGTAACGAGGCTACTTTTAAAATGTGAGGAGTTTCAGGTACAGGTAAAAGGTTACTTGATATCGTTGTTGTTATAATAGAGTGGCATACTCAATTCTGAATTTGCAACTGAGTTAGAAAAATTGAAAAACAGATGTTTTACAGTTGTGCAGGTAAAGTTGTACATTAAAAGTAAATGTATTATTTTCCCAAATGATTGGGATATGGTCATCTGGGGGTTGAAGCTGCCACAGCAGCGACAGCAGCAGGATACACAGGTTTTGAGGTTATGTCTTATGCATGACCTTTAACCCCACTATGTTTCTTTTTTGGATACTGTAGAAGCAGTTGAAGTTATTGTTTCCTTGTTTCTTGATTTTTTAAGGCATGTGCAAGACGATGCCTTAAAAAAAGAGGGGAATTGGATTTGATAGTAATTGGAACTGATTTTTCAGGGATTATGAAGAGAATTGTAACTTGCAGATTTAATTGGGTTTCTTGTAAATCATAACTTTGTCATAAATTAATGGGGTTTTTATTACCTGGGACTTGACATCTGACTTTATATTCCATTTCGGTTTGGGTTCGTAGTACATATTGTATCTCGGCACTTTACAAGTTTTAATTTGATCTAACCCTAACCCGGACCAGTGACGAGGGTTAACTGGGCGAAACGCTTGTAGACCCAGGTGGACACCACTGATGAGTTCAGTCCTGAAATTCTTTAGTAACCTTAGCTACGAGGTAGTGATGGGTTAGTACTGCTACTCCTTCACTAACTACGCAAACAATTTAGGAACAAAATTCACATTCACATTTAGAACACAGGGACAGTAAAGGACCTACAACACACCAGAAAGGGAGAAAAGCACCATGTCAAGGGACCACAGAGTCCCATCTACACACACTAAACTACCATTAAAACACAAAATAGAGGCACCATTAATTACCTGCATTTCCTATCTAAACACACTAGTTCTATAACAAAACATGTTTTTAACCCTAAACCTAAAGTCACAGGAAAATAAAACAATATTATTTGTTTTATCATAACCCTACCCCACCCCCAACCCTCATCCTAAAAACTCAGGACAGGGCCTACATCTAGTACCTCCATCTCCTATCTAAACACATTAGATCTATAACTAAACATGAAATAAACCCTAAACCTAAGGTCATAGGAAAATGAAACAATATTCTTTCCTTTATCATTACACTACCCCACCCCCAACCTTCATCCTAAAAACTCAGGACAGGGCCACCATTATCTACCTAAAATTCTCATCCAAACACAAATTTTGTTATGACCAAACATGATCCAATCCAGACCCTTTAATTACATACCACAAAAAACACATCTTAATACAATCCAATAGAATACACATCCAAATAAAGCTTATTTCTAAATTTTAAAAAACAAAGTCAAACCAGGTTTTAATTACCTAACTATTCCCATACGTAACTTAGACAATTATAAGCCCGAAACTTGATAAAATAGAACCACAGAACCCCAACCCAATATTAAACCCTTCCTTTTACATACTCCAACCACTTTCATCCCACTTCCACTCCTTCCTCCCCTTCTCTTGTCCCCCTCTCTTCTCTTATCTCCTACTAAGCACAGCACATAACATGACACCCAAGGGCACGACTTAGGAAGTACCTAAACCAAGCATATACACACAGCGGGGCATACCCATGCCCCACCGCACCTGACACAGCACATCTCAAATCAATAGATTGTCCCCAAGAATCTCTTGGAACAACCAGCTGCACATGCATTTCGTATAAAGACAGAAACCAGTAGCTCGGGAGGAGATTTGATCTCAAGTGAGCGTGCATCTCCTTTGGTTTCCACACCAAACACTGCGGAGCTATCGGGCGGCAGGGTGATTCCATTGAGCCAATCACACAAACCTAACCCGGACCAGTGACGACATGTTTAGCTGCATGCTGTCATTCCATCAATGGTTGTCTAGGTGGTGTCCTGCAAACGATGTGGGCTACATTGATAACTGGCGAACCTTTTGGGGAAAACCTGGTCTGATCCAGACACACGGCATCCATCCCCCTTTGGATGGAGCAGCTCTTCTTTCTAGGAATATGGCGAATTTATTAGTCCTCCAAAACACTGACAACCCAGGGTCCAGACCAGGAAGCAGAGTCGTAGTTTAACCCACCTCTCTGCTGCTTCTTTACTGATAACCACCCATTACCCTATAGAAAAAGTGTCTTGCCCATGGTCAAAATTAAATGGATTAAAAGTTAAGCCAACAAAAGCAAATCATGGAAATCTCATAAAAATAAATACGACTTTGACTGAACAGAAAAATAAATCTATTAAATGTGGTTTATTAAACATAAGATCTCCCTCTTCAAAGACTTTGTTAGTAAATGACTTGATTTGTGATAATCACATTGATTTCCTTTGTCTCACAGAAACCTGGTTGCAGCAGGAGGATTATGTCAGTATAAATGAGTCAACTCCTTCCAGTCATTTAAATTTTCACATTCCTAGAAATACTGGGCGAGGGGGAGGAGTTGCAACCATTTTCCGTTCTGAGTGTGTGAACCCACTCGGGTTCACACACTTTGGACCTTGTACTGACATACGGTATTGAGTGTGAGGAAATAACAGTCCACCCACATAACCCGGTCCTGTCTGACTACTTCTTGATAACTTTTGAATTTACTTTAACTGACCATCTTAAATCTGAAAGAAAATGTCATTATAGTAGAGCTTTATCAGACAATGTTGTAACAATTTTTAAAGAATCTGTTTCATTCTTACTTTCCTCAGTGTCTCAGGGTAACAGTGGATGGCAGCAATTCTATCTCTAACCCTTCAGAAATTGATGGTCTGGTTCACAGCTTTACTTCCTCATTGCATTTGGCATTAGATAGTGTAGCCCCCTTAAAAAAGAAAGTGGCTAGCCATAGGAGGCTGACTCCTTGGTTTAATTCAATTCAGAATTCATTCATTATCAATTCATAATTCAATTCAATACTTTATTAATCCCAAAAGGAAATTAAATGTTGTTGTAACTCATTATGCAAGTTAATTCAAAGATTTGTTGTAGATGCTGATGGCTGTGGGTAAGGATGATCTCTTGTAGTGCTCTGCAGATCTGAAGAAGCCTCTGACTGAAGACGCTCTGTAGTTGTATGAAAGTCTGATGTTGAGGATGCTCTGGATCTATGGCGTCTTCTTTTCAACTCATCAGTGTTTTGTGGCTGTAGTTGAGGTATTATTTGAGCTTTTGTGATGTTAATCAGATGCTGCCAGTTGTAAACCACCTTGTTGCCATGGTTATGCATCATAACAAATGTCCAAAAATAAAAAGTATCAGCAAAAATCCTTCCAGCTGCACAGCATTCAAAACAAGAGGGAACAGTTGTCCACAAAAACAATGTTTCTACCAGAAATTGAAGAATTAAAGATTAAAAAAAGAAAACAAATATGAACCAAAGTAACAGAGCTACTCCAACATGCTGCCACCTTGAGCGGCGCAATTCCGGAATAAATGCAGAGTTGCGTACTTCAAAACAGAATACTAGAAAGTTGGAGAGAAAATGGCGCTCTACACATCTAGAGGATTCCTATTTTACCTGGAAAAACAGTCTACTGCTGTATAAAACGATCCTTCGACAAGCTAGAACAGCATATTTTATATCACTAATAGAGGTGAATAAGAACAATCCTAGGTTTCTTTTTAGTACAGTTGCCAAACTTACACAGAGTCATAGCTCTGTTAAGCCAACTATTCACCCAGCTCTTAGCAGTGATGATTTTATGGGATTCTTCATAAATGGAATTAATTTTATTAAAAATAAAATCATTGGCATCCTCCCAAACATGATTACTTCTTCACCATTAAATGAGGCAGCATCGGAACTGTAGAACCTCATTTGTGCTTAGGCTGTTTTGATTCAGTCGACCTTTCGGAATTATCAAAAATATTAGCCTCACTTAAACCTTCAACTTGTATGTTGGACCCAATCCCAACCAAATTACTTAAGGAAGTGTTCCATTGGGTTCCTGGCCCCATTTCGGATATGACTAATCTGTCCTTAAAAAACAGATACATACCACGAGAATTTAAAATAGGTTTCGTTAGATCTCAGTGCTGCTTTTGTCACAGTCGATCATAATATTCTCTTAGAAAGGCTTGAACATGTTGCAGGGATCAAAGGAACAGCACCAGGCTGGTTTAAATCATATTTGTCTGATAAATTCCAGTTTGTTCATCTAAATGATAAATCTTCTTTACTCTCAAGGGTTACCTGTGGAGATCCACAGGGTTCTGTGCTTGGACCAATTCTTTTCACCATATATATGCTCCCAATTGGTAGAATCATTAGACAGCATGGGATAAATTTCCACAGCTATGCCGATGATACACAACTATATTTATCCATAAATCCTGATGAACCCAGTCAGTCAGGTAGATTACAGGCATGTCTGGAAGACATAAAAACATGGATGACTCTAAACTTTTTGCTCTTAAATTCTGACAAAACAGAAGTTGCTGTCTTTGGACCAGAAGTTCTAAAAAATAAACTGATTAGTCAATCACTTCATCTGGATGGCATTAAATTGGCCCCCAGTAATAACGTAAAGAACCTCGGTGTTATTTTTGACCAAGACTTGATATTTAAATCCCATATTAAACAGGTTTCTAGGATTAATTTCTTTCACCTCTGAAATATTGCTAAAATTAGAAAGATTCTGTCCAGGGGTGATGCTGAGAAACTAGTCCATGCATTTGTTACCTCAAGGCTGGACTACTGTAATTCTTTACTATCAGGTAGTCCACAAAATGAAATTAAAAGCCTTCAGTTGATCCAAAATGCGGCAGCAAGAGTTCTGATGAATATTAAAAAGAGAGATCACATTTCTCCTGTTTTAGCTTCCCTTAATTGGCTCCCTGTTAAATCCAGAATAGAATTGAAGATCCTTCTTCTTATATAGAAAGCCCTTAATAATCAAGCTCCATCATACATCAGAGATCTGATTGTTCCATATGTTCCCAACAGAGCACTTCGCTCTCAGACTGCAGGTTTACTTGTAGTTTCTATGATTTCTAAAAGTAGAATGGGAGCCAGATCTTTTAGTTATCAGGCTCCTCTCCTGTGGAACCAGCTCCCAGCTTTAGTCCGTGAGGCAGACACTCTGTTTACTTTTAAGGCCAGGCTAAAAACTTTCCTTTTTGATAAAGCTCATAGTTAGAGTGGCTAAGGTTATCCTGAGCTATCTCTGTAGTTATGCTGCTATAGGCTTAGACTGCTGGAGGACAGACTTACCAATTTTCTTCACTCTGCTACTTCCTTTTCTACTACTACTCTCCAGTTGTATTACAGTGCATTCTGTTATTTCAACTGTTAACTTTGTTTTCTCTCAGTGTTTTTCTCTCCATAGAAGATATACCTGGTCTGGTATCCTGCTTAGCTACAATACCCTGTTGGATGGGGGGCATCGACTGGGATGATGCTCCCAGTAACTGAACATCCACCGTGTCATGTTATCAACTTTGAGTAAAACTTTGCCCAATCTAATCCAAGGCAGTGTGTAAACGTTCCAAATGTGCTTGATTAGCAAGAACCCAACACAGATTGCCTGCTTGACATAGCCTATGTTAATCAAAACAGCGCCACCACACATGTATGTAATAGAAGGAATTAAATGAAAGTTATTTTTAGTTGAAGTCAGTGTTTGGAAAATGTAATGTGAGAAATTTAACACATAAAGTGGACAAAGTAGGATTTTATTTTAATCTAAAGCACATTAGGATTCTTGTAAAATAAATAATGTAAACTAAATTCAAACTGGACTATTTTTAGAGCTCTCCTTTTGTGTGTCAGTCTAGGGCCTTCAGGGGAGCCCATCTTTCTTTAATGCCTTAGCTCCCTGTTATTCAAACCCTGGTTATATATCTTCTGGTTTGGCACTATGCAGTTTTCTGCACATGCATTTGTACAGAGCGGCCATTTCAGGAGAGAGGAGGGGCCGTGTTCCCACGGTGACAACATACAGACTATGGCAAGCCATGGAATGGCAAGGCGTTAACATGCCTTGGACGTTAATACCTTAAAACAAGGTTAAAAGGATGCAAACATGTCCAAACCAAGACCTCATCTGGGACAATCAGATCCCAATCTTGTTTTTCTCTGCTCAGAATATGAACCACTTGTTCAGAGGCAACCTGTGACAAAATAAACTGCGAGAAAATGGTCACAGGAAGTTGAAGAAGCCCTGCAGGGTTGTTCTGAGACCACAGACTGGATGACCGTTTCCCAAGCACATGGAGAGGACATCAATGCCATGACTGAGTGTGTGACTGAGTGTGTGACTGACTATATAAACTTCTGTTTGGAAAACATCATCCCCATTAGAACAGTAAGATGCTTCCCTAATAACAAACACTGGATCACCAGTGACCTGAAGGAACTGCTAAAGAAGAAAAAAGAGCCTTCGGGGAGGGAGACAGGGAATTATTGAGGAGTATACAGAAGAAACTTAAGGTCAAGATCAGAGACAGCAAAGAGGCATACAGGAAGAAGATAGAGAGCAAACTACAGAGGAACAATATCAGAGATGTCTGGTCAGGATTGAAAAGGATCACAATCTTTAAGCACAGGAAGGATTGGATAGATGGATGTCTGGATAGAGCCAATGAACTGAACGCATTCTTCAACAGGTTCAGGTCAGGAACTGGCTCAGCATCCACCTCTCCTGTCCCCAGCCAAAGAGAGATCCCACTCTCCTCTGACCCACAGCAATCCTGTCACACCTCGGGTGTTTTATTCTTCACATCAGTCATGGACACTTCTGATTCCACACTTTTGTCTTTAACCAAGTCAGGAGATACTGCTACCCCCTTTGCCTTCCACTCACACTTGTCTGTCTCTACAAATCAGGTGAAGAGACAGCTGGAGAAATTGAACTGGAACAAGGCTGCAGGTCCAGATGGTGTCAGCCCCAGAGTCTTGAAGGCCTGTGCAGAGCAGCTCTGTGGGATTCTGCAGCACCTCTTCAACCTTAGCCTAACCCAGGAGAAGGTTCCAGTGTTGTGGAAGACATCATGCCTGGTTCCAGTACAAAAGAAAACTCACCCACCAGTCATCAATGACTATAGGCAAGGCAAGGCAATTTTATTTGTACAGCACATTTCAATAGCAGGGTAATTCAAGGTGCTTTACATGATTTAGTGATTAAAAAAAACAAAAAACAGTGTAATGGAAATTCTGAGGAGTCCTGATGAGATGAAAACGATCAGCTGGTTTCAACAAAGTTTATTACTTGCAGCAAGGAGAAGTCAAAAGAGACTCTACAGTTATTACAAAGACATGAGTATATATCTGTAAGTCATACACCTGAACCACCCCCTCCCATCCTCACGAACCGATTAAACCTGGTTCCTCAGTTAGTGTCTTACCACTCCTTATTAGGGTTTTCCGTGCAGTTGCAGGAGCTGAACATCTCCAAGGTCAGAAGATAACTCTCAATTGATAAAAACAGTTCCGGATGCAGGAGCTGAGAAATCAGCACACAAGTAACTCTGAAATACATATCTTTAACTGAATAAACATTTTATGAAATGAAACAAATCAGTGAAACAATAAGAATAAACAAAGAAATTTCTTTCACAACAGACATGGAATATAATAGTGGAAATTAAAAGTAAAAGAAACACACATTACACATGATACACAATAAAGCAAGAGAAAGATCAATAAAGCAAGAGAGCAATAACACATTTCATACATATATCAATCATTTACTCGAAAGCAATTCTAAACAGATGGGTTTTTAATCTCGATTTAAAGCAGTTCAGAGTTTCAGCAGCTCTACACTCGTCAGGAAGTCTGTTCCAGATAAGGGGAGCATAGAAACTGAAAGCTGCTTCTCCATGTTTAGTTCTGAGTCTAGGGGGTTTAGTGGGCTAGAGTTGAAGGACCTGAGTGGTCTTGGTGGTTGGTACCGTGACAACAGGTCTTCACCATATTTTATTGCTAAGCCATGTAATGATTTATAAACTAGTAGGAGTATTTTGAAGTCTATTCTCTGAGCTACAGGGAGCCAGTGTAAGGACTTGAGAACTGGGGTGATGTGCTCTACTTTCCTGGTTCTAGTGAGGACGCGAACAGCAGCGTTCTGGATCAGCTGTATCTGTCTGATTGACTTTTTAGGCAGACCTGTGAAGATGCTGTTGCAGTAATCAATCCGACTAAAGATAAACGTATGGATGAGTTTTTCTAGGTCCTGTTGTAACATCAGTTGTTTAGTCCTAGAAATATTCTTCAAGTGATAGAAAGCTGACCTTGTTATTGCCTTTATGTAACCCTGGAGGTTCAGGTCTGAGTCCATTACTACACCTAGGTTTCGTGCCTGATTAGCAGTTTCTAGCTGTATTAACTGAAGCTGTATACTGACTCTTCATTGTTCCTCCTTGGGTCCAAACATAATTACTTCAGTTTTTTTTTATTCAGATGGAGATAGTTATGACACATCCATCCATGTATTTGGTCAATGCATTGATTTAGGGTTTGAATGGGTTCAGAGTCACCTGGTGACATTGTAATGTAAAGCTGAGTGTTGTCCGCGTAGTTATGGTAGCTAATGTTATTGGTTGCTATAATCTTGCCTAGTAGGAGCATGTAGATATTAAATAAGAGGGGCCCCAGGATGGAACCCTGGGGCACCTCACATGTGATTTCTGTTTGTTCTGATGAAAAGCTTCCTATTGAAACATGGAAGTCCCTGTTCTTTAGGTAAGACTCAAACCAACCAAGTAGTGTACCAGAGAGTCCGACCCAGCTCTCCAGTCGTTCCAATAAAATATAATGATCAACAATGTCAAATGCTGCACTGAGGTCCAACAACAGTCTGTATTTATGCGGATGTCATTAAATACTTTGACGAGGACAGTCTCTGTGCTGTGGTGAGCACGGAAACCAGACTGAAAAACATCAAAACGGTTTTTCATTGTTATGAAGCTATTTAACTGCTGAAACACCGCTTTTTAAATCATCTTACTGATGAATGGAAGATTAGAGATTGGCCTGTAGTTCTGCATTAACGTGTTGTCCAGATTCTTCTTCTTTAGTAGTGGTTTAATAACAGCTGTTTTTAAAGCCTGTGGGAAGACACCTGACAGGAGGGATGAGTTCACTATTTGAACAAGATCAGACCCAATAACAGGAAGAACCTTCTTTAGAAAAGCTGTGGGTAGGATATCAAGACAGCAGGAGGAGGAGCTTAATTGGATAATGATTTTTTCAAGGCTGTTCTGGTTTAATTCGTGGAATTCAGACATTTTCTCTCTACCCAGAGGAAAATTTTACTGCTCAAAGCTTGCTTTTCTATAGCTCAGGAGACAAATCTGAGATTCTCATCTAAGCCTCATTTTAATCTCTATTTTGTCTGAAATGTTTCTCATATGTTTCTCCTGAAATTCACTAGGAGCAATAGGTGAGACAGAATAATCAGAGGGAGTCATACCTGAGACTAAAAGGAGATGCCTTGCTAATCTCGATTCAGTGTTTTTAATGACTCCTTTATTTCTCCTTTGAAAAAGAAAATGAGCAATACTGGAGCTACTATGGAGCAATATCCGAGTTTCTCACTCACCCTCCCTCTCATGCACACAAACACATACGCACGCACATGAAGTACTAATATCAATACACTTCAATCATATGACCTTTTACTCTTACCAGACTAGATTCACCATTCTAAACAACACAGATCATCCACCTCATAACATCTTGATAGACCAATGATAGTGGACGCAACTCTCTCTACACTGCAGGACAAACAGAAGATCTATCCCCAGCCATCAGGCTTTAAAAATCTATAGCAAATGGCAGATGAGCTGATGTAATAAAGAAATAAAGAAATTTGAAAATGAATATTTATTTTTAAAACCAACAGAGCAGTTATTTAACAATAACATTAACAAAGTTAAAGACATTTTAAAGACAGCACAAACTGTTTAAACATGGCCTTTACAAAATATGAACTAAATTGCCTTTGTTTGGTAAAATTCTTTTTTTTTTAAACAGTAACAATTTTAACAATGTTATGAGCAGTGGCAGCCCAGGTTTACAATAATTCACAACAATAAACTTGAGTCTCTGAAGCCAACATATATCGTTTGAAAACAAGAACTTTTTGTGAACATGGTAATTTCAACAATGTCTCTCAGTGTGCCCCATCCAATATTCACAGTGTTGTGGCCCGGATACGGCATTTGTTTATGAAGGCTTTTTTTACCTTACTTTTCTCAACCGGTGCCCAACCATCCAGTGTACTACAGCGCATGACGTAAGCTGCAAGAATAAAAGAAAATAAAGCACAAATTACAGACTGCACTGAGTAACAGCAGTTACCACAACAGTATTAAAGGGCAAGTTGGGTATTTTACACTTAAAACCCTGTTTTCAGATTGTTTATGATGAAATAGAATTATTTTCATTCAAATTTCGACACATGCAGCTGGCCTTTCGGTTTCTCTAGTAGCAAAACTTTATTAAAACAACAAGGCGTTACAAAATGTAAAATAACAAAGCACAAACAAATGCTATGTAGATCAGTACAAGACAGTGGGAAAGAGGGGAAAAATACGGTAGTTTCTCGGCCAAAACGGTATACTTGACAGGTATGTATTTGACAGAGAAGAGGAGTGTCTATTTTTCAAGCTCTCAGCGTAAGAATGTACGGGTGTGAGGTGTTTGGAAAAATAGATCCACAGTTTTACAACGAATGGTAAAACACCTATTGTAAAGCATCTTTTGAAGTGATTTCTGTGTGAACATATCAGTGAACACCCCCGACCACTCGATGAGTTTCACGTCTTTGTAAACGAAAGTTTAATATGTTTTAGGAAGGATTGTTCCAGTGCACCTATGCAGCCATTGTGGAGGTGGGAGGGTGCTACCACAGAAACCGTAGAGTTCGTTCCAGCAGCATGTGTCCAAATTTTAATTAAAATCGTTCTATTTCATCATTAACAATCTGAAAACAGGGCTTTAAGTGTAAAATATCGAACTTGTCCTTTAACAAAGTTTTTCATCCTGATATGACAAAGTTCACATTGTAATATCTCTATGGTTCACACATAAGTAAAGGCAGCAAAACTGTGAGGACACTGAAACAATCATAACATTAAACGTAGCTATGTGACATATGGGGATCCAACACCTCTTATTGGGTTCCCACACATTTTTTACCTATGAATTTCCACAACTTTTTCCACAAATTGTTAACAACCAAATGAGCAATATACTTACTTAGAATTGCATTGACTTTTAACTTGTCCAGGACTCTCTTCCCATCTGGCACCTTTCCATGTTTCCCAAATGCCACAGCATTCTGGCACTCCTCTGCCGTAAAGAATTCATCAAAAAGAAGATGGAACAAGCGAAGGCAGTCCTTCTTTGCGGCTGCATGGATTGCAGCCAGGTGAGTCGAGGACAACAAGAGGCCACTTCCTGGATATAGCTCCTGCTGCTGAGATCTGTCTTTTGGAGCCCAAACACCAGCCTGAGGTCGGATCTGTTCCACTTTGTCCAGAAAACTTCAGAATGCCTTGAGGTGCACATTACCTGTGACACAAAAGACGTATTACCTTACATGGACACAGCAGCATTTATGAAGTAAAAAAAGCAAAAGACAATTTAAAAAAAAATCCAAAAGATTCCATGATTGGATAAGAGTTTTACCAAATTGTTTAAAGCTTTTAAGGTTTAGCTTAAAGGGACATTGTGTAAGATTTTCTGTTGTTTTCTGGCCAAAATCGATGTCTGCATTTATAAATGTGTTATTATTGGTGTATTATGACCTCCGTTAATAATCTGACACATTCTCCTAGGTGAAGAATTTTAGATTTGTTTCTGCATAGGGCGGGTGAGCCGGTAGGGAAGGGCCATGACAGTCAGCCATCTTGGAACTACAAGTGGCTGAGCAGAACAAACACACAGCATGGAGACGACTTGTTGAAGCCACAATTCCATCTCTGTTGGATAGAGTCAACACCCCCATAGGGAACTTGTTTTGTTGTTGTTATTGTTGTTGTTTTGAGCATACAGGGCCAATAATCTAGATAATAGTAATCAACTCCCTGCAGTAACGGTTGACATGATTTAATCCGTGTTGTCGAGACTTTTTGATCCACAGCAGCTACCGTTTATACAATATGAGTTTGAAATGGTGACGTGCATGAGTGTATTATTCAACTTAATTCGATACGCGAATTCAACATTAGATGGCAGCAATTCTTACACAAAGTCCCTTTAAGCATTAAATAACTCCCAATGTCCATAGAAAGAAAATTTAGTAGCACTTTAAACATATACCAATATAAAAACATAATTACAATTTCATGTTGCACAATACACTAGATTATTACCCACATTTTTTTTTTTACATAACTCTTCTGAATTGATATTAGGTGTGTTAGAAAAATTGTGTGAGAAAAAGAAGAAGGGTTAAAAGAAAAGGTAATTGCAACAGAGAGATAAAACATACTTACTTATACTACACAGCACATCCTGCAATTTGGCCTTTTCCTCCACTAATTTTTCTACCTCTGTCTTGCATGCTTCGCATGGCTTCCATGATCTGTCTTCTGCTGATCCAGACGGTTCTCCATATTCAGGAATTGGATCACGCTCAGTGATTAAAGTATCTGCAGATGAGCTTGAAGACGTCTCATGTTCAGAGGTGCTTGTCTGGCTCTGGTCCCCAAGAACAGCAGGTCTTTGATGTGTATTAGGACTGTGCAACATTTTGAGGAAGCTTTCTTTGGCTTTAGGAGCTGGTGGCTGTCTTTGCTGATGCAAATCTGCCAAAACAGGCTGCTGTTGTGTTTGGTCTGAAGATGAGGGCAGTGCTGTGCGAGGCTGGTGATGCTTTGAATACTTCAAAAGGCTGGGATTGTGTGGAATTGGAGACCGAATAGTTTCCTACTGGTTGAGCGACTGGACTGGTGAATGCTGGTAATGTTGTGGTGTATGTGGTGATGACTGGGAAACTGGAAGTTGGAAATGTAAATGCCACGTAGTTGCATGCTGGTGCTGTGGCTGGACAGGTAGAAATGACTCTGTAGGTGGAGGCTGGTACACTGGCCAGGTTATTGGAGGCTGAATGACATTTTGATCCACAGTATTTGGGTGATCCTGTGCAGAGGTGGTCTGGCCTGCTTCAGGTCGGAATGGAAGGCTGTAGAATCTTTCAGCAGCTGCATCTCTTTTTTTCCATGTCCTTCTTTGTCGCCTTCTTGGTATCCACTGTTTTGTCGGCTGTTCCAATGAAGTCTACTTTAGCATTGTAGAACTTGTTGTCAGACCATCTTGCAAGTACATCTTCTCCTGGCTTCAGATCTCTAAAGCAAGCGATGGGTTTATCATCTTTGTATCACCAAGATTAAATTTTTTTGCTGTGTATCCATCTTCAAAGGTCAAAAATACAAAAAGACCTGAAAATGAACACAAAGTAAACAAAAGGAGATTGTGAGTATACCAGTGCAGGCTAAAAATCTGTCTTACTTACATACTACTATATCTTTATTGTTTTTTAAGTTATTCTTTTAGCACTCTTTGGTTTATGCAGTCTGTATTCTATCTTTTGAATGTTTCTATTCCCTTTCATTATCTAATTATCACACATTTTATTTGTTTATTCATTTATTTTACAAATGGTCTATGAAGAGTATGGCGTATGAATACTTTTTTGTAAAGAACTTTAAGCTGCAATTCCTACACAAATAATGTTATCCCTTAAATTTAGAGATGATTTGACCAATGGAGTCGCAAAATTCGGTCACTAAAACGTACAAACTTTCAAGTGAGTTACACTCCCTTTTCATGACATTCCATCAAAAATTCCTGTAGGCTATAATCAATATTTGTGCCTCAAGCGATCAGTATATATTCATAAAATTCCATTAATAAGAGACCAAATACTGAAGAATATTTTGGCTAGTATAGTGTCCAAATTACGGTAAAAATAATCACTTAAACCAGTTTTATTACTTAACAAAATTAGCTTAGCTGTATAGTAAAATAACTCAATTACCATCTTGGTTATCTCTGGGGGAGCTGGGGTCAATGGAAGGCTCTGGTTCGGAGGGTTTCGCGCTCTTCTGGGCATCTCTTTTTTATTAGTTCCTGCTGGGCTACTCATTCTGTAAAAAAAAAAAAAAAGTATAACACTATAACAAATTTAATGACACAGGTCTCACTGCAAGAGTTCACAATAATTTCCAATTTTATGTAACTTCAAGAATGAAGGCTCGCTGAATGTAGAAATAATAATACCAAATTCTTTTTATTTTTACATAAAGAAGTTTATTGCAGAAAGCTTATGTTAGCTAACCATGGCCT
This sequence comes from Valencia hispanica, assembly GCA_963556495.2. Taxonomy (NCBI): domain Eukaryota; kingdom Metazoa; phylum Chordata; class Actinopteri; order Cyprinodontiformes; family Valenciidae; genus Valencia; species Valencia hispanica. The sequence goes on from OY747709.1 coordinate 1,226,509, forward strand.
TCCAAGCAAGCTCAACTATTTGCCACATAATACGACAAGTTTCTTCAGAGAGTATCAGAACCCGCATACACTCGACATTTAAATTGTACCCAAATTATGTTTCAAAAACATGTTGCTTATCTTCTTTTAAGTCCTGCAACTGTTTTTTCCTCCATTCCGTCTGCCAGCATGTGCATACGTTAACATAACGTGCGCATTAACGTCGTTGAGACAGCCCCCCAGTGTGAATTAACCAATGATGATGCAGCATTTGTGACTGACGGCGCTCTCTTCTAATGGTGATGTTGGGGCTGCATCATCTACAAGGTTCAAGGTTCACAGTGTTTTTGCGCCAACTAAAGCTCGTTGATGCATAAAGAAAACAAAGGTGGCGGTCCAGCATCTATAAGCGGTGAGTGGATACAGCGACGTTTTTAAAATAATAAAATAAACGTACTTATTGTTTCTTTGTAATTTAAGGTTTTTGTGAGGTTTGTAAATGTACAACACGCTATCTTTTGGTACTTGATTTTTTTTATTTTTACATTCAAAACACAAAAAATCAAGTTTTATTTTCATTTAAGTTAACTGAAATAGTTTTTACACGTCCATTATTTCAGTGTCATATCATTTTGTTTTCATTTACTGCAATAAACTTATGACACCCTAATAATGAAATGGTTAGCAAAATAAGTGATTGTTAGGCTACATGCCTATGAGTTTTCATTTGTGCACAAATGAAAACTCATAATGCATGCATTAACCGCGATCATTTTCATTATGATCATAATTTAGTCAACTTTATCTTAATAAATTTCTATTTAATAGGAAAGGTTTTCAAGAGTTTATAATTATTCAACTAATGTAACCCTTTTCAGTCTGAATAAATTGATATCTCTTGGGACATTTTATGAACTATCTGTGCTTTTTTTTCTGTCAACCACAGGTTATTTTCCCTGCAGCCCCTGACACCAGTTAAGCATATGGCTCCTCCATAGAGGTTACTGATAAATTTGATAGTGGGGTAAGTATAACACTATCAAACACTGTGTATTAGACTGCACCCTCTATACCATCATATTTAAAGAAGATAATCTTCTATACGTGTGTGTGTGTGTGTGTGTGTGTTTGTGTGTGTGTGTGTGTGTGTGTGTGTGTGTGTGTGTGTGTGTGTGTGTGTGTGTGTGTGTGTGTTTGTGTGTGTGTGTGTGTGTATTATACAGTTGGGCCTAAGAATATTTGAAAAATAAATACAAAATGGCGCAGAAGTGCAACTCACGCTGGAGGAGAAAGGTGAAGAGCCAGCAAAATACTTGCAAAAGATACAGAAGAAAGGTTAGGAAATTTACATTTTATTGTTTTTATATTGTCACCTGCAGTGATTGAATATATGGTCATTTACCTAAAGTTCTGTATTTACGTACAATTTGAGGTGTTGGTGCTTAACTTGCCACTTGATATTTCTACTCCACTACATTTTAGAGACAAATAATATTTTAATGTTGACTGCACTACATTTATCTGTTAAATATAGTTTACATTTACTTTACAGATTACACGAAGCTTTAGAGCCAAAACAGCAAATTTTTAGATTAATTTACATAAATGACTTAACTGATTCAGGTCAATAACAAATCTGATAGTTGGCCAGGTCAATAATCAACTAACCCATACATGTAAATATTTGTGTAATATACTTACACTTTTTAAACTGAAGTACATTTACTGTGGTATCATATACTTAAATACTTATACTAAAGTCTTTTTCATGTGAGTATCTAGCTTTTACCAAAGTCATATTTTAACAAATTTCCTTTTACTGAAGTGTGACTTTCAGGTAATTTATTTAAAAAAAAAACATTTAGCTTCTATGTTCTTTACTCAGCTACATTTCATCAGCTCCCTTGGCTCTGGCAATGTCTCTCAATAATTTTGTATGACAATAAAATGTTTGTTTGAAATGACAGTCTGTTAAGATCACCTTTATAATTGGGATTAGCAAAATATTAAGAACATGTCTGACCTATTAGTGTTCAACAGCACCACAAAGTACAGTTTTCAAAATGACCATCTGTAAGAGATTTTTTTACAGAGAGTAAGAAATTTCCTGTTACCTTTTAAAGAACGACATACTTCAGACATATAAGAAGACCATGCATGTTTACTCATACTCGTGCACACGAGGAATCCAGGACAGGCCACACATCACATCTCAGTCACCAGCCTGGATTAAAGGTTCACTACAGACTTCTGCCTTTTAACCCCAGTGTCTGCCCCCACCTCTGGACCCTATCAGCAGCCCCCCAGCATGGGGTCTGCCTGTATAGAGGTGTCTTTGCTACACAGGGGAAACCTTTTGTTTCAATGTCTCTTTGAAGTCACACAAACCATTTGTCATTACATTCTTCTTCGCATCTGTTCTCTTAAACATCAAGTCACATTTCATAACACAATATTTTCTCTAACACCATCCATGTATATCATCACCTCTTTTAAACAGATCCAATAAAATGTTAACATTTTAATCCCCATTAGGGGAAGATTTATTGCAGGATTTCCTATATACTGCATTGTTGTAACCTAGGTATGCTTTATAAATTTGCATGCGAGTGTTAAATATGCTAAATGTATTATCATTCTCGGTTTTCTGCAGGACACACAAGGGCAGGATAATCGAGGTAAGACAAGTCCAAAAATGTAAAATAACTAACTCCATTTCCTCCAGTCTCCAAGACGGCATGCAGTTTATTTATTTTGTGGAAATTGCATGTTGCAAAGCTTTAAATTTTGATCGACTACAGCGTCAATTCAAATAAAAGTTAATGTGTCCAATAAAACACTGTTACTGAAGTGAGACCTTCAGACCTCACTTGGCTTGTCAAGCTTTTATTGACAGCTCAGGTGATTATTATAACACTTTAATAGTCTAGTAATTAGTAATGTGTTTAGCATAAGTATAAAATAAACAGAGAAAAATAAAAATAAACATGTTGAGACTAGTAAGCCATAAATTCACCAATCAACTAAAAGCAAATTAATCAATTGATTTTTTTTTTCTAGATGCAACAAACTGGAAGTCAGATGATTGCAGCACAGAGCAAGTGACCAGATCTGCTAATTTGGAAGACTCTTCAAACACAAATGTGTGTAACCTCCATTATGCCAACCATTCATCCCAGTGCTATGGACACACAAGTGAGATGCATCACTCTGGTCTTAATGTTGAATCAGAGCCTGAACAGCCTATTTACATGGATACATTTCCTGAGCACCTACCTGAATTTGTTGAAGAAGGGAATTCAGATGACAATGCGTTATTTGATGAAGACTTTTCAATTGATGATGACCTATCATTTGAAGACAGTTTTGAGCTTAACCAAGAGGAGGGAACAGAACCCAAAAGCTCTACAAACACTGTAGATCATCCACTGTACAGAAATGCACCAATTTCTGTTGCAGAGAGTCTTCTCCTCATAATGACTTTTGCAAACAGACACAAAATAACAGGAAAAGCTCTCAGTGATTTGCTTACATTAATATCTCTGCACTGCCCCTCTGATACACAGACTGAATGTCTTCAAAATTTACACTAATTTAAACAATTTTTTGATGATCCCTCCTCTCTGATTTTGCACAAATATTGTAGCTCATGCTTCATGATTGTTGAGAGTACAGGCACCCAGTGTAAAACCTGTGAAGCCAATGTGTTGATGGAGGGGTCAGCCTCCTATTTCATTGAGGTTCCCATTGAAGCGCAACTGAAGAGACTGTTTGCTCAGGAAGGTTTTGAAGAAAAACTTAAGTTCAGGTTTAATAGACATAAAAAGTGTCATGACAGTTTCGAAGAAATATATGACGGTAAAACCTATCAGAAATTTACTACTTGCAATGGGCCTCTCAATGATTCCAGAAACATTTCGTTAATGTGGAACACAGATGGCATACCTATTTTTAAGTCTTCAAAGTTTTCTGTTTGGCCTTTTTATTGTGTTGAATTTTGTTGAACGCACGAAACGAGAAAACATGATATTTGCAGGTCTTGGGTTTGGGGATTCAAAGCCGTCAATGTTGACATTCCTTGAACCACTGTGTGGCACTCTGGACAAAATTGAAAGAGAAGGAACTTCTCTTCAGTTTGCAGGAGCTCAAGAACCTTTCATATGCAAAGCCTTTACCATTGCAGGAACCTGCGATTTGCCTGCTAAAGCTTTGGCACTTAATACTGTTCAATTCAATGGACATTTTGGTTGTCTAAAGTGTGAACAGCCAGGTCAAACAGTGAAGACTGGAGAGAGAGGTCACGTCCATGCCTTTCCTTTCCAGAAGACAGATCCAAAAGGCCCGCCTCGTACTCACAAAGGGTTTGTAGATTATGCTAAGATGGCCTATGATTCCAACAGCATTGTTCGTGGGGTGAAGGGACCTACCTTTCTCAGCAGACTAACAAGCTATGATTTGGTCTTGGGTACAGGTATAGACTACATGCATTCTGTACTACTGGGAGTAATGCGTCTATTGATGTTTTTGTGGTTTTCCACAGAGTTCTCTCGATGTGCATTCAGTATGGTCAGATCAATCAAAGAAGTTGACAAACGTCTGAAAGAAATAAGGCCACCATTTATGATTCGATTCCCTCGTTCTGTGTCTTCTCACAGGATGTTCTTTAAAGCATCTGAGTATCGGTCCATTTTGCTGTTTTTCGGGCCAGTTGTATTCCGGGGCATTCTTGCAGGACTGTACTACAACCATTTCCTGCTTCTTAGTGAAGCAATCTTTATTCTTCTGATGGAGTCAATAACCCCTGCGCAAATAGATCATGCTGAGAAACTACTCTGGAATTTCTGTTCTCAAATGAGTGGACTCTATGGTGAGCGATACATGACAGCCAATTTGCACTTACTTGTCCATTTAGCTGATAGTGTGAGAGCTCTTGGACCTCTGTGGACACACTCTTGCTTTCACTTTGAAGACAAAAATGGGTACTTGCTTCGTCTTATACATGGAACCCAGAATATACCTGCCCAAATGGTAAATGCAGTAAAGACTATACAATCGCTCCCTAGCATCACACAAAACATAAAGCTGAACATAGTAACTACTGAGTTTTTGGCCAGAATGACAAATAGCAATAGTTATCAACCAAGTAATGTTGTCAATATTGTGACCATGTTAGGGGCATCATTCAATAGATGTCTTGAAACTGATTATATTTCTCTTCTGGAACATTTTCTTGGTCAGGGTTTACATAGTAATGTCGTCAATGTATATAACAGAGCTCAAATAGGGAAAATAATTTACACTTCCCCGCAGTATGTCAAAACCAAAAGACGAAACAATTACACAGTGTTATTTAGTGATGGTGCGCGGATTAAATTATTGTGTTCCTATAAAGAAACCAATGAAGGCCAAAATGAGATAAAACTTGCATTTTTGAATGAATTTGCAGTTGCAAGCATAAATCTGGTACAAGATACTTTGACAGGTGGAACGTGTTTCCATATTGTTAGCCTCCTGGAAGTTCCTTTGAGAAAGACAGTGGTAGGACTTGAAAGTATTTTGGGCAAGTTGATGTTCATTGATTTGTCTTCAATGCCTGGTATTGTGTTTGCTGCACATTTCCCTACCAAACTTGAAAGGGACTAAATATGAAGTCAAAGATATGATCTTATTTTGAACAGAAGAGCCCATGATTTTTCCAACTAGTTGAAAATCCTTACTGAAAATGTAAAATATCATGTTGATGGACAAATAGTTTATACTGTGATGCCATCTCAACTGAATTATATGGGAAAATCTATTATCATACAAAAAGGTCACTTAGGAGCTAATGTGAGAAGATGCATACATCTGGATATACAACATTGACTTTATTAATGATCTTAGTTTTTGGCAGTTAAACTTTAATACATCTTAAATGTTGAAATTGTAATTTCTTTGCTCTCAAGTTAACAATAAATTACTGTTTTTATTTTACAATGTGTTTTGTGTGGTTATTGAAATAATTATTTTACTGAATTACATGCAGTGAAATACTTAAAATCGTTTATAGAAAATGTAATTAATATAAAAGGAGAGGCTATTTACAGCCTAAAATAAAATATTTACAATTAATTTATTCATACAATAATACATTATTTAAAAAAACATGTGGATTAAGATAAATAAGTCAACATAATATCAAATGATATGAAATAACCAAGACAGTGATCCAAATCTGAGAATTCAATAAGCACTTGTGAAAATCTCTTCTTTTGTTCTATTTGAGTTTAGCATGAGATGCATTAACTGAAGCTGGAATGAGAGTATATTGAGTTCATGGAGAGAACTCTCTGATTTCTCTGTCTGAGATGACAAAGAGACACAGAAGTTGAGAAACTCTGAGCATTATATTAGAGTTAGTTGAGATCTTTTCTTACACTTAAAAGGAGACTAAATTGAGATTTAGTGCATCGTATTGCTCCAGAGAAAAACCTGAGACAGGAGAAATAAGCCTTTGTCTCAGTTTGGTGTCACATGGATCTAAAAGTTGTCTAGGAGAAATAAATGAAACATTTTTGAGATCTCTTTTCAGATTTTCTTTTCCTCTGGGTATTGTTGTTGATTGGGGATGGCACTGGTTGTGGCTTCGATTTTGAGGTACAGATTGGCTTTCTAATTGTTAGAATCTTTTCAGTGAAAAAGCTGGCAAATTCATTGCAGGCCCTGGTAGAGTTTAGTTCAGGGGGCTACTGTCACTAAATCATTAGTTGGTCTTTCCCCTGTTGCAAATAGAGTCTGTGCATTATTAATGTTTCTGTTGATGATTTCAGAAAAGAACGATTCCCTAGCATCTTTTATAGTTAGCTTATATCTATTCAGTCTCTCTTTATAGATCTCACAGTGAACCTGGAGTCGAGTTTTTCCGCCATTTTCTCTCAGCTCGTCGACACTCTCTTTTTTCACTATGTAGCAGTGGATTACTTGTCCACAAAGACTTCTTTCTACCTGAGACTACTTTCACTTTAGATGGAGCAATGGAATCCATGATGTCTGAGATTTTCGCAAGGAAATTATCTACCAGCTTATTTACTGAGTTTGAGTTGGCCAGGCTTAAAACTTTCCTTTTTGATAAAGCTTATAGTTAGAGTGGCTAAGGTCATCCTGAGCTAGCTCTGTAGTTATGCTGCTATAGGCTTATACTGCTGGAGGACAGACTTACCAATTTTCTTCACTCTGCTACTTCCTTTTCTCCTACGACTCTCCAGTTGTATTACAGTACATTCTGTTATTTCGACTGTTAACTTTGTTTTCTCTCAGTGTTTTTCTCTCCATAGAAGATATACCTGGTCTGGTATCCTGCTTGGCTGCAATGCCCTGTTGGACGGGGGGCATCGACTGGGATGATCCTCCCAGTAACTGAACATCCACTGTGTCCTGTTATTAACTTTTTACTTTCTGTAACATAGAAAGTTCTCTTATATCAGATCTTCTGTTCCTTCTGTGTTTCTGCTCTGTCTTCTCAAACCCCCAGACGGTCGTGGCAGATGGCCGCTCCTACTGAGCCTGGTTCTGTTGGAGGTTTCTTCCTGTTAAAGGGGAGTTTTTCCTCTCCACCGTCGCTACATGCTTGCTCAGTATGAGGGATTGCTGAAGGATTGCTGTGGTTGGAAAGTCTGCATCAACGGGGCCCAACCTCACGCCAATGACTGACGCAATCTGCTGGGATTCCTTAAATAGGAAACTTTTTAACTGATTGGAATGTTTGTATAAATGTATTGAAATGACTTCTTGTTAAGTGCCTTAAGATGACATCTGTTGTGAATTGGCGCTATATAAATAAACTGAATTGAATTGAATTGAATTGAGATGAGGGGGATGTGGTGGAAGGATAAATACGTTTAAAGGTTTCTACTGAACTGTCCCCTATAAAACGCTTTTTTATAGTGGTCTTACTGTGGCTGGATAATTTAGCAGAGATGGTACTTTAAAAGAAAATACAGAAATGGTCAGATAATGCAATATTAATTACCAAGATGTTGGAAATATTTAAACCTTTGCTGATAATTAAGTCCAGAGTGTGTCCTTTATTGTGTGTTGGTTGTTTGACATGCTGGGTCAGGCCGAAGTTTTGGAGAGTATCATCTAATGTTTTTGCTCGTCTATCTTGGGGGTTGTCGGTATGGATGTTAAAATCCCCCACAATGATTAGTTGGTCATAGTCGATACATACAGTATTACAGAAAGAAGGTAATTGAAATCATTAAAAAAGTTAGAGTTAAGTTTTGGTGGTTAATATAAACTTAGAAATAAAGCTTTGTTAGGCTCATTTATCTGGGTGGCTAGGTATTCATAAGAATCAAACGTGCCCAGAGTTACGTTTTTAAAGTTCATTGAGTTATGAAAAATTGTGGCTACACTTCCACCTTGTCTGTGTTTCCTGCTTTCGCTTAAGAAATTGTAATTTGGAGGAGTAGATTCTATCAATGCAGTTGTTTTGTTATTTTCATCTAGCCAAGTTTCTGATAAAAAAGGGGCGTGTAAATTATGCTCAGCAGACTGGGAGCAAGGTAATAGTGACGAGGCATAAGCAACAAGATGGAAATATTTCTAAGTCTCACTCATATAACTTTCTGGTTCACCTCTACCGCGCGTGTGGCGCTACAGAAAGACACAGATACACACGCACACAGGCCAAGGGATGACAAGGTATGCCGCATTGTGCAGGACTGCAAAGCTTTTTTAACTTAAATCCCACATCACGCAAATTGGAGCTGTGTCCAGCATTTCACTGTGCAGCGCAATTTTTCCAATCAAAGGATTCTCCGCTCGGCAGCAGCTGCCTGTGCGCCTCTCGCCTCATCCCCTCTGCAGACTAACTGTAGAAAGCGCGGACAGCCGGATGGATGTCCCGTTGCCGGACTGAGCTCTGGCGGCCGACCCGGTGGGCAGCCCCTGAGGACCAGGCAGCCGATGAGGAGCTCGACAGGTCAGCGGCAACGAGGAGGCCTGGCCGGTACAGGTTGGCGACGATGCGGAGGCCTGGCAGGTAGAGGTCGGCGGCGAAGAGGAGGCCTGGCCGGTAGAGGTCGGCGGCGACACAGAGGCCTGGCTGGTAGAGCTGAGCCTGGCAGCTCGGAGGCCGGCTGAGAAGAGTCTGGTGGCTCGGAGGCTGTCTGAGAAGAGTCTGGCGGCTCGGTGGCTGGCTGAGAGGTGGCTGGCTGAGAGGAGTCTGGCGGCTCGGAGGCCAGCTGAGAAGAGTCTGGCGGCTCGACGAACAGCGGTCAGCGGCGAAGAGGCTCCAGCGACTGGTCCTCCTTGACCCTCCCAGGGAGCTCTAGCGACAGGGACGGGTCCTCCTTGACAGATGTTGGTTCGGCCAATGCAGCCAGACAGGGAGAGACTGAACAGACAGGCAGGGGTGCTGCGTCGGTCGGAGGAGGATCTGAGGGTGGACCGATGATCTGATCCCATGGTCCCTGGCGAACCCTCTCACGTTCTGTCCGGTGTGTGAGGCGCGTCTGGAGTGTGTGTGTGTGTGTGGGGGGGGGGGTTTCAAATAAATTAAATTGTCCGGTTTTATTGTTTTTCAACAAGCATCTGTGTACTAATTCTGGGCGGTTTGTTGGGAATTTTTGTGTAATTTAGAATATCTAAAATTTAAAAATATTCACCATCTAGACCTATTAAGATGTTAGAAGTTCATTTTCCAAAACAGAAAATACTTTACTGCAAAGCAAGCAAGGATGAACTCTACTGACTTTAATAATCAACTGCAGCAAAGTTAACAGGAGGTTTAGAGGAAAACTATGGACACAAATAAAGGAACTTTAATCTAGAAGTACATTAGGGCAGGACAATTTTGAAAAGAACGAAAACTATATTTTTTAGCAGTTGGTAAGCTTTTGTTTGGGACAACTTTTAAGTTTATTTAACATGTTCTAATATCTGACAGGTATAACACAGTCTCATCAAAAATGGCATAGTTTTGTCTTATAAACATTGTGATGGTACCTGTCAGTTTGGTCTTCTTTGAGTCATTTGGGGAAAGTGACAGCATTTTTGACAGTTAGTGTTACCCATTTTGATTAAAAAAATTGTAGTTGATCTGCAATTGCACTTTTTGAAAAAGTTATTTTATGAAAAAGCAACAACTTTAAGATTTATGTCCAATTGTCTTTCTTGCACCAGTCAGGAGAGACTGTCTTACGGCTGTCAAAAAAGTAAGTAACTTTTACTCAGAGAACATTTTAAAGAAGCTATTTTTTCGTTTTTTTTTTCAGATTAGTAATTTTACTTCTACTTGAGTAAACTTTTTATCACAGTAGTAGTACTTTTACTTAAGTAAAATATTTTAGTACTCTTTCCACCTCTGCTTATGGTATTCATAACATTCATACTTTTTTAAATATTGAACTTTTTAGGCTTTTTTGCTCCAATTGAAATGATGGAAAACCTCAAAAATTCCCCTAAATCTCTCCTGTTTTGCAAAACTAACTACTTCCACATACTTCTACTTAGAAACACATTTCAAATCTAAAAATGTAGTGAAATCCTTCAGCTATTAATGTATGTCTTGGGTTCTTCACTGAGTTACATCATTTTCATACAATCCTTCCTCAAGTATTTGGTCGCATTATGACCAGATTTCTGAAAATACATGTGTTGCTATGGTTGCTAGGCAATTAAGCTTGAGTGGCCCCTCTAGCAGAATTACTTTTATCCACTTTTCGGAGGTTCCAAGAACAACTTCTTCTCACTCGCTCATATTTCACTCTTTCTGCACATATTATATATCAAAACATAGGGTTCTAAGATGGGATTTAGGAATTGTTTCCATAATTGACATGGCAGTTACAAATTTGTTTTAATCGACCCGAAGCAATGTGGCGACACCCAGGAGTGAATAGGGCAATGCATTGGGACTGAGCAAAATTTCAGAGGACAGCTGGATTCTGACCTATATCCGTAAAGTCATATATCATAAACAATGCGACGTAAAAATTCAATTCAATTCAAAATTCAAAAATACTTTATTGATCCCAGAGGGAAATTAAGTGTTGGTATAGCTCATATGATTAATTCTTTAAGGAGTTGTAGATGATGATGGCTGTGGGCAGGAAGGATTTCATGTAGCGGTCTGTATTGCAGCGAAACTGAAGAAGCCTCCGACTGAAGATGCTCTGTTGTTGTATGACTGTCTCATGAAGAGGATGCTCAGGGTTGTCCATAATTCTTTTGATTTTATGAAGAATCCTTCTTTGCATTATCATCTCCAGATTTTCCACAGTTGTCCTAAGAACAGAACCAGCCTTCTTAATTAGGTTGTTTAGCCTATTTAAATCCCTGGCTCTGATGCTGCTACCCCAACAGATGACGGCTGAAGAGATTACACTCTCCACAACAGCCTTTAGAAGATCTCCAGCATCTTGCTGCAAACCTTGAAGGACCTAAGCTTCCGCAAGAAGTACAGTCTGCTCTGTCCCTTCTTGTAGACGGTTTCACTGTTGCGCCTCCAGTCCAGTCTGTTGTCAAGGTGAACTCCGAGGTATTTATACTCCTCAACCACCTCCACTTCTTCTCCCATGATGGAAACAGTTTTTGACTTATCCCTGTTTCTTCTGAAATCTACAATCACCTCCTTTGTTTTGTTCACATTCAAGGTGAGACAACTGTTTCCACACCATGTCACAAAGCGGTCCACCAGCTCTCTGTATTCAGCTTCTTGTCCATCTCTGATACACCCGACAATTGCAGAGTAATCTGAGTATTTTTGCAGATGACAGGTCTCTGATTTGTACTGGAAGTCTGAGGTGTACAGAGTGAAAAGGAATGGTGAGAGTACGGTCCCTTGTGGTGCTCCTGTGCTGCTGACCACCTGGTTTGACACACAATTCTTCAGTCTCACAAAGTGTGGTCTGTTGGTCAGGTAGTCATTGATCCAGGCGACTGTTGAGGGCTCCACCTGTGTCTTCAGGAGTTTCTGACAAAGCAAATCAGGCTGAATTGTGTTAAATGCACTGGAGAAATCAAAGAACATGATCCTCGCAGTACTGCCTGCTTTGTCCAGATGACAGTGGGTTGGTTGAAGTAGGTGGATGATGGCATCTTCAATTCCAACTCCACAGCGATAAGCAAACTGCACTGGGTCCTGATACGTTCTTGTTTGCTTACTCAGGATTGCCAACAGGAGTCTCTCCAGGACCTTCATGATGTGGGATGTCAGGGCAACGGGTCTATAGTCATTGATGACTGATGGGTGAGTTCTTTTGGGTACTGGAACAAGGCATGATGTGTTCCACAACACTGGAACCTTCTCCTGAGTTAGGCTAAGGTTGAAGAGGTGCTGCAGAATCCCACAGAGCTGCTCAGCACAGGCCTTCAGGACTCTGGGATTGACACCATCTGGACCTGCAGCCTTGTTCCGGTTCAGTTTCTCCAGCTGCCTCTTCACCTGACTTTTGGAGACGGACAAGTGGGAGGGGGAGGCAAAGGGGGTAGCAGCATTTCCTGACTATGTTGAAGTCAAACTTGTGGAATAAGAAGAGTCCATGGCTGAGGTGAAGGATAAAACATCCGAGGTGTTACAGGAAAGCTGTTGATCAGAGGAGAGTGGGTTGTCTGTTTGGCTGGCAACAGGAGAGGGGGATGCTGAGCTAGTTCCTGAACTGAACCGGTTGAAGAATATGTTCAGTTCATTGGCTCTGTCCAGACTTCCATCTATCCAATCCTTCCTGTCCTTAAAGCCTGTGATCTTTCTCATTCCTGACCAGATATCTCTGATATTGTTCCTCTGTAGTTTGTTCTCCAGCTTCTTCCTGTATGCCTCCTTGCTGTCTCTGATCTTGACCTTAAGTTGCTTCTGTATACTCCTCAGTAATTCCCTGTCTCCCTCCCTGAAGGCTCTTTTTTTCTTGTTTAGCAGTTCCTTCAGGTCACTGGTGATCCAGGGTTTATTATTAGGGAAGCATCTCACTGTTCTGGTGGGGATGATGTTGTCCACACAGAAGTTTATATAGTCAGTCACACACCCAGTCATGGCATTGATGTCCTCTCCATGTGCTTGGCAAAGAGTCATCCAGTCTGTGGTTGCAAAACAACCCTGCAGGGCTTCTTCAGTTTCCTGTGACCATTTTCTCACAGTTCATTTTGTCACAGGTTGCCTCTGAACAAGTGGTTTATATTCTGAACAGAGAAAAACAAGATTGTGATCTGATTGTCCCAGAGGAGGTCTTGGTTTGGACATGTATGAATCCTTTACATTTGTATAAAACAAATCCAAGGTCCTGTTTTCTCTTGTAGAGCAGCTGACAAACTGTTGAAATGTTGGAAGTGTAGTAGAGAGCGAGGCATGATTAAAATCACCAGATATTGCCACAAATGCATTGGGGTGCTGTGTCTGTAGCTTAGCAACAACGGAACTGATGACATCACATGCAGTGTCGGCAACGGCTGAAGGTGGAATGTAAACAACTGCCAAAATTACACTGGTGAACTCTCTTGGTAAATAATATGGACGAAAACTCACTGCCAAGAGTTCGACATCTGGGCTGCAGAGACGACACTTCACAGTAACATGTCCTGGATGACTCCATCTGTTGTTGACAAGCACTGCTACTCCACCTCCTTTTCTTTTTCTGCTCGTCTTCAGCTCTCTGTCTGCTCGTACAGTCAGGAAGCCTTGCAGACAGACGTTGGAGTCGGGAAAATGATCCAGCAGCCACGTCTCAGTAAAACACATAACACTGCATTCACGGTACTCTGGCTGAGTCCTTGTAAGGGCTTGGAGTTCATCCATCTTGTTAGCCAGTGATCTTACGTTGCCCATTATGATCGATGGAAGAGATGGCTTGAACTTCCTCTTTCTCTGTCTCCTTTTCGCTCCTGCTCTGCATCCACGTCAACTCATCAGGGATTTGTGGCTTCAGTTGAGGTATTATTTCAGCTTTTGCGATATTAATCAGCTGCTCCCGGCTGTAAACCACATTGTTGCCATGGTTACGCATCATAACAAATTGTCAAAAAGGGAAACATGTAAAGCAAAAATCCTTCCAGCTTCACAGCACCAAAAACTAGAAAGTATACAGGTCAAAAAAATGCAATCTTCTTTAAGAAAAAAGAGGAACCAATGTACAAAAAAACAAAACTTAATATGAAGCCAACAGAGCCACTCCAACATGCAGCCACCCAGAGCAGCGCAATTCTAGAATATATGAAAACACGAGCCTTGTACCGATATAACTTCAAACCTTCCTGAAGCTCATGATTCAACAACTTTTTTGATATCTGTTACTGTTTGTTTTAGTGCAACAAATCTGCTCTTCGCTAAAACGACTCAGATTCAAAAATGGCAAAACCATGCTCATTTTTTCTAAATCACTGCTCCTAAACAATTTTTTTTACCTTTAATATTATATCTTCAACAGATTGAGTGGTTCGAGAGCATTCCCCTATCCGTTGCGATAAAAACGGTATATTGGTGACGTTGATAGGCCTTATGGTTTTTAAGTTATTAAGAGTAGTTCGAAAGCTGCATTACCTGTTAAAACGGCTGAGAAATTAGGACACAAGTGAGGTGCTGCACTCAGGCTGTCTCCCCCAGTGACAGCCTGCGTGTGATTGGTTGAAAAATGGCAGGCCGGGTGCACGGTGGCACAGCTGGTAGAGCAGCTCACCTCACAGCAAGAAGGTTGGGGGTTCGATTACCGCCGGGGACGGTGTGGGTGCTGAGGGTGTATTTGTCCTGGGGCTGTATACTGCCTCCTCCTAGCCGGCTGGGGAGGATCTGGCTGGAATAACGTGATCCTTCCACGCGCTATGTCCAGCCGGGAAAACCCAACCCCATCAGGTGAAAAGAAGGGCCTGCTCACTGCCCAAGCATGAAGGAGGCCTGGGTTTCAGTGCGGGGCCCTCCCGGGACTGGCAGAGGGAGATTGGAACCCCAGGACTAGAACTAGGTAGGAGCACTGGGTGATAAATATTGGGAAAAACAGTGGTATAAAAAAAGTAAAAAAAAGTAAATTGGCAGGCCTATTAATGGCTTTAGTTGGATCTACCTCTTGTGGTAGTTAAGAGATTTACTATACATTATGGCCCCCACTGTAAAACAGGCTTTTCAGGATTATTGTAAGACATCTCAAACAACTTGTAGATTTAATACAAAACAGTTCACAAGGACTTTTGATTACTCTGTAAAATATGATGATCAATAGAGTCTCATAGGTACTAGGCGGGCAACAGTGGCCATTTTACTGTTCCAACACCTGGAAAACAGTGATAAAGGGCAGCTACACAGACTTATATGTTTAGGCAATCCTAGGCATAATAAATGGAGCAAGATATTGTTAGCTAACTTGCTATTGTTATCCATTAAATTACTCCCCCCCCCGGTTTATAAGAAAATGTTGAAGCCCCCCCTCCCCAGTGTAATTATAACTTTTTTTATTTATTCTTCTATTTTTCATAGGTTTTACTGTGGTAGAAGAAATTTCTATGTTTATTGTTTCACTGATTTGTTTTATTTCATGAAATGTGTTTATTCAGTTAAAGATATGTATTTCAGAAAGGGTTGATGTTACTTGTATGCTGACTTCTCAGCTCCTGCACCCAGAACTGTTATTTTTTATCAATTGAGATTTATCTTCTGACCTTAGAGATGTTCAGCTCTTGCAGCTGCATGGAAATACCTAATAAGGAGTTGTTTTCTCTTTAGAACTAACTGAGGAACCATTGTTAACCGGTTCATGGGGATGGGAGGTGGCTGTTCAGGTGTATGACTTACAGATATATACTCATGTCTTTGTAATAACTGTAGAGTCTCTTTTGACTTCTCGTTGCTGCAAGTAATAAAACTTTGTTGAAACCAGCTGATCGTTTTCATCTCATCAGGACTCCTCAGAATTTCCACCACACTGTGTAGTATTATCTAACATTGCTTTCAATATATTTTAATGCCTCTCTGTGCACAACTGGTTTAAAACATAAAGAACTCTGAGAGGACAAAAATATATATTGTAAAGGTTGTTTTGGAATACTGAGATCTCCAAACATTACGACGTTTCAGTACCTGGTGTGAGCCTGCTGTGATGTCACTTCATCTGCCAAGTGGAGGTGTGTGTTTGTGCCCTGCATCACTGAATTTGGTTTACTGAACATTGCATTCAGAAGAATGCTCTATATGAAAGTTTCATTAATTAAAAACTTGTTACTGTAAAATTTGTGGCCTAAGATCACTGCCATTGTCCGGATATGCGGTGTGAAGCATGGACCCAAACGCAGACGCCGGTAGAAAGTGCCATGATGTTTATTTGAGAGTGCTGCTGGTGGAGGAGGTGATGACGATGATGATGAAAGCAGGAACGGAGAGACAGGACATCGGACGAGCAGGACGAAAAAAAGCAGGACAACACACCATGGAGACATCGACAATGATCCGGCGCTGAGTGAGTGTAAGTGACGGGTTGTGACGGTTTATGAAGGCATGGGGTAAGGAGGATATGGGGCGGATGATTGAGACACAGGTGAGGACAATGATTAGGAGAGGGAGTGAACAGGGAAGCGTGACAGCCCTCTTCCTTTAAAAAGATGCAAATCTCATCTCGAGTTTATAGATCCTGGACACCTTCCCAAATGACAGTTATTGGGACTCGCTGTGAAACAGAACGGCTGTCTGTCGGAGCACATTTTCTAGCAGAGTACCCTACTACAAGAATCGAGCCTTTGACAGGTTGTGGTTTGATGTAGTTGACTGTGCCGAAGAAATCAATCATTACATTATTTAGATTGGGACTCGGCAGTTTAGACGCCAGTGGGTCGTTGTGAATAAGGCAGCACGTGCTCTGCAGTATTGGGGGGGAACGCGCTTCATTAATGTCTGCAGCCCTCCTAGTTTCCCAGACATAAACTATCAGAACTTCAGGGTAATTTAAACGGAGCATCCAGATATGTGTGTCTCCACGCCTGGTCGACAGGGCCCTTTAGGGGGTCATTTCAGGAACCAACAGAGTTCCAGTCTGGCAGTGTGTACAAGGAAATGGCCCAGTAGAGTCGCTCCATGGAAGCTGTGGTTAAGTCGCACTGATGGGTTGTAATTCAGAGGGAATATGTGGATGTCTTTAGCTGATTCCTTAAAGGGCTGATTGTGTATGGAGACACGGAGGCTGAGAGGAGCGGGCCAACCGATTAACCCATCAGAAAAAGATCTGGTTAAGTTACCCCGAAGGTCCAATAGTGGAAACGTTCCTATAGTCGTTGCCCCATCTGGACAGATCTCTACAAAGTCCCTATATGCCTGCTGACATCTCATAAATGTAGATATTAGAAAAAGGAATAACCTATAGTTTGTTGGTCTCTGTTATTAATCATAGATGGGACCATGTCCATAGTGCAGGGAGGTCTGTAATCCTCCGTAGTTGTGTGCGGTTTTTCACACAAAGCATTTGCAGGTTTTTGGTGTAACAAAACCAAAGGCAAGATACATTTCTCATATTTTCTACTCTTTGGATTGGAAAGAAGTTGGTTTAGAAGCTTATTTGGCAATGTTTTTAATGTTCTGCTTTGCGTTTATGTGGGGCCTCGTCAAAAACCTGTCAGTTATGTTAGCTTTTAAATATTATCCATTCATTCCCCCACTGCAATGATGTCCCCCACTTTGGGAACCACTGATTTAAGCTAACATTAGATTTTAGCTCATTTTTGAGTTAATAGCTAAAACTAACATACTGAATGGATTGAGCTATGGTTAACAAACATGTTAGAGTTTGCCAACAGGCAACTGCTGTCATTTAAGCTAACATTAACATTTCACCTAATATCAGTATTTAGGCTAATTTTGATTTAAAGCTACATTGTGTATTTTTTTTAGTTAATTCTTAGCAAAATCGCAAAATGTGCTTATTATGTGTAATTACTTCCACCTAGAAATGAAAGTATTCTTGTTAGTGTAGAATCTGCTTTTCAGAATACATACGCGCGAGTCGCGCGAATGGCTGAATCCATATTGAGCCTCCATCTTTGAAATACATTCGCCAACAAGGGACATTCCTGGAAATTGTCTACTCGCGGCGCGGCAGACGTCTGACTATATAACTAAATGCAATGTAGTTTTCTAAAGTAACCTCATCACTGGAAGGAACACTGGACGAAGTCGTACTACTGGAAGCCATGTTAACCTTGGCATGAAACGGCCACCGTAGGAGTTAAAACGCGCTCTGAATGGGGGGGTAGGAGGTGGGGCTAGAGCGTAATATTAAGTTGGTTGTTTCACTGCTAGATGGGAGGTCTTACACAATGTAGCTTTAACAGCTAAAGTTATTATACTAAGTGGATTATGTTAATGTTTAGTGCCATGTTGGTGTTTGCCAACATGCTACCACTAGCATTTTGGCTAACATTAGCATTTTAGCTCATTTTTAATATACTGAATTAATGTAATTAGTGTTAACCATGTTTGTGTTTGCCAACATGCTACCACTAACATTTTAGTTAACAGTAGCATTTTAGCTAATTTTAGGTAACACTGGCTTTTTAGCAAATTTGGACAGTTTTGCTATGTGGTAGGGTTGACAGACTTTTTTTCCCCTGATGATTCTGTTTATAAGACTTCAGCAAATCTACAGTTGACTTCAAAAACTTCAGCTATTTTCTGCAAATAAATTCAGCTTGCAGCATTCACACTGCATTTTTGCAGGAAATGCAACTTTTTCTAGTTCCCTCTGTTATTAAACTTTTGAATAGTTGATTATCTTTGTATTATATTTGATTCAAACAGACAGGACTCAATTCAATTCAATTCAGTTTATTTATATAGCGCCAATTCACAACAGATGTCATCTCAAGGCACTTAACAAAAAGTCATTTCAATACATTTATACAAACATTCCAATCAGTTAAAAAGTTTCCTATTTAAGGAATCCCAGCAGATTGCGTCAGTCATTGGCGTGAGGTTGGGCCCCGTTGATGCAGACTTTCCAACCACAGCAATCCTTCAGCAATCCCTCATACTGAGCAAGCATGTAGCGACGGTGGAGAGGAAAAACTCCCCTTTAACAGGAAGAAACCTCCAACAGAACCAGGCTCAGTAGGAGCGGCCATCTGCCACGACCGTCTGGGGGTTTGAGAAGACAGAGCAGAAACACAGAAGGAACAGAAGATCTGATATAAGAGAACTTTCTTTGTTACAGGAAGTAAAAAGTTAATAACAGGACACAGTGGATGTTCAGTTACTGGGGGGATCATCCCAGTCGATGCCCCCCGTCCAACAGGGCATTGCAGCCAAGCAGGATACCAGGCCAGGTATATCTTCTATGGAGAGAAAAACACTGAGAGAAAACAAAGTTAACAGTCGAAATAACAGAATGTACTGTAATGCAACTGGAGAGTAGTAGGACAAAAGGAAGTAGCAAAGTGAAGAAAATTGGTAAGTCTGTCCTCCAGCAGTCTAAGCCTATAGCAGCATAACTACAGAGCTAGCTCAGGATGACCTTAGCCACTCTAACTATAAGCTTTATCAAAAAGGAAAGTTTTAAGCCTGGCCTTAAAAGTAAACAGAGTGTCTGCCTCACGGACTAAAGCTGGGAGCTGGTTCCACAGGAGAGGAGCCTGATAACTAAAAGATCTGCCTCCCATTCTACTTTTAGAAATCCTAGGAACTACAAGTAAACCTGCAGTCTGAGAGCGAAGGGCTCTGTTAGGAACATAAGGAACAATTAGATCTCTGATGTATGATGGAGCTTGATTATTAAGGGCTTTGTATGTAAGAAGAAGGATCTTAAATTCTATTCTGGATTTAACAGGGAGCCAATGAAGGGAAGCTAAAACAGGAGAAATGTGATCTCTCTTTTTAATATTCATCAGAACTCTTGCTGCCGCATTTTGGATCAACTGAAGGCTTTTAATGGCATTCTGTGGACTACCTGATAGTAAAGAATTACAGTAGTCGAGCCTTGAGGTAACAAATGCATGGACTAGTTTCTCAGCATCACTCCTGGACAGGATGTTTCTAATTTTAGCAATATTCCGGAGGTGAAAGAAAGAAATCCTAGAAACCTGTTTAATATGGGATTTAAATGTCAAGTCTCGGTCAAAAATAACGCCGAGGTTCTTTACGTTATTACTGGTGGCCAATTTAATGCCATCCAGATGAAGTGATTGACTAACCAGTTTCTGTTTAAGAACTTCTGGTCCAAAGACAGCAACTTCTGTTTTGTCAGAATTTAAAAGCAAAAAGTTTAGGGTCATCCATGTTTTTATGTCTTCCAGACATGCCTGTAATCTACCTAACTGACTGGGTTCATCAGGATTTATGGATAAATATAATTGTGTATCATCTGCATAGCTGTGGAAATTTATCCCATCTCAGCTATCAAACTCATAAAACATAATACAGTGGAGAAAGAAAGGTGGACAGAACGGTATCCTGCTTGGCTGCAATGCCCTGTTGGACGGGGGGCATCGACTGGGATGATCAACTTTTTACTTTCTGTAACATAGAAAATACTCCTATGTCAGATCTTCTGTTCCTTCTGTGTCTCTGCTCTGTCTTCTCAAACCCCCAGACAGTCGTGGCAGATGGCCGCTCCTACTGAGCCTGGTTCTGTTGGAGGTTTCTTCCTGTTAAAGGGAAGTTTTTCCTCTCCACCGTCACTACATGCTTGCTCAGTATGAGGGATTGCTGTGGTTGGAAAGTCTGCCCAACCTCATGCCAATGACTGATGCAATCTGCTGGGATTCCTTAAATAGGAAACTTTTTTAACTGATTGGAATGTTTGTATAAATGTATTGAAAAGACTTCTTGTTAAGTGCCTTGAGATGACATCTGTTGTGAATTGGCGCTATATAAATAAACTGAATTGAACTAAAACTTTATGCCAGAGTAATTATTTTTCAACAGTACTAGGACACATTTAACTGAATTAATCACCTGAACCAATATCAAGCTGATTGTACCCATCACTGATACTGGAGAAAAATCAGCCGAAGTCCAATTCCAGCTGCCTGCAACGCTCACCCATTCCAAAATGCTGCACAATATATAAGATACACCAACAAACTGGTGCTGAATGAAGAGTCCCTCGGACCAGAGGGGATTTCCCAGTAGCAGCACTTTTACGGTAAATTCAAATACATCTTATACACCGCACTGTGTTAACATCAAAATGATTTAAAGCTTTTTCATTTCAAATACAAGCCTATTTCAAAAACTAACAATATCATGGAAAAATTTATTCATTTCCATAATTATATTCATAACCTCTGGCCAGAAGTCCATCACTGATACCCTTCATAGGATGGGTAAGCCATAAAAGTTAATATCTAAGGAGGCTGGCTGTTCACAGAGTCCTTTGTCCAAACAATGGAAAGTCTAGTGGAAGGGCAAAATGTGGCAAGAGAAGATACACCAGCACAAGAGATCACCATGGACTTCAGCAGATTATCAAACAGAGAAGATTCATGAATCTGGCAGAGATCCAGAAAGAGTGGAATGAGGCGGTAGTCACAGCTTCAAAAACCACCATATTCAGACGCGTCTCAACTGGGCCAAGGAGAAGAAGGACTGGACTGTTGGCCAGTGGTCCAAGGTCCTCTTTTCCGATGAAAAGTGTGCCTTTCATTCGGAAATCAAGGTTCAAGGGTTTGGAGGAAGATGGGTGAGGAACAGAACCCAATCTGCTTGAGGTCCAGTGTGAAAATCCACAGTCAGTCATGATTTGTGGTGCAATGTCCAGTGCAGGTGTTGATAAACTCTGATTTCTTAAATCCAAGGTCACTGCATCAGTCTACTAGAATGTTTTAGCGGATTTCATCTTCCAGCAGGACCTGGCCCCTGCCCATACCGCCAGAAGCACCAAAACCTGATTTGATGTTGTCGAGAGGATATTTTTAAGTGAAAGTCTGCACCTCGCGCTGCTATGCTACCAGTCCCTAACCAGCCTGCTGTCTGCTAACTCCTCTCTCCCAGTTTGTTTATCCTGTGGCAGAGTATAAAAAAAGAATTACACATTCACACAATATATGTTGGGCATGCATGGGGAGAGATTCTTACCAAGCCATCTCCCAAGAACTCTTCCTCATAGATGCCTTTTTTTTCTTTACAAAGTTATTACAAAACATTCTGAGAGACAGCCCATCTTACATGATCCAATCAGCTCAATAATACATATTCATATATATGCAAAGTGTGACTGTAGTCCTTCCCTGATAGGTTAAGCCCTTTTAATATATTCCTTTTCGGTTGCTAAGCAGAAAATATTTCTTCTTTGGTCTCACACTCCCACCAGACCATTTCCACCATCAAACTACCAGATGTTTCCTGTTTTTTCAGAGAATCGTGACCCATTCTCTTCTAAACCCTGGCTCATATCGTGCCTTTAACAGTTTTTGTGCAGTTAATCATGATCGTTCCCTTCTGACCCATGGGTCACATCCTGTGCTAACACTTTTCTGCATTTAGTTATTTATTTTAGCACACAACCTCTTCACCTTTTGGCCTGTGTATTCATTCAATGCTTGTTTAAAATGTTTTATTTACATTAATCCCTCTTTTCACCTCATATATTTTAGAGGTGAATCCAATATTACTCTTACTCCTGTAATTCCGCCTGTTTCATTTCTTTTATAGGAACTAACTAACTATGTATTGTCCTCTGAGTGGTGTTTGTGAGATCATTTTCTTTACCATTATTTTAAAACA
The DNA here is from genome assembly GCA_963556495.2 of Valencia hispanica. Classification (NCBI taxonomy): domain Eukaryota; kingdom Metazoa; phylum Chordata; class Actinopteri; order Cyprinodontiformes; family Valenciidae; genus Valencia; species Valencia hispanica. Next base: position 1,249,154 of record OY747709.1, read on the forward strand.
CGGTATTACGCAACATGTCAGCGGGAAAAATATTAACATCAAAATTCCTAGGAAAGCCACTACCTTCCAAAGTAAGGACATCCATCCTCCAAAAAACAACCAGTTCATCCATTGTGAAGTATCTGCATTTACAAAGTCTGCCTTTTGGGCTTTGGCTACTGTCCGCATTTTAGAGAGAGCATTATCTATGTCGTTTCCATCTCCAGAATTATCCGGGATGGAGGTCCAGCAGGTCTCATTAAGGAGTACACAAACTCCACCTTGGGCTGCAGTCCAGAAATCTAACACCATCCTATTTTGAAGTAACATCAGCCTTATGGCTTTCATCTCTTTATTGTTGGATTCCCATGCACTAATTGAGGTATTCATGAATAACGAGATACGATAAGCTTGGGTTTCCACTCTTAACATGACTTCTCCAACCCCTATTGAGGGAATCAGTGATCCAATTATTTTCTCAGCTGTGGTCCATAATTTATGGTCGTCTGGGACATCACTTCCCCAAACACAGTCATGCTCATGAACTTTTATTTTGCTTAGAGACCGTCTGTTCCTACTTTCATTTTTATCCGAATCAGTTTTCTGTTTTGTGGTAATTATGAATGTGTGGTCAGTTAATCCTACTGGTGTGCATACTCCACCCCAATTTTCAGGCAGGTACACATACACCTTGTGTCCGCATAGCCAATATATGTCATCTACTGGTTTCGTGCCCTTTTTCCCAGGTAACGCTGCATTATCCCAGTTTACAAACGAATAATTTCCTATGGGGGGAGTACTGGTAGAGTACAAAGAACTAATATTACACGGACAGGTCTCATTTTGATCTAAGGTTTGACTTATGGTGTAACTCCTATGGACACACTTGCAAGTGGTTCAAGTGCAGTAAGAACTTTATACGCTGTGAAATTTTGAGGACACAAATAGGACATTATGGTACAGTTGTTCCAGTTAACCTGATGACGGCCATAGTGCTCCACATCAGTCTGGAATACACAAAAAAACCTCCTAAATGACAATGGGAATGGATCCAATACGGATTGAGAGGATCTCTTTGGCATGATAGAACACACACAGCAGTTAGAATAATTCTTCGATCTAGCAAGAACCTCCACATAATTATACCACTGATTAAAATGGTATCCATGCAGAGGATCTTCATCTTTAACGCCAAGATGAGGGTCTAATACCCATCTTTTGCCACCTTGTATTATCCGGATATCTGAGTGGTTTTTGGAATTTATCGAGCTGTTAGGACGCAGGCGGTTGTCTGTGTTTTGGCAATAAGCTGCATGACTGTAGGGCCAGTCGCAATTCAGAAGCAATAAAACATTCCATATTAATAACAGTACAAAAACCACGCAGCTTAAAACTGTCCAATTGCCCCAAATAAAAACCTTAAGCTTTAATATATATATATATATATATATTTTTTTTTAATAGAATTTAAATGATACAAAATATGAGCATTAAAATTAAATACACTTAAAGGCAGCGATCCTTCTTATTATTTTAGCAAAACTGGTAATACTCTGTACTGGGGGTCGTACCACACCCCTAGGAAAATGCGACCTTTTCTCAGCTTGCTTTTTCCCACATCATGATGCTTCCTTTTTTTCTTTTTTACCTAAAATAGTGATGCAGCAGCAGTTATTTAAAAATGCAAATAGAATCTTTAAAAGGAAGTAAATAAAATCAAGCTAAGCTAAAATATAATATAAATGATAAGCTGTAAAATAAGATAAAATATAAAATGTAAAGATGCTCTTCAGTTTCTGTTTGCTGTCCTCCACTGCCTCGAGGCTGCTGCAGAAACTCTTTCCTTCTCTTTTCCTTTGATCTTAAGGGAATACTTAACCAGCCTTCACAAAATGTATGTTTTTTTAATATATATTTTTCAGGCTTAAAAACTAAGTACCCCTTACACTCTATAGGAGTGATATAATCCCTGATCACTCCTCCCCGACAGATTTTCTTCAGAGAGAAAAAGCCGGCCTCAATAGCACCTAACAACTTTTACTCTCCTTCTTTTGTCCTTGTGGTTCTGGCAGTAACTTGGTAGGGACCCTTCCACCTGGGTTCATGCAACTTCCTTTTAATGACTTTCAACCACATCCAGGAAGCTTTACTGGGGAGTGGAGCTGGGCCCTGTACTGTAGGAGGAGCTGTTGTGAAAGATTTTACTAAAGCTTTTAAGATGGGTTCTGAGGAGTCTGGTCAGTCACAGTCTGAAGTTGTGCAAACGGTCCGGGATAAACCCTGCCGGTCAGTAACTCGCAAGGTGTAAGTCCTTTAGTCCTACAAACTGAGGACCTGACACTCATCAGTGCTATAGGAAGAGCATCCACCCATGTCAGTCCTGTTTGTGCCATTATTTTAGCTATTTTGGTTTTAAGATTCTGGTTCATGCTTTCCACTGGCCCCTGAGACTGTGGATGATACACAGTCCCAAATTTGTGGGTTAATCCCAACTGTTTTTCCACAAACTGAAGATGCCGATTTTTAAAATGTGTTCCTGAATCACTTTGCACAGTTTGAGGAAAACCGTGTCAGGGAATGTATTAATTAATCAAGCATTTAACAACAGTTTCACTATCTTCACGCTTGGCTGGCCAGGCTTCTGGCCAGCCTATCAGTGGATCAGTCAGAACCAGAAGGTACTTGTAGCTCTTCACCGGTATTCCCATATTAGTGTAATCAATGACAACTTCTTCACCAGGACATGATAATTCTTTAGAGGACCCCAGCTTTCATGTTCGGAGGTAACACTGGACGACCATTTGGGCTACGCCAGGGTCCCTGAGATTGTACTACTCCCCTTTGTAGCCAAACAGATTTTTCTTGAGGCGCAGCATTGTTATGTTCAGTTTTAATGAAATCCTCCATGTTTTCAGTATCTTCCGCTACCATTGTCATCATGCAATCATGAGCCTGCTGATACCCAGCAGCTGCTTTGGCAGCTTTATCAGCGGCCTCATTTCCGGCAGTTTCAACTGTATTTTCTTTACTGTGCCCCTTGCATTTCTTAACAGCTAGTGCAGAGGGAAGCTGCACAGCATGAAGAAGCTCAATCATTTCTTGCTGATGTTGTATTGGTTGTCCCTGAGTGGTGAGAAACCACTCCTTTTCCATTGGGGGAGTTGAATGTTTTCCTTCTTCCCACTTACATGCTTCTATCAGAGCCCTTATTTCGGCTTTCTGTGCTGACTGTTTCTCTTCCAGCTTCCCCTGTTTTCTTACCTGGAACCCATCAGTAGTTCTCTGCACTACTGCATACCCTGCCTGTAGCTCTCCACTGGGAGACCTGAAACAGCAGCCATCAGTAAACAAGGATATACTATCTGGAAGAGTTTGAGATTGTAAGTCTATCCTGATTTTGTTATCTTTAACCATTTTCTCAATTCAATCATGTGATACACATCCCCTCATCTGATCTGCCATGTTGATATCCTCATGAACAAATGTTAAATTAGGTGCTTCCAAGATTTTCCTCATGCGCTGTTGTCTGAGTGTGGACATGGTAAATGCCTCAGAATTAACAAATGCCACTACCCCGTGTGTAGTTAACATGCTGAGAGGATGCCCACGAACAATATGTGCTGTTTTAGAGGTGAGATGGGCTAGTCCAGCTGCATGCCGGGTGCATGGTGGGTGTCTGTTTTCTGTTGTATCTAGTTTTACAGTGAGATACATCAAAATGTGTCTATGTCCATCTACCTTTTGAAACAGGACACCATTGATTATTCCATCAGTCTCTGAGGAGTCTAGAAAAAAATTCTAGTCTGAAATCAGCCAGAGCCAAGTCTGAAGTTCCTGTTTAAGAACAGTAAACGCTTCTTCTGCTGCCACTGTCCAGTTAAGAGGAGCATTTAATTGTTTCATACCATGTTCATTTATCAACGCACGCAATGAAGTGGTCAGATTAGTGTAGCTGGGTATGTAGTGACGGCTAAAGTTGGTTAGTCCTAAAAAGGACGCATTTCTTTAACGGTTTTGGGTATTGTAGAATTGCAGATCTGTAAGCTGCTTTTAGACCTGATACTTGTGCAGTAACTCTTCTTCCCAAAAAGTGTACTTCTTGTCTTACTAGCTGTTACTTATCCCTGGAAACCTTGTAGCCTTCTTGGGCTAACAAGAGGAGAATCTTTATTGTTGCTGTGGTGCACAATTCAGCATTTGGTGCTGCTAAAAGCAGACCATCTACATACTGAATTAGCACACATCCTTGAGGTAATGTTAATTTTTAAGATTCTTTTAAAACTTGGTTAAATAAACCTGGTGAAAGAGCAAAACCTTGAGGTAAGCGGGTGTATCTAAGTTGTTCCCCGCGGAAGGTAAATTAAAAAATATCTCTAACCTCTGGTGCCAATGGTAAGCTGAAAAAGGTATTAGCCAGATCAATGCAGGTGAACCACTGTAAATCTGGTGTTAATGCACTGAGAGCAGTATAAGGGTTAGGAGTTGAAATTGGCTTTGTTAATAATTTCTGGTTGATAGCGCAAAAATCATGTGCCATTCGATATTTCCCGGTTCCGTTTCTCAACGGGAAGAATAGGAGTATTCCACTCTGAGTTGGAGGGTTCTAACACTCCTCCCACCTTGAGACCCAAAATGGTCTCTGCAATTCCTTCCTCTGCCTCCAGTTTGTGTGGATACTGGTATCTCCAAATGGGGGATCCTGTTTTCTGGTATCTCCAAATGGGGGATCCTGTTTTCATAGAAAATGTCAACGGTTGTGTGTGTACTAATCCCACATCAGTGGGTCCAGAGGACCACAGAGTGGGAGGGACTTGTAGCGCTTTAACAGCTACTGGGTGATCTGTTTTTTCTCTGCTATGGAAACGGGTCAGGTGTACATGTTCTAACATAGAACTATCCCATGTCGTCGTCTGAATTCTGTATATGTCAGTCGAGGAGAAAAACCATACGCTTTGTATTTGAGTTAATACCCAGTCAGTGGTTTCTTTCCCTCTTTTCACCATGGGGCCTAAATCTTTACCCTGATGTTTTGGATGTAACAGAAGAGAAATATGCGGCACTGCTTCTGAACCCATAATCTAATATTGAACTTGTTGAGGAGTCAATTGGGCTTCTAAAGGTACTCCCTCTGGTCCCACATAGCAAGGACCGGCAGTTATTGTCCAATCTTTAGCTTCTAATTTTTTCTCACTGTTCCTGATAGATTGTCGGATCACCCCTCTCATACAGGAGGGAGACATGTAGGAGATCTGGCGGGGGAACATAAGGATTCAAGTTCAGAAACCATGGTTTCCATACAGACAGAAAAGATGCAGCAGACTGTGGTCCATAGGGAGGGGTCAACTTGGCCCACAAGATATCTGCCACCTGTGGGGTGTCATCCTGAAGAAGGAACTGTCCATCAGATCCAGAACAGAAAAAAGAATGTCCACTGGGAAGGGTAACAATTAATCCGTCAGGATCACACAGGATTGTAGCTCCAAGTTTAATGTGCAGATCCCTGCCCATTAAGTTTGCGGGTGTAACTGATGATACCACAAAGGGATGTACCACCCGCTGATTTCCCAGTTCCACAGGTAAGGGTTTAGTCACAGGGAGAGACATCTGAGCCCCAGAAAGGCTTTTCTGTGGCCATTGTCAATAAGATGGCTGTCCCTCCCATTGGGGTGGGGCCAGATGACGTTGTGGCACATAATGCTGTGGCCCCTGCTGAGACGGTGGGGGTCCCTGTGTGGGTGGGCCTTGGTTCCGCCCAATGTTCCTTCTAAGCTGCGCGCGTGCGCAATTGTGCACTGCTGACACAGTCTTCGCGCACAGAAAATCTGCTCTGCGCAGAAAAATAAATCTAACCGGAATTGAAAAAAACAACAACAAACAAATAATTAATTATGTGCTATTTTACAGTATGAATCAATAAGCATATGCAGCGATTTATAGTTCCAGCGGTGGCCCTGCACCGGTCCAATTAGAAAATCACACACTCGCCCAAACCCGTTATCCATGGTTATTGCCATAATCAATGCGGCAGAGACCCGCACACTGACACAACACAGATTAAAGATAGACAAGGGTATGCAAATAAGACAAAGGTAAAAAAAATATATAGTTAATCCAGACAGAAAGTCAGATCCTCCTGTTTATATAGGAGCAGAGCGCTTTCGTCCTTGCACAGAGCGGCTGACAGCGCCAAGTCCGTGCGCTGTGAAATGTGCTTGATTTATTTAGAAAGTCTGTAGTGTTTTGGTGGAATTTTCTTTAACGAAAAGGGGGATTATGGAATGTTCTAAAAACATCTGAAGTTTTCATTTTATTCCACTGAGAAACGTGTTTGATCTCGCTGTTTGATACTGCATTTGGGTTAAAAGATTTCGCTTCAAGACACGTTTATGCCACTGAGTGACCAGTGGCTGGCTGTTCCAGCCAATGATGCGATTCACATAAGTATTTACGCAGCTAATCAATCGATATTTGTGCTACATTTCAAGCATCCAGCGCAGACTGTGAAAGAGGCTTTAGTTTAATGAATCTTATCCAAACAGCATCGAGAAATTGTCTTGAATTCTACAATTTGGATCAGCTGATGTGCATAAAGTCAAAGCTGCAAGCAGAGCCCATCAACCTGGACAACGTGTACAACCACTGGATACGTGAGAAGGACAGACGAAAAAATTAAGGGGAAATTTAAGTCCTCAATCATATTTGTGCTTATCTAGTGTCTTGTATTTACAATGTTCATTTATGAAACTTTATCATTAAATAACAGTTTATGAGAGAAATACAGAATAATCGTGTGATTATATACTGTATTTTGCAGACAAAGAGTTACTTTCACCCAGTGGACAGCAAGAGCTTCACACTGGCTCATGCTTATAATACAAGTCAGACCTTTATAATAAAAATGTTAAGTGTTTTTTCAGAATTTGAGTTCATAGTTAGCTTGGCTTACTTGGCAGTTCATGTTTCTCCACAGTTATAATGAAATATTTATACTTACAATAGTGTTAACACACTACACAGGTCATGAATTAGATCTTTGTCATTTTCATTGTAAGTGGGATAATGTACTTAATTAAAAAGTATTTTCACAGAAATTTAAATGCTGTAATTTGATTGTTTTTATAAACTATGTAAATTGGATGGATGCGATGCTGCTCACAGTGGTCAAAGGGAGCACTCAGGGTGTTTGTGTGTTTGCTCAGACACATGAAAAATTAGAGGGAACATTGGTTCCGCCCACAATCTCTTGCCCAGTGGCCAATTTGTCCACAAATGAAAAATGCGTCTGATCTTCTACCAGGGAATCTCCCACTCTGTCCCCTGCCCCTCCCGCCACAAGCCCCCCTGTAACCTCCCCTATACTGTTGGTGATTATACACTGGAGGTGGGGCCATTGGGGCCACCTGGGGATACATGCACGCTGGTGGTGTCAAATACTGTACTGTTTGTAATATGGGTTCAGAAGGGGGAGGAGGTGTAGGTGTAGCCACTATTAGTTGCTTCTTCTTTTAATTGCCTTTTAAATCTGATATTTGAACTTGGGCCTCCATCAGCTGCATTTTTTAGATCCTGCCATGTTAAATATAACCTGAAGATATTTCTGTAATTGTTCATCTAAGGTCAACCACCTTTTGCAAGGTTCTGCAGACCTGGACTTACTTTCTTCTTCTGACATTATAACAATATATCACGTTCACCTTTTATAAAAACAGGTTGTTTCTAGGGAAAATGCCTAGTGGCGTTCATCCAGCCCCTAAGATTCAAGCTGCTACTTGAATAGTATTTATTCAAGCGGGATCCTACTGGGTTTTCTAATCACAGGTCTGGATGGATTTTAGATTCCGTGTCTTCAACCTCTACTATGGAGACCTTTAATATTGCAGCGGGTGCCGGTCCAGACCCAGTGCTTGGACCGGCTGTAATGTCTCCCATACACTGTTCTCACACTTATGTCTCACAACATTCACTCACTGCAGTCCTGTATTTTTCTCCCTTATTTAATCATATAATGCTAACATTTACTAAACCCTTTTGCTTTAATAACCTAGAGTCCCAGATTCTGGTGCAACGTTTTCTGTCACAGGATCAGATTTGAGAGTCCTCAATTCTCTGGTCTGATCTGTGTCCCGATCTGCGGTCCAACCGTTGTACGTTAAGTCCCATCGGACTAAACATTGGAGCGATCACCTCCAGAGGAAAGCAAAGGTTAGTCTTAATTCTCTATTTTCCTATTAATACTTCTTAATTTTGGCACTTCAGGCTAGTTATGAGATAGGAATGTTTTGGAAATGTTCAATATAGCAGTTTTATATAAAGGGTACTGCTTACCGTGTTTTTTTCGCTGGCCAGCTACTCCTGTCCCACTGCCAAACGTCAGTTGTCTTTTAAATACTTACTTTCTGCCACCGAAACCGGGCGGAAACACCAAATTGAGGAGATTTTTAACGGAAAGTCTGCGCCTCGCGCTGCTATGCTAATTCCTCTCTCCCAGTTCGTTTATCCTGTGGCAGAGTATAAAAAAGAATTACACATTCACACAATATATATGTTGGGCATGCATGGGGAGAGAGATTCTTACCAAACCATCTCCCAAGAACTCTTCCTCATAGATGCCTTTTATTTCTTTACAAAGTTATTACAAAACATTCTGAGAGACAGCCTCTCTTACAGGATCCAATCAGCTCAATAATACATATTCATATATATGCAAAGTGTGACTGTAGTCCTTCCCTGATTAGGTTAAGCCCTTTTAAGATATTCCTTTTCGGTTGCTAAGCAGAAAATCTTTCTTCTTTGGTCTCACACTCCCACCAGACCATTTGCACCATCAAACCACCAGATGTTTCCTGTTTTTTCAAATCCTGTGCTAACACTTTTCTGCATTTGGTTAATTATTTTAGCGCACAACCCCTTCACCTTTTGGCCTGTGTATTCATTCAATGCTTGTTTAAAAGTTTTTATTTACATTAATGCCCATGCTCACAGTGCTTGACTGGCCAGCCAACTCGCCGGATCTAAATCCCATTGAGAATCAATGGGGCATTATCTAGAGGAAAATGAGGGGCACCAGACCCAAAAACAAAGAAGAGCTGACATCAAGCATCAAGGCAATGGCACAGGCTGATTGCCTCAATGCCACGACGAATCGAGGCAGTGATTAAAGCAAAGGGATTCCTTACCAAGTACTGAAGATTGACATACCATATTGCAATTACCATATTTTGATTGATTTGATCCTAATTTCTTCCTTTTTTTCCGCAAAAACTGATAAGTAAATGGTGATTTATTCACAGTATTCTAATTTTTTGAATTCCTTTTTTCGTTGGTTTTATGAGCTGGAAGCCCAAATTATGTACAAATAAACAACTAAACAATTGAAATTGTTTAATTTGTGGGCCCTGAATCTAAATCTATGGAAGTTTAACATTTTGAATGGAAATGCAATTAAATAAACTTCCATCCATTACCTATACCCGTCCATCCTATGCAGGGTTAGTGGCGGGGGCTATCTCCAGCAATCACTTGGCGAGAGCAGGGGTACACCCTGGACAGGTCACTAGTCCGTCGCAGATAAATACACTTTTTGATGATATTCTAATTTTTTGGAAAGGGTCTTTATCTGCACAGTTTTGTTAGAAAACAACATTGACTATCAAAGTAGTGTAATTGTTGTCTAATTCAGTGTTTCCCAACCCTGGTCATCAAGGCACACTGCCCTGCATGTTTTAGATGTTTCCCCTCTTTAACAACATCAGCTATCAATTGAAATGAGGTATGCTAAAGCAGGGAAAAATATGCCATGAGGACCAGGGGTGAAAAAAGACTGGTCTCATCCATCCATCCATCCATCCATCCATCCATCCATCCATAATATAAAAACTAAATAAATCTTCAGTCAGTACTATAGTGGCCACTTTTTGTTTATCTTGATCGAAGCGTACCAAACAAGTCATGAACTGTGATATTTGTGTTCTGTTAAATCTTTAGTTAAGACTGCGCACGTTATTGTGATGCAGCTATTTTGTATATTAGTTATCTATTAAGTCTTTTATCTGTTGTATCCAATTAGTTAAAAATTCCTGACAAACCTCTATTGTTTTGTTGTGTTATTAAATTAAATGACCAACTAATTTGGTTAAATATTTGTAGTCCTGCGTTTTAAGTATGAAAATTAAATTTAATTAATCATAGACCAAAACAAAAAAAATCTAAATTTTAATGTTGTTTAAGTAGACAATTTTTTAAGAGCAAAAATCATGAGTAAAGAAACCAATATGAGTCTTTTCAGTCAGCAAATGAATCTGGAAGAAGCCACGATACATGTTGAGATGGATGGAAAGGGAGACAAAGAAGAGAAAGGGGTGAGGGAGGAAGGGAGGACAGATGGGGAAAGAAAGGATATTGATTTCCACCTTAAAGAGGCAATCTCCGCTTCTCTGGAGCTCAGGGGATGATGCATATATCTGCACTGTGTGTGTGTATGCAGGTGCATGTAAGATTTGTGTTGATATCAGACCCGAGACACTAGAGAAATACACACACAGATACAAACACACAGTGGTGGCATGTTAATGATGTTCAAATAAAATACAAACTTTCAACTTAAAAGATATGCTATTATTGTAAAAAATAACTTTATAAAATGAAAGTGTCTATCTCTAGCTTCCAAAAGTATTCTCTTTCCAATTTAGTCAGAAATGGAACACAATCTGCTATGTATTTTATTTAGATTTTTTTTTGATAGATATAGACAAAGTACTGAACAACTGTATGAATTAAGAATATACTGTATATGGCTTTCTTTTTCAAAAGTAAAATCTAAAAACAACAATGTGTATATTTATTCAGTCGTCTTGAGTCAAAACCTTTTAGAAACACCTGCAGCTGCATCTATTCAGGGTTTGACTCCTCCAGCTTTGCACATCTAGACAACGTTCACATATTTTTCTGTATAAAATAGCTCACGAATCGCCTCTGTGAGCATCGACTTTGAGAATCTAACAGATTTCCACTTAAATGTAGGACTAGACTTTGATTGGACCATTCTAGGGCATGAAAATGCCTTGATCTAAACCGTTCTATTGTAGCTCTAGATGAATTTTTGGAGTTGTCCTGCTGGACATTGATCCTCGGCTGAACAACTTCTTCTTCTTCTTCTTCTGAAATTTCCTCAGGCTGTTCGTCAGCTGGCGCAATGCTGTAGGAACTATCCAGTTCTATTACTCTTGACTCGATTGCTTCTCGAGAACCTGACTGTCCGACCCAAAAATATTGAAACCATTTTCCAATTTTTAAAAGTAAATTTTGATCTATGTATTTCAACTAAGCAGTGCTGAGATAATCTTTCTTTCAAAGACAAAAGTTTTTGCCACTTTAACAGCAAGTTTAGAGGGAACGTAATAAAATAACTCAAATGACCCAGCATTCTACCAGCATTTAAACGCATCATGCACGCAGAGATCTGGAGACGTGAAATCAGTCTCAAATACTCATATACTTGTAACCTTGATTTGTCCGTAAACATGGTTTTGTCTGTGTGTATCAGGTGATTGGTGCATAGTATTTAACGATTTGTATGCATAGAAGCCGTTTTGAATTCGTAGTTAGTTTTAAGTTCGTGTAATTTAAAATGGTGCGTGTGTAAATGTATTTTATACTCGTACTTTCTTGATATTTGTGTGTACATTTTTTACATACCAAAGCAAGTACTCGAAGAACTTATGTTTTACACATACAACTAACCTAAGTTACACACAAACAGTCTGACACAAGTTACAAATCAAGTATTACACACACACCGATCTTTTGAGACTATTTTCTCTCCATACAAAAAGACAATAAAAAAGGGCCTACTCCAGTCTTTAGTTTTCATCTTCATCATTTCCTCATAGTCTTCATCTCAGTCAATTTATAGATGAACTCTCACTTTGCACAGCATTATTATAGTTTTTGTGTTCATGTGACCTATGGGAACTTTGCCACTTCTGTAACACAGAGAAACACACATGTGAGCTATGCCAGTTTTGTTCATCAGCTACAGAGGGCAACGCAGTGCAACACATCACAGCCCGCTGTCTGTTCCGTCTATGATCAGTACCATCCACTAGACAGCAGCTTGGTGAGAACGTCAGATGAGAGAAAGTAAGCATAAAAGCTACATTACATACATACTCTGACAGACAACAAAATGATGGGGAGAAAAAACATTTCCCGAAAAGTTCCTTTCAAAATGAAGTACTTCTGCTTACCAAAATAAACTCTCTCAAATATTATTTCGGTGGTAATATTATTCAGTACTTCCACATCGAATAAAAGTTTAACAACAAATAAGTCACAACATTTGGTCTTTATGATGCTCACTAATTTGGTCACTGATGTTCTCTAACAAACCTTTGAGGTCTTCACACAGAGCTCTCAAGTCGTGAGACAAACACATTTTCTTGTTTGTCTTCACATGCACACATTTTATTCCTCATGCTGAAAATGAACAATGCCCATATTGAATAGCTTATGAGTGATCCGTTCACTGCACTGTTTGTTCAGAGCTCAGTCTAACCCCTGCCTTCTGTGGAGCTGCTTCAGTCTTTAATCGCCTGGTGGGCGAAGAGCATGCTGGAATTACATGATCGCCTCCGCCTCCCCTTTCCCCTACAGCAACCTGCGAGTCAGCGCAATGAACAGGAAGACCGGGAGAATGAAGGGGATTGGAACGTTGGAAGCTGGAACTAAAATAAATGATCAGGAAATACCTACGTTTTCCATTATAGTATACTGATCAGTTATTGATAGGGAACAACTTCGTAGCATGACAACAATTTGAATTCTGTTGAAAGTCCTCGATTGGTAGCTAAAGGTACTTATGTGTAGCAGAATTAAGCACTGATATTTACGGTGTCTCTGTCACGTATTCTTCTCGTAATTATCTATACATACAGCAAGAAATAGTGCTAGCAGGCTAGAGGGTATAAGCATGAACACAGTTTAAGCTAAAATGTTGCTACAACTGTGGCCAATGCCGATGTTAGAACCAAATCTGTGACCATCAGAATCTATGACTGCAGGGGACGTGAAATTCTGTCCAGATGAAATATTCCATCCCCCTGCGCTGAGCTTACAGCAGCCAGAGAGAGAAATCAAGTTCAATAATCATTAGATGTCGTTCCAAAGAGCGCCGCTGACTCTGTCTAACTGAAATATTCAGTCATAGTCTAATGACTGTTATCAGAAAATGTGATCATACTGGATACTAAATCTCATTATCAGAACTAACATTTTGGCACTTAAGAGTATGCAAACTATAATTTGAACACTGACAATTGAATGTTCCCTGAAACGCAGAGGGTTATGGGGTGCAAAGTTACACAGTCAAAACTAACAGCAGTAATTTGAATAATTAAGTTAGTTTGCAAACTAAACAGTTTGTAAATTAAATATTTATAAACTGTGACATTTATAGATGAATGAATAACATGGAGAAAATATGACTTTAAAAATGAACCCTCATTATTTTCTTGTATGACAGGCTAAATAACTCAAATTATTACTGTTAATTTTTGACTGTGCAACTGCACCCCGAAGAGTTACATTTTGTTTTAGCTGACATTAAAATGGGACCATTTCTGTTCATGACACTGAACAGAAAAAGGTTTGAATCTCATAGCAAACTTAAAAATCTATTAGCTGCTTTTTCTCTCTTTCTGTTGTAGAAGAAAGACAATTTTCAACATTGATATACAGGATTTTCTTTGGAACAATCTCAATGAAGTTCTATCTAGGTCACACATTCACCACCATCAGCATCAGTGATCCGTAAAATTTCAAGGGAATTGAGATGTCTGAAAATAATTTCAATAAAGTAAATGTTTTTGTCACAATGAAGCCACATTCTTTTCAAAAGCTTTAGCGTTTTGTGATAAATGCATGTGTTTAATTTATGTATTTTGGAAGATCCACTGCTGATTCTACCAATTATTCCAGTACCGTCATAGCAATCATTTTCCCAGAATGCAATGCAGTGTGATGTATGGGACTAGTATTCATTAACAAATATCATGTTGTATTTTTTACAGACACCCTACTCAGACATGCCAAGTCTGTTGATGTCCAGCAGAGGACATAGTGTGGAGTGGAAGATGTGTTTTACTTTGTGGAAAGGTAAGACATAAATAAAGGAGTGAAGGTTTTTCTACCTTGTCTTTTTTTTTTATGAAGCAAAGTTGGCTCTTGCTTCATTCTTTTTTCTTTTTTTTAACGTGTCCTGTTTGGCAGTCTGGAGCTCAGAATTGATGTCTGAGTACCAAGTAGAAGCCTAACAGATTTTCTTTCAAAAATGGAGCATTACAGCTATTGCTATAGTATTCCACTTGATATATATGTGTGAGAAATCTTTATTATGAATTGCTGTGGGTTTTATTTTCTGATTTTATGGACACGGAGACGGAAAATAAAGAATGAAGATGAAGAAGAGAGTTAGGAAACCAAAAGTCAAGAGAGAGGGTGAGTTGAAAATACAAGAGAGGAAGGGGAACAAAGAAAACACAAGAAAACATCAAAGTCTGCCTCCATACCCAAAAAACGGCAGAGAGGGGAAAAAACAAAACAAAACAAAAAATGAAAAAGGAACATCAACAAAACAAACCAAACAATGTGAACTAAGAACTACACAACCACATCACACAAAAATTGATATAAAAACACAACAACGTCACCGAAAAGCCCATGGTACCGATTAATCAAAATCTAGTAATGGTGACCTCAGCCCAAGAATGTATCTGTTAACACACCTGTGTGTGTGTGTGTGTGAGCATGCTGGTGGATAAAAGGTTTATCCATACAAGTGCTTGATAGCTGGTGTGAGAAGCCATCGATCTGTCTCCCAGGAATCGATGCAGACATATAGAAGATGGGAGCCACAGACGTCCAAATGACCCCCAGAGCCCAGGAGCCCCAGGCGGACCAGCACAGGGCTGACCGCATCCCCCAAGAGAGGAGCAGAGGAGAAACCCAAGGGAACATCCAGCAGCTACAATGCAGGGGCCCGGGGGGGCGCAGTGACGAGCCCATGGGTTCTGCCATCAACCGGCTACACGAGTGCGGGCCCGGCCATTAACTCCGAGACCCGGGGCCCAGGGGCACCCCAACCCCCTGCAGGCACCACCCAACAATCCAAAAACTGGCACCCCCAATAGAGGTGCCCCAACCAACAAAAGGAAGACATCAGCTCGGGACATCGGCTGACCGACACACTGGTCCACCAAGGCCCGGCAAGGCATCCAGGTCTGAACCGGATTGCCCTCTCGAGCACCAGCTCTGGACATGGAGAGCCACCAAAGCACCAGCGGGCAAGGGCATCAGTCACCAGTAGGGAGTGACGGAGGGGAAATAAGCCGCCCATTAGATGTAAGGCCTGAGATGCGCCGGGCGAGAGGGTAGCCCCAAACCAAACTTGACAGGTGGACAGAGACATACATGCTGCTAAGCATGAGCTGCTGCTGAGATCTTGTGAGAGCTGTGCGTAAGTAATATGGCGGTAAACTGGTAAAACAAGCAAACTCAGGAAAAAACAAACAAATACATTGGAGGCAAATATAGCAAACGTTTAATAATAACCATTATTTTGTATTTCTCCATAATACAAACTGGACGAGAAAACCTTGGACAGCCTGGAAAGCTACCTGAAAGAGTGCTTTGACAACATTGTTATAGGCAAGCCACAAAAATCCACCTCTGCTATGCCGACAAGCACTCTATCCCAAAAACGCACCCGTTCTGAAGCCAGCACCTCCACCATCTCTCCGGAGAGAAGTTACAGCGATTTCTTGGACTCAATAGATAAGAAGCTAACCAGCCTAGATGCCCGTCTGGCTCTGGTTGAGGTTCTCCACAAAGAATTTCAAGCTCTAAGGGAATCTCTGGAGTTCAGCCAACAACAGGTAGCATTGCTCGCTGCGGAAAACTAAGAGTTGAGAGACAGTGTTAAGAAACTCACCGAGGGGATGACGCAGGTGTCCAGAGAAAGTAAGAGGATGAAAGAAACTATCTTGGACATACAGGCCAGGGGAATGCGGGACAATCTTGTTTTTTCTGGGATCCCAGAACAGGCTGAGGAAGACACTGACTCCACTGTCCGAGAATTTCTCCAACATCAGCTGAAACTCCCAAGCGACACGGTATAAAATATCACTTTTCACCGTGTCCACTGGCTCGGAAGTAAGAAGACCAACAACAGCCGACCATATGTTGCTAAATTCGAGCACTACAAACAAAAAGAGCAGGTCAGAGGCCAGGGCTGAGAGCTGCGTGGGACGAATTACAGCGTTAATGATCAATATCCGAAGGAAATCCTAGATAGAACGCGCGTTTTGTTCCCAATCGGGAAGAAATATAACAGTGAAGGCACTAGCGCTACAGTAGCCAAACTGTATGTTAATGGGCAGCTGTTCTGGGACCCCCAACCCACTCCTTGGCTTTATTAGTCATGTAACACTGGTTAGATAAGAGTTGTTTTATCAGTCAACTATAATGTAATGTCAGTACAGCTCTGTAAAGTTGTTTTCATTACTCGATGTGTGCGGGGCCAGGGCTAAGCACTGGGATACTGGTTCTTTTTTCTTTTCTCATCTTCACATGTTCATTCACTTTCCAACTTTATTTTCAAAAGTATGGCTACTCTAAGGTTTGTGACATGGAATGTTCATGGAGCTGGCACTAGAGAGAAAAGAGTTAAGATTTTTGACCAGCTTAAAAGATTAAAGGCAGATGTCGTCTTATTACAAGAAACCCATAAAGCTACCTTAGCTGCAGTTGATCTTAAATCACCTGAGTTTCCTAAAGTGTTTTCTGCATGCTATAACTCTAGACGAAGGGGAGTAGCAATATTAATAAATAAAAATTTTAATTTTCCAGTAATGGATACAGTTACAGATCTAGAGGGTAGATTTATTATAGTAAAACTAACTATACATGGGGGCACGGTGGCGCAGCTGGTAGACCAGCTCACCTCACAGCTAGAAGGTCCCGGGTTCAATTACCGCCGGGGACGCTGTGGTGCTGAGGTTGTGTTTGTTACCCCGCATCATCGGCACCCACACCCTGGGTGGGGTTGGCAAAAGGGCCTTTCTGTGTGGAGTTTGCATGTTTTCCTCGTGTTCCCTTGAGCAGCTAATGTGAAATAGTCCCACAAAAACATGCACATGGGGCTATATACTGCCTCCTCCTGGCTGGCCGGGGCGCCTGAAGGGTTAGGGAGGATTTGGCTGGAATAACGTGATCCTTCCATGCGCTACGTCCAGCCAGGGAAACCCCGCCCCATCAGGTGAAAAGAAGGGCCTGCTCACTGCCCAAGCATGAAGGCGGCTTGGGTTTCAGTGCGGGGCCCTCCTGGGGCTGGCAGAGGGAGAGTGGAACCCCAGGACTGGAACTAGGTAGGAGCACTAGGTGATTAATAATGGGAAAAAACCGTAGGATAAAAAAAATCTTGAAAAAACAAAAAAATCTATACATAACCAAAAGTTATGTATTGCCAGTATATACTGTATGGTCCAAATGTTGATGACCCCTCATTCTTTCATTCCTTCTTCTCGGTGCTCCTTGAACACTTGCTCACTTCTTCTTGGGGGTGACCTCAACTTTGGTATAAATGAAGAAATAGACAGGCTCAGCACAGCAGGGACTCAGCGCAGCTGGAAATCTATAGATATAGTCAAACAGCACATGAGCGATTATGGACTTTGCGATGCATGGCAATCTCTTCACCCCAATGACAGAAAATTTACTTTCTCCTCAAATGTCCACCATTCGTATTCTCGACTGGATTATTTGTTAGTCAGCAGCTCACTGTTGACTGACATTTCAGACACTGAGATACACCCTATAGCTGTTAGCGATCATGCTCCTGTTTCTCTAACTCTAATAAATAAATAAAAAACGCCTCAAAGCAAAAATTGGAGATTTAAAATATCATTAATTACGTATAAAGAATTTATTAAATATTTTGAAAAAGAGTGGGCTTAATATATGGAATATAATGACCTCCCTGGGACATCGCCATCCATTCTTTGGGAGGCAGGGAAAGCTGTGATTAGGTCAAATAATCTCATTCTCATCAAATAAAAAAAACTTATTCAGGAATTAGAAGAAACTATTAATTCATTAGAAGCTTCCCTAGATGAGGAGAGACTAGGCAAAATCCGTAAAGCAAAGCTAGAATTAAATGAAATTATTAATAAACAGACCCAGTTCTCTATTCAAAGACTTAGGATAGAATACTTTGAACAAGGTAATAAATCAGGTAGATTTTTGGCTAACCTGCTTAAAATTAATAAGGAAAAAAAACTATCTACTATTAAAGATTGGACCGGGAATACAGTATGTGATCCTTGAAGAATAAACAACACCTTTAAAATGATTTCATAAAACTTTATCCTCACCGGAAATAAACCCATCAGATCATGAAATTAAACAATTTTTGGATAAAATAACACTACCTAAATTATCAGAAAGTCAAGCATTGGCCCTGGATTCACCACTAACAGCAGCTTAACTCCAGGAGGCCCTCAAAAGCATGTCCAAAAAAAAGGCTCCAAGCCCAGAAGCAGAGTTCTATAAAGAATTCTGGAATATTCTGGCACCAGCTTTCCACAGAATGCTGCAGGAAACCAAGGAAAATGGCCTACTTCCACCAAATATGAATTCTGCCTACATAAGTCTTCTACTAAAATCAGATAAAAACCTTGTGTTTCCTACCAGCTATCGTCACATATCCCTCATTAATGTTGATCTTAAAATAATCTGCAAAGCCCTCGCAAACAGGATAGAGAAAGTAACCCCTCTTATAATACATCCTGATCAAACTGGTTTTAAAAAAGGGAGACATTAATCCACAAATTCTTGTAAATTAATAGATTTGATAGATTTTTCTTACTGTATAAACATTGAAACTAATATATTATCTCTAGATGCAGAACAAGCATTTGATAGAGTTAACTGGAAATTCTTATTTGTAACCTTACATAAATTTGGCTTTGGAAATTCTTTTATAAACTGGTTGAAAATATTATACAGTTCACCAAGAGCATGTATCAGGACTAATAACCAAACATCATCTAGGTTTTATCTTCAGAGAGGTAACAGGCAGGGATGTCCTCTCTCTCCCTCCCCATTTGCTTTTTATTGAACCACTACCGACAGCAATCAGGCAAACTCACAATATTAAAGGCATAAAATGCAATAACATAGAACATAAAATTAGTCTTCATGCAGATGATGTATTACTTTTTTTCCAGCATTCACAAACCCCTCTCTCTCAGATAATCGGGTTGATAAACTCTTATTCAAAAGTTTCAGATTATTCTATAAATTGGTTAAAATCTACAGTTCTTCCAATCAATTGTTCTTTCCAGAATCCAATTAATACACAACTGCAGTCAGGGAATATTACTTATTTAGGTATCAATATCTCACCAAGACTGGCAGATTAAATAAAGCAAAACTTTATTCCACTTTTAAAAAAAGTGGAAGATGATCTTGCTAGACGGAAATCCCCACCCATAACACTTAAGAAAAGGGTTGCTTTAATAAAAATGATGGTTTTGCCCAGAATCAACTACATATTCTCAAGGATCCCAAGCAAACCATCACTGGATTGGTTAAGATCTCTGGACTCCTCTGTCTCAAAATTTTCTTTGGAAATATAAACCCCCATGTATCAGCTTAAAAACACTGCAGAAGACCAAAGAAAAAGGAGGTCTAGATCTTCCAAACTTCCATCATTATTTCTTAGCCAACAGGCTCCAATACATCTCAAGATGGTTAAAACATAGCTACTTAGATGAGTCCTGGATATACGTAGAAAAACACTATGGAATAAGAAAAAAATGTCAGACCTACCATTTATTAGCTCAAATATAAAACAACATGAATGCTTTAAAAGCATAAATATCAGGTTCTCTCTGACAGTATGGTGGGAGTTTAAAAAAATGAGTCCACAATAATCCCATGCAGACATACACCAATCTGGAATAACCCTGACATCTTGCAAAAAAAAGTATAAGTTTTCCAGACTGGAGGTGTAATGGAATTGAATGCCTGGAACATATATTTGAAGGAACAGACTTTATCCCATTTAATACATTAATTACACAATATGGAATTAACAAAAACAAATTCTTAGAATATCAACAAATTAAATCTATTATAAAAGGTCAATTTAGCCTCAATGCAGTTGAATTACAAATCCCAGCAAGAGTTTTAGATTTTCTTAATCTCATCCCCCCCAAATTGCTGTCTAAAATATATCAGGACACTGGGGCGCTACGCCCCTTAGCTGTGATCCTGGCTGGGGGTCGGCCGGTGTGGGGTCTCTGTTGCCGGTGCTGGAAGAATTTCAAGCTCTAAGGGAATCTCTGGAGTACAGCTAACAACAGGTAGCATCGCTCGCTGCAGAAAACTAAACGCTGAGAGACAGTGTAAAGAAACTCACCGAGGGGATGACGCAGCTGTCCGGAGAAAGTAGAAGGATGAAAGAAACTATCTTGGATATACAGGCCAGGGGAATGCGGGACAATCTTGTTTTTTCCGTAATTCCAGAACAGGCTGAGGAAGACACTGACTCCACTGTCCGAGAATTCCTCCAACATCAGCTGAAACTCCCAAGCGACACGGTAAAAAATATCACTTTTCACCGTGTCCATTGGCTCGGAGGTAAGAAGCCCAACAACAGCCGGCCGCGACCAGTTGTTGCCAAATTCGAGCACTACAAACAAAAAGAGCGGGTCAGAGGCCGGGGCTGAGAGCTGCGTGGGATGAATTACAGTGTTAATGATCAATATCTGAAGGAAATCCTAGATAGAAGGCCCGTTTTGTTCCCAATCAGGAAGAAATATAACAGTGAAGGCACTAGAGCTACAGTATTGGTAGATAAACT
This sequence comes from Valencia hispanica, assembly GCA_963556495.2. Lineage (NCBI taxonomy): Eukaryota > Metazoa > Chordata > Actinopteri > Cyprinodontiformes > Valenciidae > Valencia > Valencia hispanica. The sequence goes on from OY747709.1 coordinate 1,270,053, forward strand.
GTATGTTAATGGGCAGCTGTTTTGGGACCCCCAGCTTAATCCTTGGCTTTATTAGTCATGTAACACTGGTTAGATAAGAGTTGTTTTATCATCCAACTATAATGTATGTAAGCACAGCTTTGGGTTTGGTCGCTTGCCGAGCCATTGAACACCGGTGGTCGCTCCACAAGGGAATGGGGGTGGTGGATGTCAGCCTGGTGGGTCGGCCGCCCGGGGCATCGGTTATAGCGATGCTACCTGTTGTTGGCTAAACTCCAGAGACTCCCTTAGAGCTTGAAATTCTTTTTGGAGAACCTCAACCAGGGCCAGACGGGTGTCTAGGTTGGTTAGCTTCTTATCTATTGAGTCCAGGACATCGGTGTAGCTTTTCTCTGGAGAGATGGTGGAGGTGCTGGTGGATTTTTGTGGCTTGCCTATAACAATGTTGTCAAAGCACTCGTCCAAGTAGCTCTCCAGGCTGTCCAAGGTTTCCTTGTCCAGTTTGTTTTATAGAGAAATACAATATAATGGTTATTATTATATTTGGCTCTGCTATATTTACATGTCCATATTTATAAGTTTATTTTTGTGTTCTTTTTTAGATTTCCTGAACTTCTTCCATCACATGGGCCAAAGAGAATGACCATGTTAGTGAGGAGTTCCTGGAGGTTCAACTCATGGACATCCCCTTGGTTCAGGACCTAGCCAGCTTTGACCTGGAAGTTTTCTGGGGAAACTTTTTATCAATGAAAACAGTAAAATACATTTAATGAGGGATTGCAGTGGTTGGAGTCTATATCCAGGACGCAACCTCAAGTCAATGACTCCATGCAATCTGCTGGGATTCCTTACATAGAAAACTAGCTAAACCTCTAAACTGATTGGAATGTTTGTATTGAAATGACTTTTGTAAAGTGCCTTGAGATGACATCTGTTGTTAATTGGCGCTATATAAATAAACTGAATTGAATTTCCAACACACACTGACATCATGAACTTGATAACTATATCATATTTAAGAGAGTAATTACACATTTTTGGTTAATTGTTTTCTAAGGTGACAGGTATGCTAAGGTTTGGAAGACTGTCTGAGGTTGCAATGCTACTTTTAGTTGTTCAACACACAAATGCAGATGCACAAAGAGCTTTCTCCATGGTTGGGCTAAACAAGACTAAAACAAGGAACCTGGATGGAACACTGTCCTCAACCATGACAGTAAAAATGGCAGACATTGAGTCACAGTCAATGGCTGCTGGCTGTTCTGCTTTTTGACTACGACACTGGGGGCCACCATTACTGTAGTACAGCCACATAGACGCTAGTCCCCCATTGGAATACATTGCACTTTAGACACGTTAAAAACATCTTTAATGACCGGTGCCTAATCTTTTTAAACTGTCTACAACTACATATACCACCTGTGATTACACTGGGTTAAAAACAATCAGAGGCTGGGGCGTTGTGTGGCGCAGTGGTTAGAGCGGGCGCCCCATGTGCAGAGGCCTCAGTCCTCAACGTGGCTGTCCCCGGGTCAAGTCCCGTCCTGGGCAACCTTTGCCGCATGTCTTCCCCCACTTCTCTCCCCCTTCAAAAACTCTGTCCACTGTCAATAAAGGCCACTCAGGCCCAAAAAACCTTTAAAAAAAAACAATCAGAGGCACCAGGCTGGTTTTCATACGATAATTGTTCTAAATCTTGCATAATTAATGAGGGCCAGACTTTGATTGACAGGCCGTTTACGTCGCTGCCTGGCCCTTCGGCTAGGCTAATAGCTCGCTGTGCAGCCGCATGGTGCTAACAGAGGCTATCTGGCTGTGGAGCTGAGCTCAACCGAACACATTCTGTTTGACTCTTTTCAGTTTGATATATTAGACTATTGAATAATGTGTGAGCCTAAGTAAAACATGTTTGTAATTAGAAAAATGTAAGTTAAAATTTTTGTTCCTTGTCTGTTTGACCACTATAACATTTTACTGCTGATATGCAGTGTGCGACTTGTGAAAAAAGCAGAGGGGGGGATATTTATTTATTTTTTTACTTTTTATTCATGACAATAACGACAGGTTTGTGTAAGCAGGCTGCAGGGCATCTTGCACACACGTTTACCCTTTAGAAACTGACAAAAAAGTGTGAGAAAAAAATTATTGTTGACATAAAAAAATTAAGGTAAGATCAATATATTAAGATGATTAAAATCAGACATAAGAATTAACTTGACTTATCCAGTCATAGCAGGTGAGATTATTTTTTCCCCGTGGCAGCATCATCAGCACCTTGTCCGCCCTCTCAGACCCACAACTCTATCTGCATATTTTTCTGTGGGGAAAGAAATTCACCTTGGAACCCAGCCGGGGTCAGGTGCAGAAATACTTTTCATCAGGTGTAAGAATCCCTTTATACCCTCAGTTTATTAAACCATGCGTACGGATTTGGGTTCCTGCAGGTAAGTATAGATATTTGAGTCATTGTAGCCGGGACCATGTCCCCGGTAATATTGATCAGTTAAAGTTTTGTCCCCACCACTTAAAAACCTGATGTTCTTTTTTGTTTGTTTTTTAAACTGTGCATCCACCAGCGCAATTTTCACATATTCAGTATCCTCTTTAATGCAAGGTTTTCTAATTATGCTGCGCTACCAACTCCATGCTTCCCAGAGGAAAGACTGACATACACTGTGCGCTTTTTGGACCATTTGCACACATTTTGCAATGAGTTTGTCTTCAAAGCCGTATAAAAACAAATATTGCATTTGTTGTGCATGAAGTTGAAACGAACCTGGTCACTGGTGAGATTAAGTATATCGTAGTCGTCTTATTTACAAGTTAAAGGAATAATACCCTATTTTCAGTTTAAAGCTCTGAAAAGGTCCAGCACGATGCCCAAATCAGCGCGCACATAAAACGTGCGTATGGATTCTAAATCCATACGCACATTTTATTAAACTGAGGGTACATATGAACCTCAACATATGAACCTCAAAATTATTTCTGCACCTGACCCCTGCCGGGCTCCGTGCAAAGATGAAGGGAAGATTGTTGAGTGTTTTTATCATTCTTCCTCTAGTCTCTTGACTCCAAGTCCTCCGCCCTCGGCTGTATCAGGATATTGTCGACTATATATTCTTTTCTGGAGAGTAGAATTTAAATCATTATTAAATTACAATTATTACCGTATTAATCCATTCATAGCAGCACACACGAGGCACTTTCATCCACACGCATTCAACACACATACAGTGCACAAAAAACCCTTTTCATACAGGGAATTTAATACTTGACACATTATTATACACTATTATTATACACTATATATACAGTCGTGGCCAAAAGTTTTGAGAATTACATACATATTGGAAATTGGAAAAGTTGCTGCTTAAGTTTTTATAATAGCAATTTGCATACACTCCAGAATGTTATAAACAGTTTTCAGATTAATTGCATAGTCCTTCTTTGCCATGAAAATTCCACTGCATTTCATTGCTGTCATTAAAGGACCTGCTTAGATCATTTCAGTAATCGTCTTGTTAACTCAGGTGAGAATGTTGACGGGCACAAGGCTGGAGATCATTATGTCAGGCTGATTGGGTTAGAATGGCAGACTTGACATGTTAAAAGGAGGGTAATGCTTGAAATCATTGTTCTTCCATTGTTAACCATGGTGACCTGCAAAGAAACGCGTGCAGCCATCATTGCGTTGCATAAAAATGGCTTCACAGGCAAAGATATTGTGGCTACTAGAATTGCACCTAAATCAACAATTTCTAGGATTATCAAGAACTTCAAGGAAAGAGGTTCAATTCTTGTTAAGAAGGCTTCAGGGTGTCCAAGAAAGTCCAGCAAGCTCCAGGATCGTCTCCTAAAGAGGATTAAGCTGCGGGATCGGCGTGCCACCAGTGCAGAGCTTGATCAGGAATGGCAGCAGGCAGGTGTGAGCGCATCTGCACGCACAGTGAGGCGAAGACTTTTGGAAGATGGCCTGGTGTCAAGAAGGCCAGCAAAGAAGCCACTTCTCTTCAAAAAAACATCAGGGACAGATTGATCTTCTGCAGAAAGTATGGTGAATGGACTGCTGAGGACTGGGGCAAAGTCCTATTCTCTGATGAAGCCTCTTTCCCATTGTTTGGGGCATCTGGAAAAAGGGTTGTCCGGAGAAGAAAACGATCTTCTAGCGCTACCATCAGTCCTGTGTCATGCCAACAGTAAAGCATCCTGAGACCATTCATGAGTGGGGTTGCTTCTCATCCAAGGGAATGGGCTCACTTACAATTTTGCCCAAAAACACAGCCATGAATTAAGAATGGTACTAAAACACCCTCCAACAGCAACTTCTTCCAACAATCCAACAACAGTTTGGTGAAGGACAATGCATTTTCCAGCACAATGGAGCACCGTGCCATAAAGCAAAAGGGATAACTAAGTGGCTCGGGGACCAAAACGTTGAAATTTTGGGTCTATGGCCTGGTGTTTCTGCTCTGTCTTCTCAAACCCCCAGACGGTCGTGGCAGATGGCCGCTCCTACTGAGCCTGGTTCTGTTGGAGGTTTCTTCCTGTTAAAGGGGAGTTTTTCCTCTCCACCGTCGCTACATGCTTGCTCAGTATGAGGGATTGCTGAAGGATTGCTGTGGTTGGAAAGTCTGCATCAACGGGGCCCAACCTCACGCCAATGACTGACGCAATCTGCTGGGATTCCTTAAATAGGAAACTTTTTAACTGATTGGAATGTTTGTATAAATGTATTGAAATGACTTCTTGTTAAGTGCCTTGAGATGACATCTGTTGTGAATTGGCCCTATATAAATAAACTGAATTGAAACTCCCCAGATCTTAATTCCATTGAGAACTTGTGGTCAGTCCTCAAGAGGCGGGTGGACAAACGAAAACCCACTAATTCTGACAAACTCTAAGAAGTAATTATGAAAGAATGGGTTGCTATCAGTCAGGATTTGGACCAGAAGTTCATTGAGAGCATGCCCAGTCGAATTGCAGAGGTCCTGAAAAAGAAGGGCCAACACTGCAAATACGGACTCTTTGCATAAATGTCATGTAATTGTCAATAAAAGCCTTTGAAACGTATAAAGTGCTTGTAATTATATTTCAGTACATCACAGAAACAACTGAAACAAAGATCTAAATGTAGTTTTGCAGCAAACTTTGTGAAAACTAATATTTGTGTCATTCTCAAAACTTTTGGGCACAACTGTACAGTCAATGTTATACACATGTAAATATATTGCAGATTAGACTAGGCTAATAAACATCATCCACTCGGCTTTGCATAAATTTTGACAGCAATCTGTCTCGAGAATCTTTTTTTATCCAATTGTGTTTGATATCACGTTGTGATAATTCAGTTTAAATTGCTGTATTTCGTTTGACTGTAATTATAGTAACACTACATTTTAATAATTATTTTAAGTTATGAGTTCTTACCTTATGAGATTGGGGAAAAAAGAGAGCCGTCGGAGGCGCACAGATGGCTGCAGTAGAATGAAGCGGGAGCTCTATATATACAGTCAATGAGCGGATTAGCCTTTAGCTTAGCTAGCCAAGTTTAGCATCAGAGTTAAAGGCGCGGAAGCAGAATGGGCGGGATTACGACAGAAATACACGCCCCGCGAGGGCCAAGCGGGGCCGAGTCTACAGTGAAGATCCCGCCCTTATGGCCTTTTTAGGAACATTCTTCGTCAGAACGGGGAGGAGGAGTCTGTAAATCCGCCATGATTTCCCCCATGAACGTGGTCATTGTGGTAAACGGGGAGGAGTTTGGATATGCTGTCTATTATATATACAGTCAATGGTCACAGTGCTTCAAACGGGAGTCACCTGTGTCTGTCATCAAGGCATCTAAGTGTTGATGCCATCACATTCAGCACACAACACCAAAGTAACTGAAATTCACACACTGCACTGAAACGCATCCAAAAAATTTTATACAACTGTTTAAAGAACCAGTATGGCTCCAAAAAAAGTGTATTTTTGTTTGAGAATTTGAATTAAAAATAATATTTTTGCTGGGCAAAAATCTGTCCTTTATTAGTTTAACCTGTTATCATTTCTATTGGTTACTTGTAGCAAGGATGTAAAATTTAACTTTTTTCTTAATACCAAAAACAGTTGGGAGTTGACAGGGCGCTGTGGCAAAAACAGAGAATCTGTTGTTCCTTTAACCCCAGCAATCTCACTTGGAACTTTTCATTAAAGTTGAGAGCTCTGCTTCACAGAACAGCTGGATTTACACTAAGGTTAAATTACACACATGTGTACTTTACATATTGATAGGTATCGTCTGAAAGTAATTTATTGCACTGAATTTTATTTATGGGTTTCAAAGCAATTCAAAAAGTTTAAGAGTGTAATCACCTTTGAATTGACCCAGTGTCAACATAATCCAAGCCGTTTTCAAATCAAATCAAACTTTATTTATAAAGTGCTTTTCCCATCCCTCCCCCACAGATTTAAAAGCATGGTCAGTTATACCCCCCTCCATCCAACCCAACTCTCATTCAATTAAATTAAATTCAGTTTATTTATATAGCGCCAATTCACAACAGATGTCATCTCTAGGCACTTAACAAGAAGTCATTTCAATACATTTATACAAACATTTCAATCAGTTAAAAAGTTTCCTATTTAAGGAATCACAGCAGATTGCGTCAGTCATTGGCGTGAGGTTGGGCAGACTTTCCAACCACAGCAATCCTTCAGCAATCCCTCATACTGAGCAAGCATGTAGCGACGGTGGAGAGGAATAACTCCCCTTTAACAGGAAGAAAACTCCAACAGAACCAGAATCAGTAGGAGCGGCAATCCGCCACGACCGTCTGGGGGTTTGAGAAGACAGAGCAGAGACACAGAAGGAACAGAAGATTTAATATAAGAGTACTTTCTATGTTACAGAAAGTAAAAAGTTGATAACAGGACACAGTGGATGTTCAGTCACTGGGAGCACCATCCCAGTCGATGCCCCCGTCCAACAGGGCATTCCAACCAAGCAGGATACCAGACCAGGTATATCTTCTATGGAGAGAAAAAAACTCAGAGAACACAAAGTTAACAGTCGAAATAGCAGAATGTACTGTAATACAACTGGAGAGTAGTAGGAGAAAAGGAAGTAGCAGAGTGAAGAAAATTGGTAAGTCTGTCCTCCAGCAGTCTAAGCCTATAGCAGCATAACTACAGAGATAGCTCAGGATGACCTTAGCCACTCTAACTATAAGCTTTATCAAAAAGGAAAGTTTTAAGCCTGGCCTTAAAAGTAAACAGAGTGTCTGCCTCACGGACTAAAGCTGGGAGCTGGTTCCACAGGAGAGGAGCCTGATAACTAAAAGATCTGCCTCCCATTCTTCTTTTAGAAATCCTAGGAACTAGAAGTAAACCTGCAGTCTGAGAGCGAAGTGCTCTGTTGGGAACATATGAAACAATTAGATCTCTGATGTATGATGGAGCTTGATTATTAAGGGCTTTGTATGTAAGAAGAAGGATCTTAAATTCTATTCTGGATTTAACAGGGAGCCAATGAAGGGAAGCTAAAACAGGAGAAATGTGATCTCTCTTTTTGATATTCATCAGAACTCTTGCTGCCGCATTTTGGATCAACTGAAGGCTTTTAATGGCATTTTGTGGACTACCTGATTGTAAAGAATTACAGTAGTCGAGCCTTGAGGTAACAAATGCATGGACTAGTTTCTCAGCATCACTCCTGGACAGGATGTTTCTAATTTTAGCAATATTCCAGAGGTGAAAGAAGGAAATCCTAGAAACTTGTTTAATATGGGATTTAAATGTCAAGTCTTTGTCAAAAATAACGCCGAGGTTCTTTACGTTATTACTGGGTCCAATTTAATGCCATCCAGATGAAGTGATTGACTAATCAGTTTCTGTTTTAGGACTTCTGGTCCAAAGACAGCAACTTCTGTCTTGTCAGAAATTAAAAGCAAAAAGTTTAGATTCATCCATGTTTTTATGTCTTCCAGACATGCCTCTAATCTACCTAACTGACTTGGTTCATCAGGATTTATAGATAAATATAGTTGTGTATCATCGGCATAGCTGTGGAAATTTGTCCCATGCTGTCTAATGATTCTACCAATTGGGAGCATATATTTGGTGAACACAATTGGTCCAGGCACAGAACCATGTGGAACACCACAAGTAACCCTTGAGAGTGAAGAAGATTGATCGTTTAGATGAACAAACTGGAATCTGTCAGACAAATATGATTTAAACCAGCCTACTGCTGTTCCTTTGATCCCTGCAACATGTTCAAGCCTTTCTAAGAGAATATTATGATCGACTGTGTCAAAAGCAGCACTGAGATCTAACAAAACCAGAACAGACAAGTCCATTATCTGAGGCCATGAGAATATCATTAGTAACCTTCACCAGTGCTGTTTCAGTGCTATGATGAGCTCTAAAACCTGACTGAAACTCTTCAAACAGCTCGTTCCTGTTTAGATGCTCACAGACTTGATTAGCAACTATTTTCTCAAGGATTTTGGATAAGAAAGGAAGGTTAGATATAGGTCTGTAATTCACTATATCATCTTGATCAAGGGAAGGTTTCTTGAGTAAAGGTTTAATTACAGCTATTTTAAATTCTTTTGGTACGTATCCATTTACTAAGGATAGATTCATCATATCCAAAATGGGGCCAGGAACCAAATGGAACACTTCTTTAAATAATTTGGTTGGGATTGGGTCCAACATACAAGTTGAAGGTTTAGATGAGGCTAATATTTTTGATAATTCCGAAAGCTCGACTGAATCAAAACATCCTAAGCACAAATGAGGTTCTACAGTTCTTTCCGATGATGCCTCATTTACTGAGCAAGAAGTAATCATGTTAGGGAGGATGCCAATGATTTTATTTTTAATAAAATTAATTTTATTTATGAAGAATCCCATAAAATCATCACTGCTAAGAGCTGGGGGAATACTTGGCTCAACAGAGCTATGACTCTGTGTAAGTTTGGCAACTGTACTAAAAAGAAACCTAGGATTGTTTTTATTCGCCTCTATTAATGATGAAAAATATGCTGTTCTAGCTTGTCGAAGGGTCTTTTTATACAGCAGTAGACTGTTATTCCAGGTTAAATAGGAATCCTCTAGATGTGTAGAGCGCCATTTTCTCTCCAACTTCCTAGTATTCTGCTTTAAAGTATGCAACTCTGCGTTAAAGGAGGCACCCTCCTATGGTTAGCCACTTTCTTTTTTAAGGGGGCTACACTATCTAATGCCAAACGCAATGAGGACGTAACGCGGTGAACCAGACCATCAATTTCTGAAGGGTTAGAGATAGAATTGCTGTCATCCACTGTGTTACTCTGAGACACTGAGGAAAGTAAGAGTGGAACAGATTCTTTAAAAATTGTTACAGCATTGTCTGATAAAGCTCTACTATAATGACATTTTCTTTCAGATTTAAGATGGTCAGTTAAAGTAAATTCCAAAGTTATTAAGAAGTGGTCAGACAGGACCGGGTTATGTGGGTGGACTGTTATTTCCTCACACACCGTATGTCAGTACAAGGTCCAAAGTGTGTTTGCCTGAGTGGGTCAATCCCTGTACTTTTTGAGTAAAGCCAATTGAGTCTAAAAGAGCACTAAAGGCTGCATTTAGGCTATCACTTTCAGTATCCACATGAATATTGAAGTCCCCCACTATAATGACCCTATCAGTATTTAATACTAAATCAGATAAAAAATGTGAGATCTGATCCAAGAATTGAGAGTAAGGGCCTGGTGGACGATACAAAACCACAAACAAAAATTGTCTTAATGTATTGGAACTTGGATGAGGAAAATTAAGGGTTAGATGTTCAAAAGAACTGTAGCTATCAATTGGTGTGGGACTAATTAGTAAATCAGAACGAAAAATGGTTGCAACTCCTCCTCCTCGGCCAGTATTTCTAGGAATGTGAAAATTTAAATGACTGGAAGGAGTTGACTCATTTATACTGACATAACGCTCCTGCTGCAACCAGGTTTCTGTGAGACAAAGGAAATCAATGTGATTATCACAAATCAAGTAATTTACTAACAAAGTCTTTGAGGAGAGAGATCTTATGTTTAATAAACCACATTTAATAGATTTATTTTTCTGTTCAGTCAAAGTTGTATTTATCTTCATGAGATTTCCATAATTTGCTTTTGTTGGCTTAACGTTTAATCCATTTAATTTTGGCCGTGGGGAAGACACTGTTTCTATAGGGTAATGGGTGGGTAACAGTACAGAAGCAGCAGAGAGGTGGGTTAAACTACGACTCTGCTTCCTGGTCTGGACCCTGGGTTGTCAGTGTTTTGGAGGACTAATAAATTCGGCCATATTCCTAGAAAGAAGAGCTGCTCCATCCAAAGTGGGATGGATGCCGTCTCTCCGGATCAGACCAGGTTTTCCCCCAAAAGTTTGCCAGTTATCAATGTAGCCCACATCGTTTGCAGGACACCACCTAGACAACCATTGATGGAATGACAGCATGTGGCTAAACATGTCGTCACTAGTCCGATCAGGCAGGGGACAGAAAAGATGACCGAGTCTGACATTATTTTAGCAAACTTACACACCGAAGCAACACTAATTTTAGTGACCTCCGGTTGGCATAACCGGGTGTCATTACCGCCAGCGTGAATAACAATCTTACTGTATTTACGCTTATCTATAGCCAGCAGTTTCAGGTAGGATTTGATGTCGCCCGTTCTGGCCCCTGGCAAGCATTTGACTATGGTCAATGGTGTCTCTAATGCCACGTCTCTGACTATGGAACTGCCAATTACCAGGGTCAGCTTCTCAGCGGGTGTGTCGCTGAGTGGGGAAAATGTGTTAGAAACGCGGACCGGTTGGTGGTGGCCCGTGGGCTGGGTCCTAGAACTATGATTCCTACATATCGTCACCCAGCCGGCCTGGGGTCCCGGCTGCGCGGGCTCTACCAGAGGACAGCTAGGGGGTTCTATCCTAGTATGCTCCGCGCTGGCTAATGGGTTTCGGCTATCTGCTGGTTTTTCAACAGCGCGGAGCCGTGCTACTAGTTCTGATACCCTCACCTCCAAAGCTACAAAAATATTACATTTATTACAGTTACCATTATCACCAAAGGAGGCAGGGAAGTAACTAAACACCTGACAGAGAGAGCAAGAGAGAAGAGACGACTTAGAGACAGGAGAGAGAAGAGTAGCCATAGCCGCAATGAAGCTAAGCTAACTGAGCTAGCGAGACCTTACCACCCCAAGAAAAGCTGTGTGAAACACAAGGAGTTCCCAAAACGTAAAGTACACCACCACAAAACGTGTGTTTTAGTGTGCTTGTGTGTTAAAATAACTTAGAAAGGCCTCAGCACAGAGAAAACAAGATCAATTCTAGAGTCTGAACAACAGCTCCACGGAGCACAACAGTGACAACAGGAAATGACGCAATACGGCTTACCCCGTCACAGAGTATTGCAGGTTTCCTAGTCATTTTTGGGGAAAGTGTTTCCTAACTGAAGCATTTGTCTGTTAAACGGTGCTGAATTGGATTACATCTTAGAGTGCTGAAAACACAACTACATTGACTGTACTGTTTGTTCTGTGTTTGATTTAGGCTTCTGTGTGTGGGTACCTATCCAAATACTCAGATTCTATGCCTGTCTCCTCTCAGTCATGCCTGCAGTGTGTGTTGATCGGTGTGTTTGTTTGTAACCGTATCAACAGGCACTTTGTAGTTTGTATACACATCTGATCCGACTTGGCGAGCAGACTGAAGATTAAGGTTGTGTTGTAGGACAAAAAAACAATTAGCTCAAGGTTCTGCTATGGCGGTGACGGAGTAGGACGTGTTTTGAGAGGGCTCCGGACGGCCTACCTATTTCTACAAATATTCTGGTTTATCTGAATGTGTTTGCGGATGCGTGTGACTTTGACACTGAAAAAGCTCTGAAATGGCTAAAAACCTCCTCAAATTCAAGTATACTGGACCATCAGGAGATAGGCCCAGCGCCGCCTCGGACCAGAGTTCACCTAAGGCTGCAAGCAACTTGCCTCCTCCCTCGCAGAAAGCTAGCACAACCGACATGATGGCGGACCTGAAGACAGAGGTACTTCTCGCTCTCAAAGCCGATATATCTGCGGTGATTAAAAAAGAAATGAGAGAGGCTTTTGCGGAGGACTTCAACATGCTTAAAGCTGAACTACAGTCAGTGAACACGACTTTAATTAATACTACAGCCGCGCACCGCTCGGACGTGGATAATGTGAAGGTCAGAGTTACTGACGTGGAGGATGGCCTATCTGCATGGTCAGACGAGGTGGTTGTCCTACGAGATACAGTGGCTGAGCTGAAAGCGGAGGTGAAGGGCCTAAAGGATAAATGTGAAGACATGGAGGGACAGATGAGGAGGTGCAACGTTCGCATTCTCGGGATCAAGGAGAAGGAAGCCAGCACAACTACTGCTGTAGCTGCGATACTAAAGGAAGTGCTACGACTCGGAAAGGAGCCGATGGTGGATTGCTCGCATCGTTCACCCGGCCAAAAGAGAGCGGGAGGCAGGCCGCGAGTAATCGTGGCTAAGTTAACCCTAATCCTAACCCTTACATTACTATCAAGAATGTTTGGAGGTTCTGCGCCACGCCCGCACCCTAGGTCCACTGCGCTTCAAAGATGCACCTGTGACGATCGTTCCTGGATACACCTCCAGCGTGGCCAAGGCTCGAGCAGCATTCACAGGTGTGAAGAGGCTACTTCGCGACCGAGAGGGAGTGCGCTACGGATTACTTTTTTCTTGCACGGCTCCGTATTATGCATCGGAAGGAGGACCTGGAGTTCACTGACCCGGGTCTGGCTATGGCGTATGTAAAAGAGAACATCATCCCAGGCGCCGTGGAGGAACAATAACTGTAGTACTGGACCCCATTCACCTACTGCTCAGGTTGTATATGTATATATTACTCACTGTTATGCTTAAAAGCGCGTCATTTTGTTTACATCATTTGGGTTTTATCAATCTATTCGATCACGGGGACGTTCCATCACGGACCTATTCTTATTCTTATTTTGGCCGTTTGGTTTTTTTCCGTTTTTGGAAAAGCCTATGGTGCCTAGGTAATATTAGGCCCGGTTTCCTATTATCTGGCATCTATATTTAGGGCTTATCGGAAGCCCCACTAACTGAAGCAGTATTACTCAACACAAGCACTGCAATGTGTGGATCTGTTTATGTTCTGGATCGAATTGTTCTTTTTTTTTCTCCTGTTTCTGATAGGAGGAGGGGTTAGCTGTACTGGATCATTTCTGTGGGATTATTATTGCATTGTTCATCTGCTTGACAAAACTATGAACAGTGTATACATTAGGGTTTTGGTAAAATGGTTAATGCAAAAATGATCAAACATCACCATGGTTACCCTGTCAACTTTGTGAGCTGGAATGTGAAGTCCCTGAACCATTCCTTAAAATATAGGAAGATCATAACACATCTTAAGCAGCTCAGTGCAGACATCGCATTTTTACAGGAGACACATGTATGCTCTTCAGATAGCGCAAACCTGAATAAAAAATGGTCTGGTCAGGTGTTTCAATCTAATTTTCAAACTAAATCAAGAGGGGTGGCCATCATGATTGGCAGACATATACAGTTCGCTGCATCCAAGGTGCATGTCGACTCAGCTGGGCATTTTGTCATAGTGGAAGGGAAGCTAAATGCACTCCCGGTCATTTTAGCTTCGGTCTATGCACCAAACTTGGATGATTGTGACTTTTTCAACAATTTCTTCTCCAAGTTACCAATTACGTCAACACACAGCATCATTATAGGTGGAGATGTTAATTGTGTCCTTTCGTCTCTGGATCGAAGTGCACCTGGTAAAGTGAATCTTACAAAGTCTGCCCAATCTCTAAATTCTTTTTTAAAGGCATATGCAGTGGCTGATGTGTGGCGCAGTCGCAATCCTGCTGCAAGAGGTTATTCCTTTTATTCCTCTGTGCATATGACATATTCCCGTATTGACTATTTTTTCGTGGACAATAGAATATTGCAGTTCGTGAAGGAGTTCGACTATGGAGCTATGGTCATTTCAGATCATGCTCCATTATGCATGAAAATGCTCATGAAAATGCTCAGAAACACTGCCAGTATATCGCCCCTGGCGATTTAACTCTTTGCTTTTATCAGATGAAAACTTTGTTACATTTATTAGGACAGAGATAAAATGTTTTCTTGATGTTAACCAAACTCCAGGTATGTCATTTGGTACTATATGGGAATCTCTAAAAGCCTATCTGAGGGGGCAAATAATTTTGTATGGTGCGCACCAAAAGAGGGAAAATTCAGAGCAGCTAAAACAGCTGAATGAAGCAATTTTAGTGGTAGACAGGGAACTGTGTCGCGCCCCTTCACCGGAGCTAGCCAAGAAACGAATAATTCTGCAAACGGAATATAATATCTTATCTACATGACAGGCCGAATATCTGATCTCCAAGTCAAAATCTGGATATTATGAGCAGGGGGAGAAGGCGGGGCGTCTCCTCGCACATCGGCTACATCAGAGGTCTGCACATCAAGCCATCTCAGCAGTCAATAATGAGCAGGGCATTAAATGTTCTGATAATGGAGAAATTAATACGTGTTTTAGCAAGTTTTATCAATCACTGTACTCTTTTGATTCCACACCAAAGGCTTCTGACTTTGAAGCTTTTTTCAAGGATCGTGATTTCCCCTTGGTCAACCATGATATGGCCACTGATCTGGAGAAAGATATTTCAGAAGCTGAGATTGGATTGGCAATGCAAAGTGGCAAATCTCCGGTCCCTGATGGCTTTTCAGCTGATTTCTTTAAAAAATGTGTGGATCTGTTATGGTCTTCACAGAATCCTTAAATGCGTCAGTGCTCCCAGTCTCCATGCGCCAAGTGGTTATCACCTTGTTGCCTAAAAAAGATACAAATCCTCCAAATTGTAGCTCTTATCGACCAGTGTCGCTGTTAAATACGGATACTAAAATATTGGCAAAGGTATTAGCAAAGCGCCTTGAGCGAGTAATTCCCCACATTGTGTCACCTGACCAGACAGGGTTTTTTAAAAAATCGACAATCTTTTTTCAATATTAGACGGCTGTTTAATATTTTGTATGCTCCCACTCTGCCCGGTCACAAAGATGAGGGGTGATTATTGCTTTAGATGCTGAAAAAGTTTTTGCCTGGGTGGAGTGGGATTACCTTTTTAAAGTGCAAGATGTGTTCAAGTTTGGTTCAAAATTTATCTCATGGATAAGGTTACTTTACGCCTCTCCACTGGCAGCGGTGCGGACCAATAATAACATATCGGCATATTTTCAGCTACAACGAGGCACAAGACAGGG
Source organism: Valencia hispanica (assembly GCA_963556495.2). NCBI lineage: Eukaryota > Metazoa > Chordata > Actinopteri > Cyprinodontiformes > Valenciidae > Valencia > Valencia hispanica. The sequence goes on from OY747709.1 coordinate 1,285,357, forward strand.
GTGTCCTTTATCGCCTCTTCAGTTTGTAGTTGCAATTGAACCATTGGCGATAGCAGTAGGGCAAAACTTGGACATAAAGGGAATAATGCGGTTTGGTTCTGAGCATAAAATTTCTCTTTATGCTGATGATGCACTATTATTCATCTCAAACCCGCTGTCCAGTATCCCTGCACTTTTGAATATGCTTGACAAATTTGGGAAGCTATCTGGCTTCAAGGTAAATCTCCAAAAAAGTGAGATGATGCCTCTAACCTCATCAGAGGGGAATTTTTATGAAATAATTCCCTTTAAAATCAATTCTAAAATGTTTAATTATCTTGGTATCGTGGTAACATGTAATTACAAGGATCTGTATAGAAGCAATTTTTTGCCATTGCTGTCAAATCTTAAACAAGACTTGTCCCGGTGGGGATTGTTATCTCTTTCTCTGGGAGGAAGAGTTAACTCTGTCAAAATGGTTATTTTGCCAAAATTTCTTTATTTGTTCCAAAGTTTACCCATCTTCCTTTCAAAGTCCTTTTTTACTAATATGTATGGCCAGATATCTTCCTTAATATGGGATAAAAACATCCAAGAATTGGGAAAAAAAATACTAGAGTTACCCCGTAACGTGGGTGGTATGTCTTTACCTAATTTTATGTACTACTACTTGGTAGTTAACTGTAGGGCTGTATTGTACTGGGTGAGAAGGGATGCCAATGTGCCTGAGTGGGCTGTTTTGGAGAGAAACTCAATTACATCGAGTTCCCGTGTTCCTGTGTCGGGAACCCATATGTTTATCCCTTCAATGACTGATGAGGTTTTTAATATATGGGTTGCAAAATGGAATTAAAAATCTCTACAATTTGTACACAGGCCATACTTTCAGTTCCTTTGAACAATTGGTGGAAAGGTTTGATATATGCAAGTCACACTTTTTTAGATATTTTCAACTAAGAAGTTTTGTTCGGTCTAAGTCTGATTGTTTCCCGATATGTCCCTCTCGGTCATTGTTGGACAACCTTTTGGACCTCCAGACAGATGCTAAAAAGACTCTGAGCAGGATCTACTATCTGCTTTCTTCACACCATGAGAGCAACCTGGAGGAACTTAAGCGGAAGTGGGAAGCGGATCTGAATGACACCATATCAGATTAGCGTGGCAAAAGGTCATTCAAAACATCCGTTCTTCCTCTGTCTAGCTTAGACATGCAGTTGTGCAGTTTAAAGTGGTGCACCGTCTGCACTGGTCTAAAGAAAAACTGTCCAAGATCAAGCCGGATCTGGATCCTTTATGCAATTGCTGCAGGCAAACACCTGCTACACTTTTACACTCTTTTTGGTCCTGCCCGAAATTACGTGGTTATTGGCTTTCTATCTTTGAGGTTTTTTTAAAACATCTCTGGGAAACTGGTGCACCCATGCCTTTTGAATGCTTTATTTGGAGTTGTAACTGTAGGCTCTCCCTTAGAGAGGCGCCAAATGAGTTTGATTGCCTTTTGCTCGTTGTTGGTTCGAAGACTGATTTTGCAAAAATGGAAAGAGCCATGTCCTCCAACATATCGTCACTGGTTGAGAGAGGTTATGGCCCATATGCATTTCGAAAAGATCAGATGTTCCCTGAAAGGTCACTCTAGTCAATTTTATCATCAATGGCAGCCATTTGTACGATACTTTGCTAATGTACCTGCTGATTAACTTAAGGTGTAAAACTTTGCAATGAAGAGGGAAAAAATGTTAACCCTAACCCTATGTTTGTGTTTGTTTAATTTCTTAAAGTATGTATGTTTAAAAATCAATAAAAAGACATTGATCAAAAAAACAAAAAAACAATTACCTCCTTTAAACTACCCCTGTCCCATTGGAGATAAAGCAGCAAGACAAAACACAGAGAGTGTTTTCTGGATTTTCCACCAGTTTTTTCCTCTCTCCGCCTCTCGGTGTGATGCTGTTAAAGTTCCCAGGGGACCATTACTTTACCTGGCATGTGAAATGGCCTAGGAGATGAATGTTTTTTCTGAATTACCTGGTGGCAGTAAAAGGAGAGATGGATACAGTGAAAATCTGGGAAAGAGAGTCATCTGATCCAAGCAAGTGCCAGGATAAAAAACGAACAGGGAGGGGCAGGGACACAGGAAAGTACAGACAGAAGACAGAATGGAGGAGGCTCACATAAAGAGTATGATGTGTGGTTGCATTTTAATTAGCACCACTAGGGAAGATAGTTACAGTAAAGACTTTGGGTTATGCTTACCACTGGAGGACCTTTTAATCTAACGAAACGACTTTGACTTTTGATATCCTTCCAGCACTGATTGTGCTGGACAGCCTGGCCTGGCAGCTTGTCTCTGTGCAAACGATGAATGAGGGATTTGAACTGCAGTTGGGTGACGACTGGCTGTAAACAACGCAGGGCTCAGAGAAACCATGAGGCCCAGAGGTCAATGAGAAACTCAACTGGTAAACAAGCTAAATAAGAAGAGTTTGGTCACAGTGTTTTTAGTAGCCACCAGAGGTGGGACCAAGTCATTGTTTTGCAAGTATCAAGTTGTTATCCTGAAGTCCCAAGTCAAGTCTCAATGAATAAAGGCAAGTCTGAGTCAAATCCAAGTCTAGACAGGAAAGTTTCAAGTCATGTCCCAAGTCTGAAACTTCAAATATCAAGTCATTTTGAGTCTTTTTTTTAAAACAATGCTGCAATCATATGATCAATGTAAATCATAAATCATGCATTCTTTTTAGAATCTGTATTTATTTTAACACCTGATGAAACAAATGCAACTAAACATTTATAAAAAGTAGTTATGCACTTCTATGTTGAACAGTTTAATCAAACTGAGCAAATAAGAATAGTCTTCCTTTAAACTATAATTTCACAGTTAAGCATTAAAGACATTTCACATAAGCCTACGGGTGATTTAATTTTCAAGATGATATTTCGATTTTTAAGAGTCACAGGTATTTACTTATATATAGGCATTAAAACTATTGTGGTCCTCACTCCAGTCCAGAAAGTGGCAGTAGTGCACCTCAAGCTGTTTGCCAATCGCGATAAAATCGGAAGAAGAGTGCTGTGTTTCTAGGCCAATAATGAGCAAGCTAATGGAAACTACGACATGCAAGGAATTAAATAAAAAACTTTTTATGATAATGTTGGATTGTGAATGTCAGATTTGTCATGGACTAACTATTTAATTGGAGGACATTCATTTTGACGTTTTCTGTTTGAGATGGCTCGGTTCTGTCTATGATTAGAGGCTACAAATAGTGAGTTACGCATTTTTTGCATTCTGAGTGGTTTGGCAAAGGCATTTACTGAGTCTACAGATATGATTGCATCCTTGAATGTCATACGCCATTGGAATCAAAAGAATATTAGCTTTCCAATTATGTAGAAAAGGCTTATGTATATGGAAAGGATGTCGCAAAAAAAAACGCAGATTTGACTCATGCAAGGTAACGTCCCACCAGATGAAAGTAAGAAAGCTAAGGGGAGCAGTTTCCTCAAAACTCTGCATACAGTTCTAATAAACAATGTTCAGCATCCCTGTTAACAAAACTGGCATTAACTAATAATTAGCTGACGATACGGTGACCAATCGTCCACTTTTCACCTGCTGTCCAGGGGGATTTTGTAGATTGATGTAAATGTCTTGGTTTTCATTGTTTTCAAGAGGACCAATAAGCATACTTAAATTGACTGGTGTGATGCATACAAGATGACAGCCTTTCTCTCATCTGATGTCCTCACCAAGCTGCTGCCTAGTGGATGGTACTGATCCTTTCATAGATGGAACAGACAGTGGGCTGTGATGTACTGCACTGCGTTGCCCTGCGCCATGCTACGCACGCAACTTCACAATTGTTTACAAGATATTGAAGAGATAGAAATTCTGTTAATGTTGTATGAGGGTTTAATTTTGTAGTGCATGTGGAAACACTTAGAAACAGTGAACAATCAAGAAGAATGTGGTACATCCTGTGTGCCTTGTGTGAAGAAGCTGTGACCATGCTATGAACAAAGATCTATGTGGGAGGAGTTTCATGGAAACTCAACTTTCAATAAAAACTTTGAGCTGAGATAAAGCTGTGCTCAGTTACTAGAACTGAGTCCAGTGAACGATGTCTCGCTGTAAAATATATAAATTAAATGTGTCTGTTCCTTTAAGATAGGCTTTAAATTAGAGTGAAAACACCTTCTCAACAAAATGGTGACCCCGACGTGATTTCTGGAGGAGCAAAGGAAAACGTGAGTTTGGAAATTGTTGTGATCAACAGATACTGGAGATCGGAGGACGGAAGTGACCCAGGTCTGAAGTTATTTGGTAAGCGCTGACACACGAGGCACAAAATTGACTAATCTAAAAGTATGTTCTGTCTGTAGTTCTCCAGTAAATGTTGATTTCTGTTTCTGCTGAGTTAAATAGACGCCGACCGGGTCAGTAAACTCATGGTGTGGCCGGCCCTAAGGTAAGCTAGGACGCTTCTTACTGAAAGCCTGAGTGTTCGGAACCGTAGGAAAGCCCAGTGGGGTCAGCTAGTGGATTGAGAAACCACGGAATGTCTAAAAAATGAAACTCAGAGATCAGAGAGCAATTTTAACCCTGGCATTTCTTGTTCCTTTGAGCAGACTGGATCTCCGGGAGGAACCGCAGGTTGCTGAGAGCCCGTGCACGGCCTGGTTCGGAACCAGTATCAAAGTCCTCCACCCCACCGTTAGGTAAAAAAGGAGGCCGGCAGATCCGGAGTTCCTCCCGAAACAAAAGTTGGATGGGATTTCCCTTCACAGGGACAAAAAGCCAGTGAGTACAAAATTTGATCCGTGAAAGAATAAAAATAAGGTTAAAGATAACTAGGTCCGGGACCTTTGTAATGCAAGTTTGTGTTTTGCAAAAAAAGATCAGGGAATCTTTGCGTGATGATCCGGGATCTCACAATGAATATCCATGTTAAAGGAATTGGGACTCCAAAGCGCGCAGAGGTCTGGGATCTCAATTAGAAAATAGGTCTAATGATTAATCATATATAAATAATACTAGTAATGAAAAACCATGATAATAAATACATAATTATATTAATGTGTGATAACCGGATGTGTGACTGTGTGTGTGTGTGAATGAATGGAGATTTCTTCCCTGTGAAACAGCTGTAGGCTGAAAGGAGTCTCATGGTTAGAAAATTGAGTAAATAACACTGCGATAAGATAAATAGATCAGATAAAAGAGAAATAAAAGCTGAATTTACTTCATTAACATGGGAATGATAAATATTTAAAAATGAAAAATAAAAACAGCAAAATGTAACTTATCGAAATATGGGGAAAAAATAGCAAAGAAGATTTAAAGGAGATGCAAAATTTATGTAAGAGAAAAGACAATTTGACAAAGATTATGAATTTGAAGGACGATTGACTGAGTAATGTCGCGCACTTCTTGGTAGTTGCGATATAAAATTAAAAAGATCAAAATTGAAGAATAGACATTTGGCGTCTCAAATAAAAGAATTCCTCTGGAAGGAGCGAAGAAGAGAAAAAGGAGGAGTTCATGCGTGAAGCTGATGTGTTTCTTAGCACTCGGGAGGATGAAAAATGTTTTAAACTTTGTTTTCTCCTAAAGTTCCGCCGAAAGAAAAATAAAATAAAAGAGAATACTCACTTCCATATTTTTCAAAATCCTATGAAGAGTAAGGTAAACTTTACTGTGATCTAAAGGAATTATCTTAAACAAGCGACCCCCTTCCCTTCAAGGAAGGGCTGTTCTAATAATAAACAAGACCTCCTCCTTCTATCCCTCAACAATGGGTCCTTAGTTGTTCTGTTAATAAACAAACCAACTGAAATGGACTTCCTGAGAAAGTCTTGTTTGAAACCAGATTGATCATGCGTTTCAAAATTGTTAAAGGTTATCCAACTGCAGGAAGGCAGAAGGGAAGGAACACACACCTCCCCCGCTAGCTGATAAGGAGGGGAATGTTTTAGCTGCGTGCATCTCGCTCTATACAAAAGGTTGGGATTTCTTAAGTGCAGCGGCAACTTTTACTCTATTGTAATAATAATAATAAAAACTTAGTTAATATTTTTAATGATATTCATGGGATGTCTGTGAGATCTCTCATATAGTAGAAAAGAAATGGTTTAAAATGACGGATTATAAGCAGAGTGATTTTATTTTGAAATTCAGGCGGATGTCTACAGGTCCTGTGGGGTAGCAGCTGGGTGGCTATGTGAATTTATTCTTTGCATCAAGTGGCAGCTTCAGATGCTTGCTTCTAACATTTTAATGACAGGAAAGGCAAGGAAAGGTAAAATCTTGTAATGCGCTGGGTTAGAGACTGAAAAAAAGAGAAGAAATGTTCGTTACGGGATTACCGTAGTAAAGAATGTAGTAACGCACTCCAAAATTCAACTTTAGTTACCGTAGCACACTGAGCATAAGCGCACTTCAATATTTACACTCAATGGAGTTGTTGCTAATGGGACAAAATTTATGGTCTGATTAAGCAGGAAAGATGTCTGGACCTACACCTGAGATTGGGAGAGGTTGCCGGCCCTCGCCCCAATCTGAGTTGAGAATGGTACCACGTTTTGACATCTAGCAACAGACTCTTCCACATATAATCATAATAATAAGCTAATTTGTAGAATCTTTATGAAGGAGCAGATAGGAAGAGAGCAAGGAATAGAAATGTGATGTTTTGTTATGGAAATATCAGTTTCTGATTATCTCATTGACAAAATGGTAGGAAGTTAGTGAAGCCAGATGGAGAGAAAAAAAAATAATTAGGAATTTTGTTTTCCACTAAAAAATGAGATTGAGTTGTTAGAAAAATGAAATAAAAATAATAGATTTTGCTACAGGAAAAATCTGTTGTGTTAATCATATTATCTCGAGATTTTTTTCTAATTTGTTAGGAAGAGATTTCCTATTTACTTGAAGTTGGGCATGTTCTCTGTAGGGGATAAATTAATAATCCAAATTGTAGATTTTCATAAAATTCTTGAAACGGGACAGCTACCAAAGAATTGTTCTACTTGGAAAAAGAAAAATTAAAGTTTTAACTGAAGTTTGTAATCAGATGAAGATAAAATAATCATATTATTGCTAACAGAAGATCCAAATTGGACTTTGCATGTTTTTGGCATTTGGCCAACAATGGGGAACAGGGGTATGGCGACCTCTAGTGGCGAACTAATTAAAGCATTTCTTACGGACAATTCAATTCTCAAACTGATTAGTTTGTGGACAAGAAGTGTGTCAGACATGGAAAAAAGAAAAGCTTCTCATTTAAAATTTAAGAAACAGCTTTGAGCAAACAAAGGCTGTACTGAAGAAGCTCTATTTGGTAAGAGAAGATAATTTCTCCTAATGCATTTGTAATGTCAATAGTGAAACATTTAGATACACTAACTGTTGCAGAAATGTTGCTTAGAGAAATGATGCCTAGATTTGATATCCACAAATGATCTATAGTGGTAACGGAACACATTATGTGAATGAAATAATTGATAAAATAGGACAAAGATAATAGATCATTTTTAAGTGACATTTGGATTCTAAAAGCAGATTAAGAAGGGCCATGGATAACACTAAACATAATTGGAGATACTGTTTGGTTATGATAAAGTTATATATGAATATAACACCAAGTAATTGAAGGGATTTGATGAGACCTTATACCTTCCTACAGTTTGGTATATTAAAATAAGAGGAACAATTACAAACTGATTTATGATTTTATGATAAAATGTTGCAAATTGAAAAAAAAAAAGCGATGGAAGAAACGGGAAAAAATTTGATATTGTCTTGATTTGGTAAATTATAAATGCATATAATACCAAATTTGAATATTGGCCTCATTCTATTTGAAATAATCTATGGGTGAGATATAGAATTCCTTAGATTGGTTTACTCTCATCTAAAGAACGATTTGATTAAGATCTGGTGGGTTTTCATGATCAAAATACTGATAAGTACATGAGTTATAAATGCAAACTAATCATATGCCAGATGATCCTATATTCCTACAGGAAGAAGTGAGCTGAAAGTAGGTGACTGGATCCTGATTAAAAGCTGTAAACAGAAAATTGGTCATCACCCAGGTGGAAGGGGCCATTCCAGGTATTTTTGACCACACCAATGGCTGTAGAGACTGAGTTGGATACACTTAATCCATTATAAAAAGCAGAGACTATGACTAGATATAGGGAAAGCAGAGACCATTACTATAAATAGGGAAAGCGGTCTAAGAAAAGTGGTGTTTACGACTGTTTCCAAAGGGAGGTAGATACATTAGGTTCTACTTGTCTCAACCTCAGTGAAGAGAACCAGGAGAGCCACTTTTCTATAGAGACTGTTTGAAGGGAGAGATAGTAACGATGAAGGTTTTTCTGGTTTTTCTGCTATTTAGTACTTTTATTTTTACAGCTTTTTGTTGGTGTTATTTCAATAGGAACATTAGGACTCAGAAAAAATTACATATAGCACATGAGAATGCTGATTTATTTTTTTGGTTTACTCAGAGAAGGACACACAAAAACCCATTTGAAACTAGTGTATGGTGACAATATGCAAGATATCTAGCAAATAAATGAAGCATTATTAACTGTTTTGTTTGTTCTCAGATGCCATATTCTGTAGGACATTTACCCAGATATGTAGAAGCTTTCACTAATCTTAATGATCTGTTTCCAGATGTTACACTCCTCTCCAGGATTTGGACAAATTCTGAGTGTGCAGTACATGAACGAACAGGAAGTGATATGGGTAAAAATGTATATACTTCCATGACAAAAGTAAGGGTAAATTGGAGACTGGGACGACATGGGATTAATCTAAATAGTTAAAGCTGTACCAGTACACTTAAAACCTGACTAAAGATTTATTTGTTTTAAAAATGATAAAAATCTGACCACACTTTCATACCAATCTGGGTACATGGGAAAAATAAACAGTATGTGCTCCATACCGTGAATGTGATGGGAACTTTTCAATGGACGATCTGCTGATTCTCTGCGGATTTTGGCTCTGACACAGTTACCCTCAAAATGAGAACGGTGGATGTGCTTCTGTTGAGACTTAAAGAGCATTCTTTTCTTGTATTTGCAGAGCAGATCCGACACAGCAGAAGGAGGAGGCGTGATATTTCAGCCCCTCATGGTCCCATCTGGGCCCATATGCCCCCTGAAAACAAATTATGGAGTGATCGAAATAAGGTTCTATTATCTTTTTTCCCATGGACCGGGGTGGGTAAGGTCATGTTATGATTGGAAACATTAAATTATAGATTCAGTGGTTTTGTTAATTCTTCCCTGGCAGTTCTAAAAGGTATAGCAGCTGAGATCTAGGAATTAAGCTTAACTATAAATATACATGGAGATTAATCTACAATACAGGTGTTTATTGAACTATAATATCTCTCCGTAACAGGCTGCAAATCTAGTCACACTTGTTTAACAGGAGACTTATACAGGTCCTTCTCAAAAAATTAGCATATTGTGATAAAGTTAATTCTTTTCCATAATGTAATGATAAAAATTTTACTTTCATATGTTTTAGATTCATTGCACACCAACTGAAATATTTCAGGTCTTTTATTGTTTTAAAACTGATGATTTTGGCATACAGCTCATGAAAACCCAAAATTCCTATCTCAAAAAATTAGCATATTTCATCCGACCAATAAAAGAAAAGTGTTTTTAATACAAAAAAGTCAACCTTCAAATAATTATGTTCAGTTATGCACTCAATACTTGGTGGGGAATCCTTTTGCAGAAATGACTGCTTCAATGCGGCGTGGCATGGAGGCAATCAGCCTGTGGCACTGCTGAGGTGTTATGGAGGCCCAGGATGCTTTGTTAGCGGCCTTAAGCTCATCCAGAGTGTTGGGTCTTGCGTCTCTCAACTTCCTCTTCACAATATCCCACAGATTCTCTATGGGGTTCAGGTCAGGAGAGTTGGCAGGCCAATTGAGCACAGTAATACTATGGTCAGTAAACCATTTACCAGTGAGCAGGTGCCAGGTCGTGCTGAAAAATGAAATCTTCATCTCCATAAAGCTTTTCAGCAGATGGAAGCATGAAGTCCTCCAAAATCTCCTGATAGCTAGCTGCATTGACCCTACCCTTGATAAAACACAGTGGACCAACACCAGCAGCTGACATGGCACCCCAGACCATCACTGGGTACTTGACACTGGACTTCAGGCATTTTGGCATTTCCTTCTCTCCAGTCTTCCCCCAGACTCTGGCACCTTGATTTCCGAATGACATGCAAAATTTGCTTTCATCCGAAAAAAGTACTTTGGCCACTGAGCAACAGTCCAGTGCTGCTTCTCTGTAGCCCAGGTCAGGCGCTTCTGCCGCTGTTTCTGGTTCAAAAGTGGCTTGTAGCCCATTTCCTGCACACGCCTGTGCACGGTGGCTCTGGATGTTTCTACTCCAGACTCAGTCCACTGCTTCCGCAGGTCCCCCAAGGTCTGGAATCGGTCCTTCTCCACAATCTTCCTCAGGGTCCGATCACCTCTTCTCCTTGTGCAGTGTTTTCTGTCACACTTTTTCCTTCCCACAGACTTCCCACTGAGGTGCCTTGATACAGCACTCTGGGAACAGCCTATTCGTTCAGAAATTTCTTTCTGTGTCTTACCCTCTTGCTTGAGGGTGTCAATGAGGGCCTTCTGGGCAGCAGTCAGGTCGGCAGTCTTACCCATGATTGCGGTTTTGAGTAATGAACTAGGCTGGGAGTTTTAAAAAGCCTCAGGAATCTTTTGCAGGTGTTTAGAGTTAATTAGTTGATTCAGATGATTAGGTTAATAGCTCGTTTAGAGAACCTTTTCATGATATGCTAATTTTTTGAGATAGGAATTTTGGGTTTTCATGAGCTGTATGCCAAAATCATCAGTTTTAAAACAATAAAAGACCTGAAATATTTCAGTTGGTGTGCAATGAATCTAAAATATATGAAAGTTAAATTTTTATCATTACATTATGGAAAATAATTAACTTTATCACAATATGCTAATTTTTTGAGATGGACCTGTATAATTGGATGTTTCTGAAACAGTTCTTTTTCAGAAAAAGGGAGGAGATCCTTAGGCACTAGTGGAACTTAAATTTCAATTATTTTTTACAAAACAAAGCCTTTCAATTTGTCGCTTTAAGTCAGCTAAAGAAGTTGGACATAGCTAGCTCTCTGACACACCGGGCAGAGAGGAGGATGCAGCAGCACCACCTGTAGACATGGAGCAGCCCGCGCAACAGGGAACCGCAGGTGAGGAGGCTCAGCCGATAGGAGCGATACATGTTAGATTTCTACTGCAGGTTTTTTTTCTCACTTTTTCTTTTCTAAATACACACTGGATATTTAAGTTTTTCTGGAAATACAGTCATATCATGGTGAATTATTCTTTTCAGCACGGAAAAAAAAAAGTTAAGAAAAAATTTATGCTCTTGTTTTTCAAATGCTGTACGTATTTTTGGGCTTATTTTGCTGCTCATTTGCTGAAATTTGCATGTAGCGTGATGAAACTTGCAGCTTTAGAATAACCCTGCTGTAATGCTTTTGATGTTTTATGTAAAGCACTTTGAATTGTCCTGTAACATGAATTGTGCTATACAAATAAACTCTCCTTGCCTTCTTTAACGAGAAGGTCCTTGCACTGACTTGTTAGCTGCTGTTCTTTGTTTCTGCTGTCATCACTATTTGATGTTTATGCAGAGGTGATGGTGGTATTCACTACTTTGCTATATGTTTTATGGTGTTCAATACAAAAAGGAAATAGAAATGTTGGCTTTGATAATATATTTTCAATTTTCAGCATATCTTTATCTATGATAGATAGATAGATAGATAGATAGATAGATAGATAGATAGATAGATAGATAGATAGATAGATAGATAGATAGATAGATAGATAGATAGATAGATAGATAGATAGATAGATAGATAGATAGATAGATAGATAGTGTATCTATCTATACACACATATAGGAGCCGTATATAACACACACATATATAAGGGCCGTGGGTGGGGGGGGCCTACTGAGCCTCTCTGCCTCGGGGCCTATCAGCTGGTTAAGGTGGCCCTGCCTGCCTGATGTGTTGTTCATGGAGGAGGAGAACCAGGCTGAGGCTGTTCTGCAGTTGAGGTTGAGAGAAGATCTAGCGGATGACGATATGAAGGAATCAATCCTGGAGCCCTTCAAATTCAGATTTTCCAGCATAGAAGGTATGTGGAAATTCTGCGAGGACAACCAAAACTATGTAGCCTACTGTGAATGTCACACAGATGACTAACTTTTAGAATAAAGGCCTGTCTGTACAGAACATTGGAAAATGTTGTGACTTGTGTGTTTTTATCATTGATCACTTAATAATTCACTTGTATAATATTGTAGATATGAAGAGTTAGGGTTGTATCTAGCTGTACTTAGGTGTTTCAGCAGCACAAGAACATGATTAGCATAGACATAAAACCAAAAATGAAATTTGTGGTAATAATTAAGTGCAATAAATTATTGCACTTTTCGAGATCTTTAGCTTTATTGATTGATTGATTCTTTATTATCTCTGAGGGGCAATTTGTTCCACAGCAGCCATTGGCACAGCCAACACATAAGTACAGTAGAAGATACAATAAAATGAACAATAAGTTGTTCAAAGAAAGATAAATAAATAACAATTAACCCATAGATGTCATCCTGGAAAAGTTACAAATTGCAATGTTTAGAGCTGGTTCAAGTATTTAACAGCTAATGTTACAAATTAATCTACTCAATTCAGTTTATTTATATAGCACCAATTCACAACAGATGTCATCTCAAGGCACTTAACAAGAAGTCATTTCAATACATTTATACAAACATTCCAATCAGTTAAAAAGTTTCCTATTTAAGGAATCCCAGCAGATTGCGTCACTCATTGGCGTGAGGTTGGGCCCCGTTGATGCAGACTTTCCAACCACAGCAATCCTTCAGCAATCCCTCATACTGAGCAAGCATGTAGCTACTATGGTGGAGAGGAAAAACTCACCTTTAACAGGAAGAAACCTCCAACAGAACCAGGCTCAGTAGGAGCGGCCATCTGCCACGACCGTCTGGGGGTTTGAGAAGACAGAGCAGAAACACAGAAGGAACAGAAGATCTGATATAAGAGAACTTTTTATGTTACAGAAGTAAAAAGTTGATAACAGGACACAGTGGATGTTCAGTTACTGGGAGTATCATCCCAGTCGATGCCCCCCGTCCAACAGGGCATTGCAGCCAAGCAGGATACCAGACCAGGTATATCTTCTATGGAGAGAAAAACACTGAGAGAAAACAAAGTTAACAGTCGAAATAACAGAATGTACTGTAATACAACTGGAGAGTCGTAGGAGAAAAGGAAGTAGCAGAGTGAAGAAAATTGGTAAGTCTGTCCTCCAGCAGTCTAAGCCTATAGCAGCATAACTACAGAGATAGCTCAGGATGACCTTAGCCACTCTAACTGTAAGCTTTATCAAAAAGGAAAGTTTTAAGCCTGGCCTTAAAAGTAAACAGAGTGTCTGCCTCACGGACTAAAGCTGGGAGCTGGTTCCACAGGAGAGGAGCCTGATAACTAAAAGATCTACCTCCCATTCTACTTTTAGAAATCCTAGGAACTACAAGTAAACCTGCAGTCTGAGAGCGAAGGGCTCTGTTAGGAACATATGGAACAATTAGATCTCTGATGTATGATGGAGCTTGATTATTAAGGGCTTTGTATGTAAGAAGAAGGATCTTAAATTCTATTCTGGATTTAACAGGGAGCCAATGAAGGGAAGCTAAAACAGGAGAAATGTGATCTCTCTTTTTAATATTCATCAGAACTCTTGCTGCCGCATTTTGGATAAACTGAAGGCTTTTAATGGCATTTTGTGGACTACCTGATAGTAAAGAATTACAGTAGTCGAGCCTTGAGGTAACAAATGCATGGACTAGTTTCTCAGCATCACTTCATCACAGGATGTTTCTAATTTTAGCAATAATACCGAGGTGAAAGAAAGAAATCCTAGAAACCTGTTTAATATGGGATTTAAATGTCAAGTCTCGGTCAAAAATAACGCCAAGGTTCTTTACGTTATTACTGGGGGCCAATTTAATGCCATCCAGATGAAGTGATTGACTAATCAGTTTCTGTTTAAGAACTTCTGGTCCAAAGACAGCAACTTCTGTTTTGTCAGAATTTAAAAGCAAAAAGTTTAGGGTCATCCATGTTTTTATGTCTTCCAGACATGCCTCTAATCTACCTAACTGACTGGGTTCATCAGGGTTTATGGATAAATATAGTTGTGTATCATCTGCACAGCTGTGGAAATTTGTCCCATGCTGCCTAATGATTCTACCAATTGGGAGCATATATATGGTGAACAGAATTGGTCCAAGCACAGAACTCTGTGGAACTCCACAAGTAACCCTTGAGAGTGAAGAAGATTTATCATTTAGATGATCAAACTGGAATCTATCAGACAAATATGATTTAAACCAGCCTAGTGCTGTTCCTTTGATCCCTGCAACATGTTCAAGCCTTTCTAGGAGAATATTATGATCTACTGTGTCAAAAGCAGCACTGAGATCTAACAAAACCAGAACAGACACCAGTCCATTATCTGAGGCCATGAGAATATCATTAGTAACCTTCACCAGTGATCTTCCGTATCGGTTTGACTTTGCCTTTCTAGAGAAGGCAAACCTTCTCCCTGATGGCAGGAGCCGAAACTCTGCGTGGAGAGGGTGATGAGGGTCTGCCAAAATGGCATTTGCCCACAGGACACACCTAACCTGGTAGACCGGCTCAGATCGTTAAGATTGACACCGGTGATCTTCCGACACTGTTTAACAAAGCTTTCCAGCCTATTCTTTTTTAATCAAATTAAGATTACCGCAAAAGCAGATAATTGAAAATGTGAGAATTGACTCGACAAATGATGAATAAAACATTTTCATAAGTGAACTTTCAACATTAAACATTACATATTATAGTATGTTACAAAGACAATTAAACCCCAAGTCATATCACCCACGGTTTGTTATAAAACTACACCGTCCCATGTTTATTAGTCTACATATAGCCTATGGCAATCAATCAAGTCTTAAAACAGATAAGTCTAATGCTTCAATTGTCAAATCAAAAGCCTTATTTTTTCTTGGATCTAATACAGTTGTGGATAGCATTTTGTCCTAGATTTGGACAGAATATATCATAATGACCACGTTGGGACTCATGTGCAACATTAAAGGAAAACACAGAAAAAAAAGACAAAAGTTTACTATATAAATGAAAACTATATATAAACTATCCCTCCCTGGGCTGCCACCTTATCGTGGTGGAGGGGTTTGAGTGTCCCAATGATCCTAGGAGCTATGTTGTCGGGTGCTTTTGCTCCTGGTAGGGTCACCCATGGCAATTTGGTTCTAGGTGAGGGATCAGACAAAGTGCAGCCCCAAAAGACCCCTATGATGAACAAGACGGATGGACTCAGTGTTCCCTCGCCCGGACGCGGGTCACCGGGGCCCCCCTCTGGAGCCAGGCCTGGAGGTGGGGCACGTTGGCGAGCGCCTGGTGGCCGGGCCTTTACCCATGGGGGCCGGTCGGGCTTAGCCCGAAGAGGTAACATGGGCCCCCCTTCCCATGAGCTCACCACCTGTGGGAGGGGCCATAGGGGTCGGGTGCTGTGCAGGATGGGCGGCGGCAAAAGGCGGGGACCTTGGCGGTCCGATCCTCGGCTGCAGAAGCTGGCTCTCGGGACGTGGAACGTCACCTCTCTGGTGGGGAAGGAGCCGGAGCTGGTGTGCGAGGTTCAGAGGTTCCGACTGGACATCGTCGGACTCACCTCGGCACACGGCTCTGGCTCTGGAACCTGTCTCCTCGAGAGGGGTTGGACTCTCTTCCACTCTGGAGTTGCCCCTGCTGAGAGGCGCCGAGCTGGGGTGGGCATACTTGTTGTCCCCCATCTCGGCACCTGTACTTTGGGGTTTACCGCGGTGAACGAGAGGGTACCCTCCCTCCGCCTTCAGGTGGGGGGACGGGTCCTGACTGTTGTTTGTGCTTACGCGCCAAACAGCAGATTAGATTACCCACCCTTCTTGGAGTCTTTGGAGGGGGTGCTGGAGAGTGCTCCTCCTGGGGACTCCCTTGTTCTGCTGGGGGACTTCAACGCTCACGTGGGCAATGACAGTGAGACCTGGAGGGGTGTGGTTGGGCGGAATTGCCCCCCCGATCTGAACCTGAGTGGTGTCTTGTTATTGGACTTCTGTGCTCGTCATGGATTGTCCATAACAAACACCATGTTCAAGCATAAAGGTGTCCATATGTGCACTTGGTAGCAGGACACCTTAGGCCGCAGCTCAATGATCGACTTGGTTGTCGTCTCATCTGATCTGCAGCCGCATGTTTTGGACACTCGGGTGAAGAGAGGGGCTGAGCTGTCCACTGACCACTACCTGGTGGTGAGTCGGCTCCGATGGTGGGGGAGGACGCCGGACAGACCTGGAAGGCCCAAACGTGTTGTGAGGGTCTGCTGGGAACGTCTGGCAGAGTCTCCTGTCAGAAGGAGCTTTAACTCACACCTCCGGCAGAACTTTGAACACGTCCCGGGGGAGGCGGGGGACATTGAGTCCGAGTGGACCATGATCCCCGCTTCCATTGCCAAGGCGGCTGACCGAAGCTGTGGCCGCAAGGTGGTCGGTGCCTGTCGCGGCGGCAACCCCCGAACCCGGTGGTGGACACCGGCGGTAAGGGATGCTGTCAGGCTGAAGAAGGAGTCCTACTGGGTCTTTTTGGCTTGTGGGACCCCTGAAGCAGCTGATAGGTACCGACAGGCCAAGCGGGATGCGGCTCGGATGGTTGCTGAGGCAAAAACTCGGGCATGGGAGGAGTTTGGAGAGGCCATGGAAAACGACTTCCGTACGGCGTCGAAGCGATTCTGGTTCACCATCCGGCGTCTCAGGGGGGGAAAGCGGTCTGCCACCAACACTGTTTACAGTGGGGATGGTGTGCTGCTGACTTCGACGCGGGACGTTTTGGGTTGGTGGATGGAATACTTCGAAGACCTCCTCAATCCCACCAGCACGCCTTCCACTCTGGAAGCAGGGTTTGGGGCCTTGGGGTCGGTCTCTCCAATCTCTGGTGCTGAGGTCACCGAGGTCGTTAAAAAGCTCCTCGGTGGCAGGGCTCCGGGGGTAGATGAGATTCGACCGGAGTTCCTCAAGGCTCTGGATGTTGTGGGGCTGTGTTGGTTAACGCGGCTCTGCAATAGTGGAGGTCGTTCTGACAGTGGAGCCTGCACCGGAAACGACCTGACAGTGGAGGTCTGCAGCCAGGTGCTCTTGGGAGTTTCTGCTAAGAACCTCTGCTGTGAACAGTTTGAAAATGGCCGCCACTACCACTCTAACAGTGCGTTCACATCAAACGCGTTTGAAGCGTCAAGGGCGTCATGTTTACATGTAAATTCAATGGAGAAGCGTGTTGATGCGCGTCAGGGGGTCCCACATCAAATCAGAAGCAGACTTGCGCCACGAAAATGCTTTTCTGCCTCATTCGCGCTTCAGTTTCGCGTGAATGAGACGTTTGAGTCATTTTATGTGGTGCATTTTGTGTGCTTCACGCGCTTTTTTGCATAATACGCTGAAGTTGAAAAATGCTGAACTTCGCCGTAAATTCGCGCCGCGTCAGCCAATAGGGAGCCTGGTTACCAGTGATGCTGTGACCCAGTTCATGGCAGGTCCGCCAAGCCATTCATTCAACATGGAGGAAAGACTGATCAACGCTGTGGCAAATCGTCCGGAGCTGTACGACACCAGCTGCTTCTTCTACAGAGACAGGAATAGAAAGGACCTTGCTTGGAAGAATATAAGTGAGGAGATCCTGGTAAGTTCATTTCACTTTTGAAAGTTTTAACTGACCCTGCGAACCACGCAAAAGCCAGCAAGCCCGCCTACTGTGCTGCTATTTTACTGTTATTTTCCACTGATGTACAAATACTTTTCCGCTAACAAGATAATGTGTTCATTCAGAGGACGTATGCAGAAAAAAGTGGAAGAGCCTCTGGGACACCTACTTGAAGGAGAAGAAGATGGAGAAGGAGAAGCGGAGTGGGTCAGCAGCAGGAGCCAGGACGAAATGGAAGTTCTCAGCGGTCATGAGGTTTCTCGACCCCTTCGTCACCCCATGGGAGACCAGCGGCAACATGGGGGGGGGGGGTCAACGTTTGGACCGCGGAGAACATCCTCCCCGAGGACCAGGGACAGCCTGAAGAAGCAGCAGGGGAGTCCGAGACAGAAGACATGTTTACAATCAATTAATATAGGCAGTTATGTTAATTTATGTATGTTGTAATGTAGGCATAGCCTAGATGTTGTTGTTCTGACAATCTGTGCTACGTCGTCACAATGTCCTACCGTATCTGTCGGTGATACCCCTTGAAAAGTGCTACCAGTATGTTTACATGCCGAAAACAACCACTGTTATCTTTGATGTTTAATATAATCATCGGAAAATATTTTTCAAGTGACGAGATTGAAGTGGCTTTATATGAATAACGGAAAATTTTCTTTCAATCCACATATAAAGCTAAAACTAGCACATAGAGATGCACTAAAACAGTGATCAGAATATCCTACCTGTTAAATATAAAGCTAAAACTAGCACATACAAGGAAACTAACATACTTAAAATATTTTGAGTAATTTAGCCAGTTATGATATAATTTAAATAAAACTCACTGTAAACGTCAAAGAAATAAAACAGAAGAAACAAAACTTCCCCAGGTAGGATCTTTCGATGACAGATTTGCTGAGTATGCGAAGCAAACAAGAGAGGTTAGTTTTTGTTAGAGGCAAGCTCCATTTATTAACAAAACAATAAGAAATGGCAGGAATGCTCTTTAGAGGTTTGTGGGTGGCTCTTAAAAGAGCTGTTGTGGGGAAGTCACAGGGACTTAAAACAGGCTACTCTTTTGGCTGCCAAGGCACTGCTCCCTCCGCCAAGAAGTGGGCCATGAACTTCTCCCTCACCAGGACAGCCTCTCTGGAGGAGTTGTTGGCTGCAACACGACCCAGGCCTGCCCATGGCTCCACCACAGCAGGTGCCGCGCCGCTCAAAGCAGTTGCCCCTGTTTCATCTGAACGCTGCAAGAAATTGTGGAGAACACGTGTCGCCTTCATACACTTCTCTGCAGTTTCAGGATGGAGCTCCATGTCGCGCCTATACACCCTCCACTGTGAGGAGAGGATGCCAAAGGCGCACTCCACTACCAGCCGGGCCCTGGAGAGGCGATAGTTGAACACTCTCCTCTGTAAAGGGAGGAGTCGTCCAGGAAAAGGCCTCATGAGCTCCCTCCGCAGCAGGAACGCCTCATCAGCCACAAAGACATGGGGCTGGGGCCCACGGTCTTCAGCACCAGGTAGAGGAAGGTCAGAAGGCAGACGGAGAGTGCAAGCCCGAAGAGCCTGACCAAAGGTGAAGTTGGCCAAAATAACACCATCGCTGGTCCTCCCGTACCCCCCAACATCAGTAACGCGGAAGCGATACCTTGCATCCACAACCGCAAGGAGAACAATGGAGAAGGTTCTCTTGTAATTGTGGAACATGGATCCTGAGTTGGGGGGGTGCCTTTATCTGCACGTGCTTCCCATTCAGAGCTCCACACCAGAGAGGGAAGTTCCACTGCTCCTGGAATCCCTCTGCGATGGACCACCGGTCTTCAGGGGAAGGTACAGCCATGTAGTCCTCCACTAGACAGTCCCAGATGTCCGTCGCTACCTGGCGGACGATCTGGCACACTGTGGAGACACCAACTCTGAAGCTGGAAGCAATGGTCCTATAGGAGTCCCCAGTGGCAAGGTACCTGGAAAACATTATTTAAAAATTTTATTGTGTGTACTTTAGTAACAAAATTCATTATTCAAATTCCAAAATACTTTATTGATCCCAGGGGGAAATTACACAATATATAAATATTATGCAAATTATTATTTTAGAATTATATGAATATATGATATGAATATGAAATATATATTTAATATTATATAAAACTGTCTTTTCTGTTTTGTATTGGCTCTGATGATTCAGTAAGAACATCTCCTGGTTTCATCTTCATGTTTCCCTCTCACCAGATATCCAAACTGATATCATGACCAGCAGCTTTTACGGCTGTGGCTTCAGCAAACATCAGCTGATACTAGAAAGTCATATTAAATCAATTCTAACAACAGGTTATTAAACGTGCTGCTGTTGTTAAGCGCGACATCCGCTGGTTTCCTCTTTCTAGCGCAGTGGGTGATAAACAAACAAGAGAGACGGGAATGGTAACAGAAAAGCCGATCAGTTTTAATGATTAGAGGAGCAACAGGAGAGGTAGCTGCAGCGTAAAGACATAGAATAACTCCAGCTTTGTGTCTTTTTTTATCCATACCACAGATTGCTATCGGTAAACAATTCTAGCATACACTGATAGCATACCACAGCTATGCTATCAGTGTAAAAACTGATAGCATAGAAAATACTAACATACTTATTGGTAAAGGACTACCATATTGTCCATTTTTACTAACCGCAGGCAGATGGACAGGCGGTCAGCAGGTGGGATTGAGCGCCTGAAGTTGGTCTCTTGGCAGGCGATGCTTGGACCTACGCGGCACAACAGGTCGTCAAACTGGGTGAGGGACAGACGGTGGTACTGCTGAAAGCGGCCGTCATTCAGACGCAGCTCTTGGAGCAAGTTGTGAAACTCCCCAAACTGCTCACGCTTCTGACCGCTGCTCTGCTCTCCAGAGTAAATACAGAATGGAGACTCTCTCTTCAAACAGTACATCGACAGCTGGCATCTTGCAAAAACACTGTCTGGCACTAGCTCCTACCAGAAGTTGCATATTTCAGGCTTGACGCGCGTGAAAATTGTATATTTTCAGCACGTCAAATTCGCATTACTCGCGCTTCGAGGTGCAAATACTTGCGCGCCAAACTAGGGGCCTGCAGTGCGTTTGGTGTGAACGCCCCGTTATAGGCTTTTGGTCGTGATGTCATCGGTGATGTCACCATTGGTGGCCACGGACCAATTGGAGTGTGTTAGGGGTCACCGCTAGAATTGCTGGGAAATGTGGTCTGCTCAGTCCACCTAGGGAACATGGCTTCCAGCCGTCCAAAAGTCTTTTCAGTTCATATGTAGAAAATGGGGTTCCAACACAATATTATTTGGAGGAAGTAATGTTTCATTAAATAATCTGCTGAAATAAAAATCAATACCCTTTGGAAAATTGATTCTATTTTATGGATGAGCCACAGAAGTGATTGATCTAATTTTAGCATTGTTACATACTAAGAAGGGTTTCAAAATGACTTATAAGTATAGTTTTTTGTGTTTAAACTATCGATTTTAAAGCCGATCTGTATTTTGAATACTGTAAATAACAATCCTTATTGTTTATGAACGCTAGCATGGTCTGCAAAAGTAGGCCATGCTAAAAAGATATGATAGGCACGTGTGACGGCTGCTATTAAAGCCACACAAATCTGGTAATATCTACACATCACGGTATTACAATAGAAGTGTATTCATTACACTACACATGTTTTTCTTTCTCTAAATATTTTCAATTCAATTCAATTTATTTATATAGCACCGATTCACAACAGATGTCATCTCAAGGCACTTAACAAGAAGTCATTTCAATACATTTATACAAACATTCCAATCAGTTAAAAAGTTTCCTATTTAAGGAAACCTAGCAGATTGCGTCAGTCATTGGCGTGAGGTTCGGCCCCGTTGATGCAGGCTTTCCAACCACAGCAATCCTTCAGCAATCCCTCATACTGAGCAGGCATGTAGCTATGGTGGAGAGGAAAAACTCCCCTTTAACAGAAAGAAACCTCCAACAGAACCAGGCTCAGTAGGAGCTGCCATCCACCACGACCGTCTGGGGGTTTGAGAAGACAGAGCAGAGACACAGAAGGAACAGAAGATCTGATATAAGAGTACTCTCTATGTTACAAAAAGTTGATAACATGACACGATGGATGTTCAGTTACTGGGAGCATCATCCCAGTCGATTCCCCCCGTCCAACAGGGCATTGCAGCCAAGCAGGATACCAGACCATTTATATCTTTTATGGAGAAAAAAAACACTGAGAGGAAACAAAGTTAACAGTCGAAATAACAGAATGTACTGTAATACAACTGGAGAGTAGTAGGAGAAAAGGAAGTAGCAGAGTGAAGAAAATTGGTAAGTCTGTCCTCCAGCAGGCTAAACCTATAGCAGCATAACTACAGAGATAGCTCAGGATGACCTTAGCCACTCTAACTATAAGCTTTATTAAAAAGGAAAGTTTTCAATTCAATTCAATTCAATTCAAAATTACTTTATTAATCCCAAAGGGAAATTAAATGTTGTTGTAACTCATTATGCAAGTTCCTTCAAAGATTTGTTGTAGATGCCTTCCATTCTACTTTTAGAAATCCTAGGAACTACAAGTAAATCTGCAGTCTGAGAGTGAAGTGCTCTGTTGGGCACATATGAAACAATTAGATATCTGATGTATAATGGAGCTTGATTTTTAAGGGCTTTTTATGTAAGAAGGAGGACCTTAAATTCTATTCTGGATTTAACAGGCAGTGTCATAATCAACTCTAGTGCGCACACACTTGACTCAGACACTGAGGAACAATGAACAATGAAGCAAACTTTTATTGAAGGATTTGAGACTGGTGGCGAGTCGGTTAGGCACAAGAGCCCTGAAACTCCGGGGAACTCGTCTCTGGAAGAAGTTTGGACAGGTGAGCGGGACAAACTTGAGAAAAGGAATGTTGCAGGATGAAAGTGTTAACAAGACCTTACTTGCAGATTGACAGGGGGGCAGGCTGTCAGGAGGGGGTGTGTCAGTCCGGTCCGTGGCGGCGTTAAGGCGAGAGCTGTGTGGGTGCGACCCGGGATGTTTCCTTCCTTTCGGGGAGGATCGAGGGTAAGCAGGCAGGGGAGACCAGAGCTAACCCGGAGGTGGATCGTCGGAGCTATCCATCGGATCGGTGCGTGAGGGATGGGTGGAGTTCCAGGGAGGCGCAGACACCTAGGTCTGCGGTTGCAGCTTTCCAGAGGCCGAACGTGGGGACTCGGTGAGGCTGCGAGGTGGAGAGAACAACGGTAAGATCTTCACCACTCTGGGCGCATAACCATCTGGCGTCTGCTCTAGGTCATCACACCCCTTATAAAGCCCCTCAATGATGGAGAAACCACACACAGCTGGCACCTCATCTGCGCTGATGCACCCTGTGGAATAGAGGTGACATGCCCACCCAGATACAGAATCCCACAGGCAGCCAATGAAGGGAAGCTAAAACAGGAGAAATGTGGTCTCTCTTTTTAATATTCATCAGAACTCTAGCTGCCACATTTTGGATCAACTGAATGCTTTTAATGGCTTTTTGTGGACTACCTGATAGTAAAGAATTACAGTCGTCCAGCCTTGAGGTAACAAATGCATGGACTAGTTTCTCAGCCTCACTCCTGGACAGGATGTTTCTAATTTTAGCAATATTCCGGAGGTGAAAGAAAGAAATCCTAGAAACCTGTTTAATATGGTATTTAAATGTCAAGTCTTGGTCAAAAATAAAGCCAAGGTTCTTTACGTTATTACTGGGGGCCAATTTAGTGCAATCCAGATGAAGCGATTAACTAAGCAGTTTCTTTATTAGAACTTCTGGTCCAAAGACGGAAACTTCTGTCTTGTCAGAATTTGAGAGCAAAAACTTTAGAGTCATCCATGTTTTTATGTCTTCAAGACATGCCTCTAATCTACCTAACTGACTGGGTTCATCAGGATTTATGGATAAATATAGTTGTGTATTGTTGGGGGACACACAGCCAGTGGGTGGCGCTAACCCACATTCTAGCTCCGACAGGAGAAGAAGAGGACCAGAGGTTATATAAGGCACCGCCGCTGGCTTTCACACCCTCTCCAGTTCTGGCTTTCAGCCAAACAGCGCCAGGAGAGATCCAATACTTATTTTGCGGGTGAGGGAAGGACAGGAGTTTCTGGGAGAAACTCACTCCAAGGACAAGAATATTGCTGATCAATCAGGTGAATCGCAACCCAGTTTGTTTTTGAGATAAACCCCACTGTTCCGCCCTGCTTTCTGAACAGATGCTGCCGTGTGGATCGAACCGATAACAAGCTACTGAATGCCACAGAACCGCGTCCAGACTGGAGCGTTACCCCACCGCGACAAAGCCTGGGACAATGCTATCTTGAACCTCCAGGGAAGTTATTGTGTCACTGAAATGAGGTGCAGCTGATCACTGTTTAGCAAGCCGGAGAAGACGACACACGCCGTCCAAGCTAATGCTACCCGCGATTCGACAGCTATAATCCTCCCACTGCTAACGGACTGCAGCTGTGGCTAGCTGTGGCTACCCTAACGTTGTTTTGACTTTGCCCATCATCCACGAAGCAACCGGGAGAACATTAACCGTTCAATAAGGTCTGTCTGGGCAGAGGCGAAATTAGTTTAGTTTAAACAAGATTAAACGGTCGTTTATTTTCACTGTGATTTGTTACTTTGTGTAAGATTTCATTTATTGTTTGGGTACAAACAGGCCGGTCGGCCTGGAGGTTTAAACAGTGATTTTCGAGGTTTCCGATGGAAAGTCGTTTATATCCTGCAACCTAAGTTACTCAATCCGAGAGTTTTTCCTTTGTTTGGTGGTTAATAAATGAACCAGAGCGACTTTAAGCAGCGGCACGTGAGTTAGCTGTAAGCTACACGCTCTAGCGAACCACGCGGCCTGCCATTGACTGTTTTTTATTCATGAACAATAAAGACTGCCATTAATGCTATTCAAAATAGATATCGACTTTAAAACAGATTTTAAACACTAAGCTAATCTTTTAAGTCATTTTTGAGACCGCCTACTTGGTAAGTCAAAATACTAAATTAGATCGACATAATTGGCACACCCATTAATGTCAACATAAAAGTCTAAATATTTTATTAGATCAATCACTGCGGTGACGATCCATAAAATAGAATCAATTATCAAAAGGTTATTGATTTCTAATTCAGCAAATGGTTTAATGAAACATTGCTTCTTCCAAATAATGTTTTTCTACACTTCTGCTTTGCATTGTGAATTGGTAGTTTGAAAACAAACCAGAATGTGCTGATTAGTCTTAAACTAATCACAATTAGTTTAAGACTAACTTAGCTTCATTCCCAACACTGTTCAATACAAGCCTTGGTCTTTGAGCAAACATATTCATTCTGTGACATCATTATCAATTTATTGTTTATTGTTTCTATTTCTGTGCATATTTATCACTTTTACTGTTTTACTTTTGAGTGTTAGTTTTACTATGGTTATTCTTTTCTTAGTGGTTTAGTTGTGTGTTACTAGTTTGGTGAGTTTGTTGATTAAATTATGTTGCCTGATAGTTGAATTCTTTTTGTAATAAACTCTTATATTTTGGAAAACCGTTGTTGTTATTTCACCTACATGTGTAGTAACTTGCTGTTCAGGAATGCCAAGAACTTATTCCTTCATATATTGTTTAATTACCTCAGCCTTATCAGGCAGGTAATCATAATCTCTTCCTGCTCTCCGCGAGGATGGACGCTTTTCTCTTTCCCTCCCTACTGTTGTCTACTTCTGCATTCTTTTGTCTTGTCAACTATTTTTGGAGCCTCTCTTTGCATTCTCCTCCGGAAAGAACAACTATGGTTCCTGGTCTTGGTAGACCAAACAAAAACTCCCTTGGATGTGTGTGCAAAAGGACGCTCCACCCCACCCCACTCTGGATTTCAACATGCTCGCGGTACCCTAAGACTCCTGCCCACTCTTCAGACAGCGAAATGATGGGCGCGTGCTTTGGATGGCCGCGACCGGTTTCTCTGTACGGAGGGTTCCCGAACCTCCCCCCCGTCCCATTTGTGTTCTCATATGTTATGACCGATACATGTGCTTATATGTTTTTGCAGTGGTTTTTTCAGCACCTCGGCTCGGCTCCCTGTAGGGGGCTGGGCTGAGTTGCCTTTTTTTTCCCCCTGTTCACCCCCCCTCCTATTGTGAATCATTTCTATCTGCTAAAAGGGGCGCTGGTAAAGCCGGCTGCTACCGCGGTCTTCCAAATCCTGTAATGTGTTAATGTTTGTAATTGTTTGTATGATCTTGGATTGGTTGTACCGAAACTTAATTTCCCCACGGGGATTATTAAAGTATCTCTTGTCTTATCTTATCTTATCTTATAAACATAAACTGAGACTGAACAATTTGGCTATTGTATTCCTGGAATCCAGGTGGAGCCCCTAAATTTGGTAATTTTTATATAAAATTATTAATCTGATTAATAATTGCCCTAAGCAATTATTCATTATTATTCATAGCCAAAACCTACCGATCTGTGGCACAACAGTATCATCAGCATAGCTGTGGAAATTTATCCCATTCAGTCTAATGATTCTACCAATTGGAAGCATATATATGGTGAAAATAATTGGTCCAAGCACAGAACCCCGTGGAACTCCACAGGTAACCCTTGAGTGTAAAGAAGATTTATCATTTACATGAACAAACTGGAATCTGTGGGACAAATATGATTTAAACCAGCCTAATGCTGTTCCTTTGATCCCTGCAACATGTTCAAGCCTTTCTAAGAATATATTGTGATTGACTGTGTCAAAAGCAGCACTGAGATCGAACAAGACCAGAACAGACACAAGTCCATTATCTGAGGCCATTAGAATATCATTAGTAACCTTCACCAGTGCTGTTTCAGTGCTATGAGCTCTAAAACCTGACTGAAACTCTTCAAACAGCTCGTTACTGTTTAGAAGCTCACAGACTTGATTAGTAACTATTTTCTCAAGGATTTTGGAGAAGAAAGGAAGGTTAGATATAGGTCTGTAGTTCACTATATCATCTTGATCAAGGGAAGGTTTCTTGAGTAAAGGTTTAATTACAGCTATTTTAAATTCCTGTGGTACCTATCTGTTTACTAAGGATAGATTCATCATATCCAAAATGGGGCCAGGAACCAAATGGAAGACTTCCTTAAATAATTTGGTTGGGATTGGGTCCAACATACAAGTTGAAGGTTTAGATGAGGCTAGTATTTTTGATAATTCTGAAAGCTCGACTGAATCAAAACAGCCTAAGCACAAATGAGGTTCTACAGTTCTTTCTGATGCTGTCTCATTTACTGAGGAAGAAGTAATCATGTTTTGGAGGATGCCAATGATTTTATTTTTATTATATTTAATTTTATTTATGAAGAATCCCATAAAATCATCAATGCTAAGAGCTGGGGGAATAGTTGGCTCAACAGAGCTATGACTCTGTGTAAGTTTGGCAACTGTACTAAAAAGAAACCTAGGATTGTTCTTATTCGCCTCTATTAATGATGAAAAATATGCTGTTCTAGCTTGTCGAAGGGTCTTTTTATACAGCAGAAGACTGTTATTCCAGGTTAAATAGGAATCCTCTAGATGTGTAGAGCGCCATTTTCTCTCCAACTTATGAGTATTCTGCTTTAAAGTACGCAACTCTGTGTTAAACCAAGGAGTCAGCCTCCTATGGCTAGCCACTTTCTTTTTTAATGGGGCTACACTATCTAATGCCAAACGCAATGAGGAAGTAACGCTGTGAACCAGACCATCAATTTCTGAAGGGTTATAGATGGAATTGCTGCCATCCACTGTGTTACTCTGAGACACTGAGGAAAGTAAGAATGGAACAGATTCTTTAAAAATTGTTACAGCATTGTCTGATAGAGCTCTACTATAATGAAATTTTCTTTCAAATTTAAGATGGTCAGTTAAAGTAAATTCAAAAGTTATCAAGAAGTGGTCAGACAGGACCGGGTTATGTGGGTGCACTGTTATTTCCTCACACTCAATACCGTATGTCAGTACAAGGTCCAAAGTGTGTTAACCAGAGTGGGTGGGCCCCTGTACTTTTTGAGTAAAGCCGATTGAGTGTGAAGAGATAGAAATTCTGTTAATGTTGTATGAGGGTTTAATTTTGTAGTGCATGTGGCAACACTTAGAAACCGTGAATAAGTAAGAGGAATGTGGTACATCCCGTGTGCCTTGTATGAAGAAGCTGTGACCATTCTGTGAACGAAGATCTATGTGGGAGGAGTTTCCTTTTTAACTCTTGTTTCAAATAAAAACCTTATGCTGAGATAAAGCTGTACTCAGTTACTAGAACTGAGTCCAGAGAACGACGTCTCACTGTTAAAATATATAATTGTTGTTTGTTGTTCTTATTGCTCCTTTTTATAGAAATGAACGAGCACGCGGGAAGGTGAAATGAGAGCTCAGAGAGCCCAGGGTCATAAATTAAATGTGTGTCTGTTCCTTTAAAATAGGCTTTAAATTAGAGTGAAAACACCTTCCCAACAATATGGTGACCCCGACGTGATTTCTGGAAGAGCAAAGGAAAACGTGAGTTTGGAAATTGTTATGATTAACAGATACTGGGGATCGGAGGACGGAAGTGACCCAGGCCTGAAGTTATTTGGTAAGCGCTGACACACGAGGCGCAAAATTGACTAATCTAAAAGTATGTTCTGTCTGTAGTTCTCCAGTAAATGTTGATATCTGTTTCTGCTGAGTTAAATAGACGGAATTTATTAATGAAATAGGTCACCTTACAGATTACATTTCATTCATAATTTCCATCTATTCTAACGCATGCAAAAATATAGAACAAAGTTAACGTCGAGGGAAGGGGGCGTGTGTGTGCGGCTGTGTGTGTGCGGCTGCGTGCGGCTGTGTGTGTGTGGGAGACAGCGAGCGGATGAGGGGGGTTCAGTTTAGCTCACTCAATGCGATAAATAACTCAAGTCTTATCAATTGGCGCGATCAGTTCACAAAGGAAGACAAAGGAAGACCGCGTGGCAATTCAACAAAAGGCTAGTTTCATTAGCAATGGTGGCTTGGACGAAGGAAACGAGGGCGACGGAGAAAGGGGATCAACTGAGGCCACGCGACCTGTCTAAACAGACACGCGCCGACCGCAGCAGACAATAAACAAACAAGGAAATAATACAATATAATATACTGCTTCTGGTTGCAACCAAAGTCACATAATAAAACACAAAAGGCATGCACATTCAGGGTTGGTGTACGGCGACAGACGATCAAGAATAACAGTTGTTAACCAGTTGACAAACTTATTTTAACCAACAGAAAACGGATATTAACCGTCAAGACCTAATTCTCCTCTACCCAGACCAAAGATATGAATCAGTTTAATCCTACTTGGTGGGGCAGCTCTCCACAGTCCACGACGAAGAACGTAGAAAGTGTCCAGTTTAAAGGAGCGGTTTTGCGCAAAACCGAGGTCGGAAAAGCGGACGTCCGACTTTTAGGCGCTGAGGGACTCAGGCCTGTTTTCAATAGAGCTCAGATGGCCAGCGGACTACCCGGTTACCCGTACAGGAAAGTCCGTTTGATTGGTCGATTCACTTTGAAGTATAAAAGGGAAGTTCTTCCTGGTCCAGCAGGTTTGAACGGAAAAAGGGGAAAATGCTAGCAGTGGATTAAAGCGTCTCCTCACAGGCACCGCTCTGGGACCAAAAGAGACGCTGATTTCAATATTCGCGCTGCTTTTATCAACTCTGTGATGTCATCACTGGCCACAGACCAATGAGAATGGGTTGAGGGCAGCGCAATGGGTGCTGGGAGATGCAGTTCGTTCAGTGGAAGGATGCTGGGAGATGCAGTTCGTTCAGTGGAAGGATGCTGGGAGATCCAGTTCGTTCAGTAAAGGCCATAGCCTCAACACCGGAGATAAACCCATCAAATAATGAAATTAATATCATAATATCATTAATGTTGATTTTAAAATAATTTGCAAAGCCCTCGCAAAAATGCTAGAGAAAAGTAACTCCTCTTATAATACATCCTGATCAAACTGGTTTTATGAAAGGGAGTCATTTATCCACAAATTCATATAGCTTAAAAAATTTAATAGATTATTCTTACTGTAAAAACATTGAAACTAATATATTATCTCTAGATGCAGAAAAAGCACTTGATAGAATTAACTGGAAATTCTTATTTTCAACCTTACATAAGTTTGGCTTTGGAAATTATTTTATAAAAGGGTTGAAAATATTATACAATACAAAATATGCTTTGGTTTTGTTGTGTGGAACATTATTACGGATGTGGGAGTTTTGGGGTTAGGGATGTGTCTGGGGGAGGTTCTTGGGGGTGGGATTGCTAGGTGGATCGGGGGCTGGGTGCCGTGGCCCCACCTGGAGTGGCACTGTGATGGCTTTGGGTGGTAATCCCTGGTGGCTGCATGCAATGACTTCAATGGGTGGTACTGGCAGTCAAAGGTTACTGGCCATGTGGCCGTGCTGCTCCTGGGTGAGTCTGGGGTGGGCTTGTGGGCTCAGGGCTCTGGGGCGTCACGCCCCCTGGCTGTGGTCCTGACTGGGGGTTGTTCGGTGTGGGTTTTTCTGTTGCCAGTGAGGTGCCGTGGCCAATGTGCTGCCGTCTGGGGTGGATGTGTGGTCTTGGAGGTGGAGGTTAGAGTCTGACTGTCTGAAGATGTGGACAGGTGTCTTTTATACAGATAACGAGTACAAACAGGTTCCATTAATACAGGTAACAAGAGGAGGACAGAAGAGCTTCTTAAAGAAGAAGTAACAGGTCTGTGAGGGCCAGAATTCTTGCTTGTTTGTTGATTCTAGATACTTATCATACAAATACATTCATTAAAAATCATGCAATGTGTTTTCTGAGAATGTTTCTTTACATTCGCTTACAGTAATAAATGAATAAAATGTAAATAAAAAGATAAATTCCTTCCCGTGAATAAATGAGATATCCCAGTTGTAAACCACTATGGTTACTGAATCTCTTGCTGAAATGAAAAAAATGAGATTCATATCAATACAAAAACAATTATACCTTGGAAACAATGCAGCCTAAATTAGCTTTTCAAAGTTAGAAAATAATAAATTACTAGACTGTAAAGTTTTGGACTGATGCAATCACACCCTATTTTAGGATGATCATATTTTGATTTCCAAAACTGAACACTCTTAAGGCATGTTCACAGCGGTCAGTGCGTCCACGCGTCAAATCGCTCAAACGGACGAAAGTTGACGCTATAAAATTAAATCCCAGCTCCTTGCACACTTTGTAGTCTGCGTCGGTGCAGCAGCGTGTCACGTCCGGTAGTTGCCCTATCCGGGTTTGGCTAGCGTTAGCTAACATAACAAGAAAATTAAAAGAAATATTTAACTGCTTACCTGGCACTCCGATATCCTCCGATATCTTCCTCCAAATAAATCCAATCTCTTCCTGTCTATGGGTCATATTATTCACGAAAATTACAGATAGCGACGATCAGTTGATCCTCCATTTTGAATAAATGACTTGCCGATCCACGTCAGCACAAAGAGTCCCTACGATTGGTTGACACCCCACGTTTGCTGCCCCAAAGTTCAGTTTTCCCAACTTCATGCTGCAACTGCTCCGGCAGTCCCTCAACGCATCCGAACAGCAGCTGCGCCGATGCGCGCGACTTACTGCAGGGCAGCTTGATGCTCACTTGATGCGTAGGTACCATAGACGGTACCATAGACTTGCATGTAATCTAGCTGCCCTGCTGCCTGGATGCGCTGAACGGTGTGAACGCACCATTAGTCCAGTCCTGAAACAATTCAGTCATACTCTGTTTACTCAAAGAAGACTTTGGATTTTAACATATTCAGAGTGTTCCTTCTCTCTGTGGTTACATAGAATAGATAAATAACAAACTGCAGATAGGCAACCATTGCATGGGTCAACCATCGAAAAAATGACTTCAAAATATCTGGAAAATAATATGTTAAAATAAATAATTACTGTTCTGTATTAGAAAATTACACTGAAACAATAACAGCTCACTTTGTAAGAAATTACATAAAAATCTGAAATTAGATTCTGAAAAAATAGCATGCTTTTTTTAATGTAACACAGTAAAAGCAGACCAGAAACACGGAAAGTAAAATTGTGCATTGTCTAGTCTAGTCTGGATCTGTGACGTCACTCCCAGAGAAATCTGGAAGTGAGAGAGAGAAGTGAGAGTGAGATTTTTGAAATATGAGGAAAAAATTTTATTGTGTGCTCCTGTGCTCGTGATAACTGTTTTACTCGCCACAGTTTCAGCTTACCCTCTCCCCAGCCTGTTTTACGCTTGTTTTGTTATGAATTCCTCCCTCATATTAAAGTAATCTGACGCCATAAAACCCACAGTAACTTCTAATAAAGATTTCTTACACATATATATCAAGTGGAGTACTATAGCAAAAGCCGTAATGCTTCACTTGTGAAAGTAAATCTGTTGGGCTTCCACTTGGTACTCAGACACCAATTCTGTGTGACACACTGCCAGACAGGAAATGTTAAAAAAAGAAAAAAGAATGATGCAAGAGTCCACCTCTCTTGAAAACTTTTTGAAAATGTAGCCACAAGATGAGGAAAGATGTTTCCAGTTAATGCAAGGTAGCAGAGGGCCAACAGCCAGATGTTTCTTCTGATGATGAGTAATTTTCTCCATGTTGCCCAACCCATGACACCACCTACCACCCAGCAGAGGATGCCTCCTACCCCAATCAGGCCCCCAGTGTGGCCCAGCCCATTTTCTCACAACCTCTCTACTCAAATTCACCAAACTAATAATTTACCTGCATTCATGGCAACAGTTTGTATTTATTTATTTATAAAAAACTGCAGTATATAACCACATGTCAGATGAAAAAAAAAATGAATTAACTATATCCTTTGAATTACAAACGAACAATATTCTTCTATAAAAGAGTAATAAAAAAACTCATTTATGCAACATGAGTGGTCCGAGTATGAGCACAGAGCATCCCTGATTTGCCCCCTATAGGTATCTTGATGACCAATCTCTGGATTCACAAAGCCATACACATCATCTGTATGCTTGTCATCAACCCATTCCTCGTTAGCTATTTCACAGTAATTATGTAGAATACAGCAGGCTGATATTATGTGGAAGTGTGGGCATTGCACCTTTTGAGAAAGCATCTCCAGCGGCCCTTCAGCCGTCCAAAGGCTCTTTCAAAGTCATTCTGGCCTAGCTGAGTTGATAATTGAATTGTATCTGTTCTTGTGTTACCCCTTAAAGGTCCCTGGGGTATTTGTTGTGCAGGCAGGTGTGTTTTTATAAATAACTTTGCATGTGCTAATGCATTTCTTTTAATTTTTTCTTTAGTTTTTTTCCTGAGATGAGCATTTTTGGAGAAGTTTACCAAAAATATTTATTTTTCTCTTACTCTATTTAAAACATTGCATATTCAACATAGTAACACAGAGGACCCTCTTTCATTTTTTTGTGCCATTGACTTCCATTCAAACAACATTTTTCTAACAAGCCTTAAATAATTTTGGTTCCTGGCCCCATTTTGGATATGATGAATCTATCCTTAGTAAACGGATACGTACCACAGGAATTTAAAATAGCTGTAATTAAACCTTTACTCAAGAAACCTTCCCTTGATCAAGATGACTTAGTGAATTACAGACCTATATCTAACCTTCCTTTCTTATCCAAAGTCCTTGAGAAAATAGTTGCTAATCAAGTCTGTGAACATCTAAACAGTAACGAGCTGTTTGAAGAGTTTCAGTCAGGTTTTAGAGGTTTTGTTAAACTTTTTCCTTTCTGTAACATAGAAAGTTCTCTTATATCGGATCTTCTGTTCCTTCTGTGTTCTGCTCTGTCTTCTCAAACCCCCAGACGGTCGTGGCAGATGGCCGCTCCTACTGAGCCTGGTTCTGTTGGAGGTTTCTTCCTGTTAAAGGGGAGTTTTTCCTCTCCACTGTCGCTACATGCTTGCTCAGTATGAGGGATTGCTGAAGGATTGCTGTGGTTGGAAATCTGCCCAACCTCACGCCAATGACTGACGCAATCTGCTGGGATTCCTTAAATAGGAAACTTTTTAACTGATTGGAATGTTTGTATAATTGTATTGAAATGACTTCTTGTTAAGTGCCTTGAGACGACATCTGTTGTGAATTGGCGCTATATAAATAAACTGAATTGAATTGAATTGAAATATCACCATAAATATTTTTTTTACTCTGCCTTTGTTCCTGCAGCCATCAGACTAAAATTGTAGTTTTTACTGTTTTCCACCAGACCGAGTGATTTCTCTATAAATGATTATAGATTAATTTAAATTATTTACATTTTTGGGATCTTATGGTCCCTGGATTCACAATGCAATACATATTTCTAACAAATATGGTTTGAGTGTTTTTTAGAGATGTCATACATTAGTGTGCATGCATGCATGTTTTCATAATTTTTGTGAATTTTGTTTCTACAGTCTGCATCAAAATGTTTTGTCATTTTCGGAAAATGTTCATCACTGCAAAATCCTAATTGACCATTTTATATGTATTTTGTGTGTGTGATTGTGCACACTTGCACGCATTTACGACTCGAAGCGGTTCATAAATATTCAGAGGAAAGATGTGTCTGTGGTGGGGGGCTTCATATGCTTCTGCAGAATTTTTATTTTTATTTTTTATTTTTATCAAAGCCTCGCTAAAGCTAAATAAATATTAAAGATGCTGCAAAATTTTTAAATGTACTGACTGACAAATTTACTGTTGCATATTGTAATGTAAACAACTAGAAAGGATATGCAGCGATCAGAACTCATGAAAGCACGCCATCAAGGAAACAACAGCTAAGCATCTAAGCTTCTGTTTTCTACAAAAACAAATCCCTGCAGGACTGAATTTGTTTACATAGGTGTCCTTGCTAAAAAAGTTTATTTATATGACTCAGATCAGGGTTCATCTCTTTCTACCTCAAGCATGACTCGTTGCCCCAACTTAGCCCAAGCCTTGGAGCTACAGGTCCTTCTAAAAACATTAGCATATTGTGATAAAGTTCATTCTTTTCCATAATGTAATGATAAAAATTAAACTTTCATATATTTTAGATTCATTGCACACCAACTGAAATATTTCAGGTCTTTTATTGTTTTAAAACTGATGATTTTGGCATACAGCTCATGAAAACCCAAAATTCCTATCTCAAAAATTAGCATATTTCATCCGACCAATAAAAGAAAAGTGTTTTTAATACAAAAAAAGTCAACCTTCAAATAATTATGTTCAGTTATGCACTCAATACTTGGTCGGGAATCCTTTTGCAGAAATGACCACGGTTCGTTTCGAACGCTGGTCCAGACCTTTTATGCAGGTGTGAATACACACAAACGAATCCTGGTGCGGATCAGAGAACCGGACCGAGACCCACTTTTATAGGTGGTCTCGGTCCGCTTCCAAACGGACTCTGGTGCGGTTCGCTTCAGGTGTGAATACGAACCAGTGTTGATCCGAACCAACTCCAGGATACATGAGCCTTATTTGGACTTAACAAGCCACTGTAGCAAGATAAGTTCATACCTGATCCTTCGTTTTGCCACGCTGCTGCCAGCATGTTGTGGGTCAGGGCATGCAGAGCCCTGACCCACAGAGAAAAATTAAGTCTGCTTTTGGTCCGGACCAAACAAGCGGACCAAAAGACTTTTCTGGTCTGAATACACCCTAAGACGTGATGGAAACCTCACAACACAAAAATGTATATGAATAATGAGCTAAAACTGTTTGTTCACCCCATTGTATTGAAAGAATGACGCTTCACACACTTCTTCTCCACCTTTGCTCTTCTCGCTGTTTTCGTCCTCCAGCTGACATCAGTTTCTAAGCACTTTCAGAGCGCACCAAATACTTCCTGTAGCTGAAATGAAGCATTGCATGTCAGCCAGCATTCTCCTGCTCTGTTCCACTGCGGTTATGATTTATTGGCGGCAGGATTCAGCCAATCTTAGAAACCCAGGCTGAGTTATAGGCTGCAGACAGCTCGCAGTGTAGTGTGTCAGCTGCAAATCGATGAACACATCTAAATATAAACTTGTGTCATGTAACGCTGACAAAATCGTCAGCAATTTTATTTTTCAATAAAAATCTCTGCTTGTGTGGCATGTCCATGAAAACGTGTGATGCTGTTGAGAAGACAATGAGTGTTCATGATGTTCCCACACTGCTGAGTTTTGACTGAGCCATCATTCACGAGGTGGACATAAAGGGGATCTCCTTCCATTAGCACCCTACCACACGCACGCACACACAAAGACCCTGGTTTGACTAGTTTAGGCTGCAGAAAGATGAGCATTATGCTGTGTTATATTTGCCTCTGATGTTAGAAGTGAGATCTGGGAGTGATGTCACAGCTGACCAAAACAGGTTCTAGTTGTGAGTAAGTAAGTAAGTAAACTCTTCCTTGGGTCCCGGAGGGCAGAAACGCCTCTACAGATATTTTGGGCACACATAGATTTCGAAGGATGAACAGAAATTCAAATGGGGAACTAATCAGATATATGTCCAGATGTCTGTCTGATTTTGATCATATTTTGCTTTTGACTCACGGAAAGCTGCTAATAAAAGCTTCTTCTTAGTGCCACTTTTAGCGTCCTTTGAATCATGTTTGGTTGTTTGCCTGTTGCGGGAGAATCCATTTCCACGAGTCGCGACCGTCTCCTTCCTGTTGAAGCTGCTGGGAACGCGCTAGCAGGGTCGACTTATGTCACACCCTTAGGTCAGCGCAGAAAATTCTGGGTCCGAATTGCAGAATATTTTGCTGCAAACAGACTGCTAAAGAAAATAAAACGATATGTAAACAGCCTCATTCTTTTTAGTTTAAAGCGCTTCATTACTCATTAACTTAAAAACCTGGACATGCATGTTTAGTTTTTTCAGAAATCCTGCCCCCTGTTCATTTAAATCAAGTGTCACAAAGTAAAAATAAGAATAGCACATATAAATGTATGCATTACATGTATATCCTAATAAAATTTTAACAAGTACTTTAAAATTGATTGCCATATTTCCATAACCTTTATGACAATTTTAGAATAGATAGTATGTTAAATACCTCTTTAAGAAGTACATATTTTCAGTATTTACTTATTTTCTAAACAATTTTATCTACATGTAATGGGTTTTTCCAACAACATTTGAGCTATGCCTGCCATTTTGGCAGAGACGAAAAGTCTCAGGTGTTTTTTGAATCTTTTGAACAAGGTGCTGACATGCTAACATTTATGCCTATATAATTGTGAGTACAATTATATATGGTCCTCTTGTAGATTTGTTTTTACTGTTATCCAATGAAATGCCTTGCTGACTGAATAATATCATCTTGGCTAACCTGAAACAAATCCACAGAGACAAAAGTAGGTTTATATGAAAAATAATGCAATTTACAATAAAACATGTACTACAAAAGAAGACACAATTTGTATCTTGATTTGGAAAATGGCTGAAGTTACAGACTTTGACACAGGATTTACACAAACATAACCTTTATTATATTAATATACAATTGTTTATATATTAACGTTAAAATTTTTTATATAAAAGGTGTTCGTTCACGGTCCTCAATGCTTATGTCCGATGATGGGCTTGTTAGATTAGAGGCAAAAGAGATTAACAAAAAGTACTATGATTAACTGCCTATTTCACAGAAATTATTTCTTAAACCTCAATGTTTTACATTGACTTTTTTTTATCCTACCCAGCTGACTGTTTCTTTTAACATGAGTATCCCATTTTAGTAACTGTACAGTATAATTTTCCTTATGTACATTTTCCTTTACTGTAAGGGGTCTTATTTTTTTCTTTTCAGTTTTAATAGTTCTTATTGCTGTATGCACACTTCCATTTACACCCCAATTTCCCTAAGAAAAGATGTTTCTATTCAACGCTATGCTATTAAATAAATAAAACACAGTAGGCTTACTTATTCCTACTGCTGGTCTCAAATTCCTGTTCATCAAGGCTCTCATCATCAAATTCATACCGTCAGGTACAGAAATGCTCTTTTCTCAGTTTATCTGACCGTGTTTTACAGCATTTATTCATTTCACACCAGTTTTCCCACAGCGATCTGCAACCATCGCCTCTAATGTTGTTGACTCACTGGCTTTATTTACCCTCCGCCAAATGCTATTCTTGTTCCTAACGTCTTATTTGTAGTGTCGTCTATCCTTCAAAATCTGAGGGAATATAATTTTGTAACGAGTCTCATAATTTACACAGCACGACAACTGTCTCACATAGCATGATGCTAGCATGTAGCTTATTGGCACAGTAGGCCTCTAAGAGAAGTTGAGGAAAGACCCCGTCTGTGTAATTTAGTCAACGAAAAACACATTTAAAGAAAAACACAGTTTCAAAAAACACAAACTCGGGCGGCTCTTCGGTATGTATGTATATATACATA
Organism: Valencia hispanica; assembly: GCA_963556495.2. NCBI lineage: Eukaryota > Metazoa > Chordata > Actinopteri > Cyprinodontiformes > Valenciidae > Valencia > Valencia hispanica. Next base: position 1,323,661 of record OY747709.1, read on the forward strand.
CATACCGAAGAGCCGCCCGAGTTTGCTGCCGCCATTTTGCCGCTTCTCCGGGTCAAAACAAGAGCCTCTGAAGACAGAGGAGGCGCAGTAGTTGTCATCAGTCACTAAAAACAAATCCACTTCAAGTAGTAAAATAAATAAAACGAAATTGAAACGGCTGTCAAATACTACTTTTGAGACAAAAACCTCATCACTTACCTTCACCAAGCCGATGTAACAGCGCAATAGCCAGCTCACTGTTAACAAATGTCCCTTTGGCTAACGGTGTCATGTGACCAAAGGACCGTAATTTCATTGGCTAAGAGCCGGTCGACTCAATCTGGTGCTGATTGCTTTGGCTTGGGTCATTAACAGTTCACCACATTTGAAGGCAAATTTTTGCAGGTGAATTTCTGCAGGTGAATTTCTGCAGGTGAATTTCTGCAGGTGAAATTTTGCATGCAAATTCCGGCAGATGAATTTTTTGCAGGTGAAATTTTGCAGGCGAATTTCTGCAGGTGAATTTTTTGCAGGTGAAATATGGCAGGCAAATTTTTTGCTTGAGGATAAAAATTCAGTGTTATAAATTCAATGTCTAAAAAGAGTTGGATTCTGATGAGACTATATTTCTTCCATAGGCATAGTGAAGCAGGTGCTGCTGGCATGCAGGCCACCCAAGCTGTCTGTGCATCCAGCTTGAGTTATTTCTTTATGACGTCGACCTGCAAGCTGTCCGGCCTGCAGTTGGGACACACTGCACAGCACAACAACAGACACACTTTGCTCCCCTCTTTATTGGACTAGACATCCCTCAACACAAAGTAGGACTGAACCGGTTCATTTATGCTAATCTTGTGTCTGGCTAGATAAATAGGGACAATAGAGTTCTTAACGAGTTAGATCTCATTCATTGTTTGTTTAACTCCATTGTTCTTTGTCTGTTAGTTAAAGCTGTGGCCTTCCACATAGACAGTTCACACTATGTGCTCTGCCCCATTTTAGGCAAAGCTAGTTTTATGGACATTTGTCTCCTTACACTCCATGTGTTGTCCTCCATCTTGCCCCAGAGCTAAGTTTATGACTCTTTGTCCCAGAGGCTACCTCTTACTTGAGCCCCCCTGGAGTGAGGGCCACCTCCCTTTCTGAATAAAACCTCACCTCCCCTCCCCTGCAAAAGGGGAGCTGTCTGTTTGTCCCTGATCATCTTTGTGTTAATTGTGTAGATTAATTTTCACATTTTATTAGTTTTCTAAGATCTTTAGTAGTTAGTTGGATGCTTTAGAATAGATGGTAATTATTGACAAAATGTTTTTGCTGTAAGGTTGATCTATTTTCTTTATAAATTCCCCTTAGCTTAAAGAGAAGTATTCTGTGTCTACTTGGTCTATGCATGAAGAGATTGGATGTCTTGTCTTCTAATATAGAAATGGTGCCCTTAATATTAATAGATTAAACTAGAACGTCATCATTAATTATATTAATGTGAAATTATTTATCATAATTATTGATGGTTTTGTAAACAAGATCAAATTTGTTCACTGTGTCACAAAAAAAAGGTAAATAATAGTGGAACTAGAATAGATCCTTGATGAACCCCACAATTCAGTCTCGCTCAGATTTATGATTACCAAATGTTAGGTAAAAATTACCCTAGAACATAAAGAACAGAAATGAGGAAAGACACAGCTTCTGTGTTTTACTTGTGAATGAAGAATTCACAAGGGGGGTGAAAGACATTTGAACAAGCTGAGTGTCTTCTCCCAAACATGCTCAAATCCTTGTCTCACCGAGTTCACTCTGCCCAAAGCTTTTATTACAAAACAGGGGTTTACAACAGGTCATAAACCACACCCACATTAGGCCTGTGGGTGTTGAAACGGAATAACAAAGTACATGTAAATTAGGCCTTCCAGACAACCCTCTCAATCAACTCTTAGAGAGGATTTATCACCCATATGAGGAATTATACAGTAACATACACAGTATTGGGGGGCGCTATAGAACCGTGAACCAAGATGGCAGCTTAAAGTGGATGCTCTGTACAGCCTGCATCAAAAACTCAGAAAAACCCAACCTTTGAAGTGTAAACGGAATCGGAAAATCGGAAAATCGAAAAATCTGCTACTCTCAAGGATTGTGATATTTTCAAACGAAAACGCGGTTCCCAAAAACCAGCTAAAACTGACATTTCGACAGGTCAAGACAACATGGGGACTGCTAGCACGGATACCATGTGATCTTAGCACGGTTTTAGCTGAACTTCAGTCATTGCACTCGGAGTTCAGTGGATTTGGAACCAAGCTGGACAGCATAGATAATCGTATGGGTGAAATGACTAAGTCCATCGGTGCTTTGGAGAAAAACATGACAGAGGTGAAGCAGGAAACCTCTCAGTAGAGGGTTCAAGTAGGTTGTGTGGTCTGCTCATTGCTGTTCTGCACCCCCTCTGGCTTGCTGCTCCTGGATGTCCTCTCAGGTGCGTCCTGGCTCCTCAGTGGGAGTGCATTAGCTCCAGCCCCTTTTCTTTAGTCTGATTAACTGAGAAATCCTGGTCTGGATGGCTGATGGTCTCTCACCTTGTCAACAAAGGCTAAAAGAAGAGCTTGCAACTAATTTGCATTTTCTGTTTGCTTTTTCCATAATTGTATCTCATTTGAGATTAATTTCTTATGCATTTGTCCTTTTAAAAAAAAACAAATACCTCACTCACAACATAGTTTTAAGTAGTGCTGCACTGATCGGCTGCACTAACACAAAAACAAACTATTATCCAGTTTGCTACAAACATTAGGTCTATCTGTAGAAAAAGCTACTACTTTTGCTGTATGTTGAAATCACAGAAATCATCATTGACGCAAAGTGCACTCTAAAAATCCTGTATCAAAAATGAACAACACTGCAACAGCCTAGACCATAAAGAATTTTTCTTCAAAATATTTAGTAGGGATCATAATGTAAATAAAACTTCCAAACAAACACTAAATGCATAAACATGCCACAAGGTAAGATGAATGGGTTGTGTGCTAAAACAACCAACCGGACAAAGGTGCCAAAACAGGATGAAAAATAGTAAACATCTGTTTTTTGGATTGTGCAAGTGGTATGATGAGCATGTGAGACCGCTCAAAAGAAAAATGCTTTGCTGCTTTAAAGGTCAGCCCCAAGAAAAGGATCACAGTCTAATTTTATTCATTTACACCGCTAACAGCCTAAGTTAATTAAACCTATAGTTTTATAAGATTTTACCACATCATTTTCTGAGTTGTTGAAGCCTAATACTTCTAAAAGTATAAATACTTCTAAAACTATAATCTCAACCTATTTAACCAAAAGACTGTTGAACCCTAAGCAAATGCTGTTTTTTTTAAACATCTGAAATGCTTTTAAAGCGACCAATTGAAAAGCCAAAAACAATTGAAATCTAAAATAGTTGAAATCTAAGTTCCCCTTTTGCCTTACATCAGTAAGGATCTTGTTTCCCCCTTTTCTGAAACAGAACTGTTTCAGAAACCTACAATTATAAAGGTCTCCTGTTAATCAGGTGTGACTAGATTCGCAGCCTGTGACGGAGAGATTTGTTTTAGTTCAATAGATTAATTTCCATGTCGTCCCAGTCTCCAATTTACCCTTACTCTTGTCATGGAAGTATACACATTTTTACCCATATAACTTCCTGTTCGTTCATGTACTTCACGCTCAGAATTTGTCCAAATCCTGTAGAGGAGTGGAACATCTGGAAACAGATCATTAAGATTAGGGAAAGCTTCTACATATATGGGTAAATGTCCTACAGAATATGGCATTTGAGAACAAATAAAACAGTTAATAATGCTTCATTTATTTGCAAGATATCTTGGATAATGTCACCATACGCTAGTTTCAAATGGGTTTCTGTGTGTCCTTCTCTGAGTGAACACAGACAATAAATCGGGATTCTCATGTCTATTTGTCGTTCTTCTGTGAGTCTTAACGTTCCTATTGAATAACACCACCAAAAAGCTGTAAAAATTAAAGTACTAGATAGCAGAAAAACCTTTATAGTTACTATCTCTCCCTTCAAGCAGTCTCTATAGAAAAGTGGTTCTCCTGGTTCTCTTCACTGAAGTTGAGACAAGTGAACCCTATTGTCTTCACCTCCCTTTGAAATCAGTCTTAAACACCACTTTTCTTAGACTGCTTTCCTATATCTAGTGATGGTCTCTGCTTTCTACAATGGGTTAAGTGTATCAAACTCAGTCTATACCTGGAATTGCCCCTTCCACCTGGGAGTTTTCCTTCTAGCGCCATTGAGTGGTTGTGGTGACGGGGTAAGCCGTATTGCGTCATTTCCTGTTGTCACTGCTGTGGTCCGTGGAGCTGTTTTGGTGTTCAAACGCTCTTGAATTGATCTTATTTTCTCTGTGCTGAGGCTTTTCTAAGTTATTTTAACACACAATCACACTAAAACACACATTTTGTGGTGGTGTACTTTACGTTTTGGGAACTCCTCGTGTTTCACACAGTTTTTCTTTGGGTGGAAGGTCTCGCTAGCTCAGTTAGCTTAGCTTCATTGCGGCTATGGCTACTCTTCTTTCTCCTGTCTCTAACTCTTCTCTTCTCTCTTGCTCTCTCTGTCAGATGTTTAGTTACTTCCCTGCCTCCTTTAGTGATAATGGTAACTGTAATAAATGTAATATTTTTGTAGCTTTGGAGGCGAGGGTATCAGAATTAGAAGCACGGCTCCGCGCTGTTGAAAGACCAGCAGATAGCCGAAGCCCATTAGCCAGCGCGGAGCCAACAAGGATAGAACCCCCTAGCTGTCCTCTGGTAGAGCCCGCGCAGCCGGGACCTCTAGGCGGCTGGGTTACTGTACGTAGGAAGCATAGTTCTAGGACCCAGCCCCCGGGCCACCACCAACCGGTCCGCGTTTCTAACAGATTTTCCCCGCTCAGCGACACACCCGCTGAGAAGCCGGCCCTGGTAATTGGCAGCTCCATAGTCAGAAACGTGGCATTAGAGACACCATTGACCATAGTCAAATGCTTGCCAGGGGCCAGAACGGGCGACATCAAATCCAACCTGAAACTGCTGGCTAAAGATAAGCGTAAATACAGTAAGATTGTTATTCACGCTGGCGGTAATGACACCCGGTTACGCCAATCGGAGGTCACTAAAATTAGTGTTGCTTCGGTGTGTAAGTTTGCCAAAACAATGTCAGACTCGGTAATCTTTTCTGGTCCCCTGCCTGATCGGACCAGTGACGACATGTTTAGCCGCATGCTGTCATTCCATCAATGGTTGTCTAGGTGGTGTCCTGCAAACGATGTGGGCTACATTGATAACTGGAGAACTTTTTGGGGAAAACCTGGTCTGATCCGGAGAGACGGCATCCATCCCACTTTGGATGGAGCAGCTCTTCTTTCTAGGAATATGGCCGAATTTATTAATCCTCCAAAACACTGACAACCCAGGGTCCAGACCAGGAAGCAGAGTCGTAGTTTAACCCACCTCTCTGCTGCTTCTGTACTGTTACCCACCCATTACCCTATAGAAACAGTGTCTTGCCCACGGCCAAAATTAAATGGATTAAAAGTTAAGCCAACAAAAGCAAATTATGGAAATCTCATAAAAATAAGTACAACTTTGACTGAAAATAAATCTATTAAATGTGGTTTATTAAACATAAGATCTCTCTCCTCAAAGACTTTGTTAGTAAATGACTTGATTTGTGATAATCACATTGATTTCCTTTGTCTCACAGAAACCTGGTTGCAGCAGGAGGATTATGTCAGTATAAATGAGTCAACTCCTTCCAGTCATTTAAATTTTCACATTCCTAGAAATACTGGGCGAGGAGGAGGAGATGCAGCCATTTTCCGTTCTGATTTACTAATTAGTCCCAGACCAATTGATAGCTACAGTTCTTTTGAGCATCTAACCCTTAATTTTCCTCATCCAAGTTGCAAAACATTAAGACCATTTTTGTTTGTGGTTTTGTATCGTCCACCAGGCCCTTACTCTCAATTCTTGGATCAGATCTCACATTTTTTATCTGATATAGTATTAAATACTGATAGGGTTATTATAGTGGGGGACTTCAATATTCATGTGGATACTGAAAGTGATAGCCTAAATGCAGCCTTTAATGCTATTTTAGACTCAATTGGCTTTACTCAAAAAGTACAGGGATCGACCCACTCGGGCAAACACACTTTGGACCTTGTACTGACATACGGTATTGAGTGTGAGGAAATAACAGTCCACCCACATAACCCGGTCCTCAACCCAATCTCAACCAAATTATTTAAAGAAGTGTTCCATTTGGTTCCTGGCCCCATTTTGGATATGATGAATCTATCCTTAGTAAACGGATACGTACCACAGGAATTTAAAATAGCTGTAATTAAACCTTTACTCAAGAAACCTTCCCTTGATCAAGATGACTTAGTGAATTACAGACCTATATCTAACCTTCCTTTCTTATCCAAAGTCCTTGAGAAAATAGTTGCTAATCAAGTCTGTGAACATCTAAACAGTAACGAGCTGTTTGAAGAGTTTCAGTCAGGTTTTAGAGCTCATCATAGCACTGAAACAGCACTGGTGAAGGTTACTAATGATATTCTCATGGCCTCAGATAATGGACTGGTGTCTGTTCTGGTTTTGTTAGATCTCAGTGCTGCTTTTGACACAGTCGATCATAATATTATCTTAGAAAGGCTTGAACATGTTGCAGGGATCAAAGGAACAGCACTAGGCTGGTTTAAATCATATTTGTCTGATAGATTCCAGTTTGTTCATCTAAATGATAAATCATCTTCACTCTCAAGGGTTACTTGTGGAGTTCCACAGGGTTCTGTCCTTGGACCAATTCTTTTCACCATATATATGCTTCCAATTGGTTGAATCATTAGACAGCATGAGATAAATTTCCACAGCTATGCCGATGATACACAACTATATTTATCCATAAATCCTGATGAACCCAGTCAGTTAGGTAGATTACAGGCATGTCTGGAAGACATAAAAGCATGGATGACCCTAAACTTTTTGCTTTTAAATTCTGACAAGACAGAAGTTGCTGTCTTTGGACCAGAAGTTCTTAAACAGAAACTGATTAGTCAATCACTTCATCTGGATGGCATTAAATTGGCCCCCAGTAACAACGTAAAGAACCTCGGCGTTATTTTTGACCAAGACTTGACATTTAAATCCCATATGAAACAGTTTTCTAGGATTTCTTTCTTTCACCTCCGGAATATTGCTAAAATTAGAAACATCCTGTCCAGGAGTAATGCTGAGAAACTAGTCCATGCATTTGTTACCTCAAGGCTGGACTACTGTAATTCTTTACTATCAGGAAGTCCACAGAATGCCATTAAAAGCCTTCAGTTGATCCAAAATGCGGCAGCAAGAGTTCTGATGAATATTAAAAAGAGAGATCACATTTCTCCTGTTTTAGCTTCCCTTCATTGGCTCCCTGTTAAATCCAGAATAGAATTTAAGATCCTTCTTCTTACATACAAAGCCCTCAATAATCAAGCTCCATCATACATCAGAGATCTAATTGTTCCATATGTTCCTAAAAGAGCACTTCGCTCTCAGACTGCATGTTTACTTGTAGTTCCTAGGATCTCTAAAAGTAGAATGGGAGGCAGATCTTTTAGTTATCAGGCTCCTCTCCTGTGGAACCAGCTCCCAGCTTTGGTCCATGAGGCAGACACTCTGTTTACTTTTAAGGCCAGGCTTAAAACTTTCCTTTTTGATAAAGCTTATAGTTAGAGTGGCTTAGGTCATCCTGAGCTATCTCTGTAGTTATGCTGCTATAGGCTTAGACTGCTGGAGGACAGACTTACCAATTTTCTTCACTCTGCTACTTCCTTATAAGATATACCTGGTGTGGTATCCTGCTTGGCTGCAATGCCCTGTTGGACGGGGGTCATCGACTGGGATGATCCTCTCAGTAACTGAACATCCACTGTGTCCTGTTATCAACTTTTTACTTTCTGTAACATAGAAAGTTCTCTTATATCGGATCTTCTGTTCCTTCTGTGTTCTGCTCTGTCTTCTCAAAACCCCAGACGGTCGTGGCAGATGGCCGCTCCTACTGAGCCTGGTTCTGTTGGAGGTTTCTTCCTGTTAAAGGGGAGTTTTTCCTCTCCACTGTCGCTACATGCTTGCTCAGTATGAGGGATTGCTGAAGGATTGCTGTGGTTGGAAATCTGCCCAACTTCACGCCAATGACTGACGCAATCTGCTGGGATTCCTTAAATAGGAAACTTTTTAACTGATTGGAATGTTTGTATAATTGTATTGAAATGACTTCTTGTTAAGTGCCTTGAGATGACATCTGTTGTGAATTGGCGCTATATAAATAAACTGAATTGAAATTGACCAATTTTCTGATTCACAGCTTTTAATCAGGATCCAGTCACCTACTTTCAGCTCACTTCTTCCTGTAGGAATATAGGATCATCTGGCATATGATTAGTTTGCATTTATAACTTATTTACTTTTCAGTATTTTGATCATGAAAACCACCAGATCTTAATCACATTGTCCTTCAGAAGAGAGTATACCAAACTAAGGAATTCTATATCTGCCCCCATAGATTATTTCAAATATAATGAGGCCAATATTCAAATTTGGTTTTATATTAATGTATAGTTTACCAAATCAAGACAATATCCAATTTTGTCCTGTTTCTTCCATTGCTTTTTTTTCAATTTGGAACATCTTTATCATAAAATCATAAATCAGTTTTTAATTGTTCCTCTTATTTTAATATACCAAACTGTAGGAGGGTGTAAGGTCTCCCACAGATTGTTTCAAATTATGTCAAATCTGTTCCATTACTCTGTGATATATTCTTCTTTTTTTTTTTTTTTTACGTGTCCTGTTTGGCAGTGTGGAGCTCAGAATTGGTGTCTGAGTACCAAGTAGAAGCCCAACAGATTTACTTTCACAAGCGGAGCTTTTGCTATAGTAGTCCACTTGATATATACGTGTGAAAAATCTTTATTATGAATTGTTGGGGTTTTTATTTCCTGATGTTATGGACACGGAGACGGAAAATTAAGGAGAAGAAAGAAGGAAGATGAAGATGAGAGGTAGGAAACAAAAAGTCAAGAGAGAGGGTGAGTTGAAAATACAAGAGAGGAAGGGGAACAAAGAAAACACAGGAAGACATTGAAGTCTGCCTCCATACCCACAGGACGGCAGAGAGAGGGGGAAAAACAAAACAAAACACGAAAAAGGAACATCGACAAAACCAACCAAACATTGTGAACTAAGAATTATACAACCACATCACACAAAAATAGATATAAAAATACAACAACAATGTCACAGAAAAACTCATGGTACCGATTAATCAAGCTCTAGTAATGATAACCTCAGCCCAAGAATATTTCCCCAAACACCAGAGACCCCACATCTATGTGTGTGTGCTAGCATGCTGGTGCACATAAGGCTTCTCCATAAGAGTGTTCGACAGCTGGTGTGAGCAGACATCAACCCGTCTCCCAGGAATCGATGCAGACACGAAGGAGATCGGAGCATAGACGTCCAAAGGACCGCCAGAGCCCCGGGGCCGACCGCATCCCCAAAGAGAGGAGCAAAAGAGAACCCCAGGGGAACATCCAGCGGCCACCATGCAGGGGCCGCGGCCGGCCGCCACGCGACTCCTCCACCCTAGGCCAATCCCCACCGCCAACATCCCAGTGCCCCACCGATAGCCGCAAGGGACGGACAGCATCTCCAGACCGGGCTCAGCCAGCATCTGGACACCAAGTTGTACCAGCTCCCGGGTCCTGATCCCGCGCAACGCAGGGCGCCGAGACCAGGCATCCAACGAGGGCCAGGGCCGGTCCAACCCGCCAATGAACAGGCCTCGCACGGTGCGCACAGAACAGGTGATCAAACGAGCAGAGACGCCCGATCCGCATCCCGCCGAGCCACCGAGCAGGCACCACCCAACAATCCCAAACCTGGCACCTCTAAAAGAGGTGCCCCAACCAACCAAAGGAAGATATCGGCCCACCGCATCGGCCGACCGACACACCGGCCCCCCCAGGCCCGGCCAGGCACGCATCAGGTCCGAACCGGATTGACCACCGATGCACCGGCAAGCAGGGGCCCCCGTCACCGGCGGGGAGTGACGGAGGGGAAATAGGCCCCCCATTAAGTGTAAGGCCTGAGGTGCGCCAGGCGAGGTGCGCCAGGCGAGGGGGCAGACCAAGATCCAACCTGACAGGTAGACAAAGACAAACAGACACAGTCATACGTTCCTTCCCTCTTAAACCCATACATTCTCACTGACTCACTAAGACACCCAAAAAAATGACGCTGTACCCTCACTCACACACCCCATGCACACTTTATGCTCCCAGGTCCAGGTACCGATGCCCCAGTAGAGCCACCAGCCCCCGGACCCGGGAGCGGGACCCCCTACCTTCTAGGACGGAGACAAGCAGACCGCCAAGGGCCCCACAGTGGCAAAGCAGCCCGACAGCCCAGTACCCCAACCAGACCGCCTGTCCTCCTCCGGACCCAAACCCCTGATGGCCCGTAGCGAACAGGGGTGTGAAAAGCCCCCTAGCCTCCATCCTCCCGCTCGAGTATGGTGTTGATGCGTGTTGTTATAATGTGCATTTAAAACAGAGGGGTGGGATGTGGGGAAGGCAGCCACACATCCCCCAACCCCCACCCCGAGCCCTCAGTGTCTATATGTGGTTTAACAGTGGGCACCGGCACCAGCGGTGAAGCTGATTGTACCGCTCCCCCTCTGGATGCCGAAAAGTGTGCCCATCCCAAAGTCCCTACATATGTGTCGCGTTAGAATGTTATAACTGGGAGTGTCTAAGTTGTATATTAAAATTGGGACCCAGGACACCACGGGATAGCGAGGAGGGAAGCCCCTCCTCGCACCCCAGTGATGTGCCCATGCCCCAAGACCCTATATGAGTGGTAAGTGATATATTCATATATAGCTTAATCATAACCAAACAGTAAATCCCATTGTGTTTTAGTCTTATACATGGCCTTTCTTAGGGCCACTGCTTTTAGAATCCCATTGTCTCTTAAAAGTAATCTATAATCTTTGTCCTATTTTATCAATTATTTCATTCACAAAATGTGTTCCGTTACCAATATAGATCATTTGTGGATCTCAAATCTAGGAATTATTTCTCTAAACAACATTTCTGCAACAATTTGTGTATCTTAATGTTTTACTGGTAACCTTTCAATCCATTTAGAGAAATTATCTTTTCTTACTAAACAGAACTTCTTCAGTACAGCCTTTGTTTGCTCAAAGCTGTTTCTTATTTTTATATGAGAAGCTTTTTTGTTTTGTTTTCATGTCTGACACAATTCTTGTCCACATACTAATCAGTTTGAGACTTGAATTGTCTGTAAGAAATTCTCTAATTAGTTCGCCACTAGAGGTCACCATACCCCTGTTCCCCATTGTTGGCCAAATGCCAAAAACATGCAAGGTTCAATTTTGATCTTCTGTTAACAATAAAATGATTATTTTATCTTTATCTTATAACAAACTTCAGTTAAAACTTTAATTTGTCTTTTTCCAAGTAAAATAATTATTTGGTAGCTGTCCCGTTTCAAGAATTTTATGAAAATCTACAATTTGGATGATTAATTTATCCCCTACAGAGAACATGCCCAACTTCAAGTGAAATAGGAAATCTCTTCCTAACAAATTAAAAAAGAATCTGGAGATAATATAATTACCACTACAGATTCTTTCTGTAGCTAAATCTATTACTTTTATTTCATTTTTCTAACAACTCAATCTCATTTTTTTTAGTGGAAAACAAAATTCCTCCAAGTTCATAATTTCTTCCCATCAGACTTCAATCACTTCCTCTAATTCTGTCAATGAGATAACCAGCAACTGATATTTTCATAATAAAACATCACATCTCCATTCCTTGCTCTCTACTTATCTGCTCTTTCATAAAGATTCTACAAATTAGCTTATTATTATGATTATATGTGGAAAGCGTCTGTTGCTAGATGTCCAAAACGTGGTTCCCGTTTCAACTCAGATTGGGCGAGGGTAGGCAATCTCTCCCAATCTCAGATGTAGGTCCAGACATCTTTCCTGCTTAATCAGACACTTAATTTTATCCTTTTAGCAACAATTCCATTGAGTGTAAATATTGAAGTGCGCTTATACTCAGTGTGCTACGGTAACTAAAGTTGAATTTTGGAGTGCGCTATTACATTCTATACTACGGTAATCCCGTTACGAAAAATTCCTCTCTTTTTTTGCAGTCTCTCACCCAGCGCATTACAAGATTGTTTCCTTTCAACAGGTATCCATCCGTCATTAAAATGTTAGAAGCAAGCATCTGAAGCTGCCGCTTGTTACAAAGAGTAAATCTACGTAGCCACCCAGCTGTCGCAACCCCACAAGACCTGTAGACATCCACCTGGATTTCAAAATAAAATCACTCTGCTCATAATCCGTCATTGTTAAACCATTTCTTTTCTACTATATGAGAGATCTCCCAGACGTTCCATGAATATCATTAAAAATATTCGCTAAGTAATTTTTTATTAATATAGAGTAACAGTTGCCGTTGCACTTAAAAAATCCCAATTTTTTGTATACAGCGCTGCACGCAGCTCATAAAACATCGTCCCCCCCTCATTATCAGCTAGCGGGGGGAGGTGTGTTCCATCCCTTCCGCCTTCCTGCCGTTTTCTGGCAAGTTGGATAACCTTTAACAATTTTGAAACGCATGATGAATCTGGTTTCAAACAAGTCTTCTCTCAGGGAGCGCATTCACCGGTTCTGACGCACCCCATCCCAGTTGGTTTGTTTATTAATTCAATTCAATTCAGTTCAGTTTATTTATATAGCGCCAATTCACAACAGATGTCATCTCAAGGCACTTAACAAGAAGTCATTTCAAGAAGTCAGCAATCCCTCATACTGAGCAAGCATGTAGCGACGGTGGAGAGGAAAAACTCCCCTTTAACAGGAAGAAACCTCCAACAGAACCAGGCTCAGTAGGAGCGGCCATCTGCCACGACCGTCTGGGGGTTTGAGAAGACAGAGCAGAGACACAGAAGGAACAGAAGATCTGATATAAGAGAACTTTCTATGTTACAGAAAGTAAAAAGTTGATAACAGGACACAGTGGATGTTCAGTTACTGGGAGGATCATCCCAGTCGATGCCCCCCGTCCAACAGGGCATTGCAGCCAAGCAGGATACCAGACCAGGTATATCTTCTATGGGGAGAAAAACACTGAGAGAAAACAAAGTTAACAGTCGAAATAACAGAATGTACTGTAATACAACTGGAGAGTCGTAGGAGAAAAGGAAGTAGCAGAGTGAAGAAAATTGGTAAGTCTGTCCTCCAGCAGTCTAAGCCTATAGCAGCATAACTACAGAGATAGCTCAGGATGACCTAAGCCACTCTAACTATAAGCTTTATCAAAAAGGAAAGTTTTAAGCCTGGCCTTAAAAGTAAACAGAGTGTCTGCCTCATGGACCAAAGCTGGGAGCTGGTTCCACAGGAGAGGAGCCTGATAACTAAAAGATCTGCCTCCCATTCTACTTTTAGAGATCCTAGGAACTACAAGTAAACATGCAGTCTGAGAGCGAAGTGCTCTTTTAGGAACATATGGAACAATTAGATCTCTGATGTATGATGGAGCTTGATTATTGAGGGCTTTGTATGTAAGAAGAAGGATCTTAAATTCTATTCTGGATTTAACAGGGAGCCAATGAAGGGAAGCTAAAACAGGAGAAATGTGATCTCTCTTTTTAATATTCATCAGAACTCTTGCTGCCGCATTTTGGATCAACTGAAGGCTTTTAATGGCATTCTGTGGACTTCCTGATAGTAAAGAATTACAGTAGTCCAGCCTTGAGGTAACAAATGCATGGACTAGTTTCTCAGCATTACTCCTGGACAGGATGTTTCTAATTTTAGCAATATTCCGGAGGTGAAAGAAAGAAATCCTAGAAAACTGTTTCATATGGGATTTAAATGTCAAGTCTTGGTCAAAAATAACGCCGAGGTTCTTTACGTTGTTACTGGGGGCCAATTTAATGCCATCCAGATGAAGTGATTGACTAATCAGTTTCTGTTTAAGAACTTCTGGTCCAAAGACAGCAACTTCTGTCTTGTCAGAATTTAAAAGCAAAAAGTTTAGGGTCATCCATGCTTTTATGTCTTCCAGACATGCCTGTAATCTACCTAACTGACTGGGTTCATCAGGATTTATGGATAAATATAGTTGTGTATCATCGGCATAGCTGTGGAAATTTATCTCATGCTGTCTAATGATTCTACCAATTGGAAGCATATATATGGTGAAAAGAATTGGTCCAAGGACAGAACCCTGTGGAACTCCACAAGTAACCCTTGAGAGTGAAGATGATTTATCATTTAGATGAACAAACTGGAATCTATCAGACAAATATGATTTAAACCAGCCTAGTGCTGTTCCTTTGATCCCTGCAACATGTTCAAGCCTTTCTAGGAGAATATTGTGATCGACTGTGTCAAAAGCAGCACTGACATCTAACAAAACCAGAACAGACACCAGTCCATTATCTGAGGCCATGAGAATATCATCAGTAACCTTCACCAGTGCTGTTTCAGTGCTATGATGAGCTCTAAAACCTGACTGAAACTTTTCAAACAGCTTGTTACTGTTTAGATGTTCACAGACTTGATTAGCAACTATTTTCTCAAGGACTTTGGATAAGAAAGGAAGGTTAGATATAGGTCTGTAATTCACTAAGTCATCTTGATCAAGGGAAGGTTTCTTGAGTAAAGGTTTAATTACAGCTATTTTAAATTCCTGTGGTACGTATCCGTTTACTAAGGATAGATTCATCATATCCAAAATGGGGCCAGGAACCAAATGGAACACTTCTTTAAATAATTTGGTTGGGATTGGGTCCAACATACAAGTTGAAGGTTTAGATGAGGCTAATATTTTTGATAATTCTGAAAGCTCGACTGAATCAAAACAGCCTAAGCACAACTGAGGTTCTACAGTTCTTTCCGATACTGACTCATTTACTGAGGAAGAAGTAATCATGTTTGGGAGGGTGCCAATGATTTTATTTTTTATAAATTTTATTATATTTATGAAGAATCTCATGAAATCATCACTGCTAAGAGCTGGGGGAATAGTTTGCTCAACAGAGCTATGACTCTGTGTAAGTTTGGCAACTGTACTAAAAAGAAACCTAGGATTGTTTTTATTCGCCTCTATTAATGATGAAAAATATGCTGTTCTAGCTTGTCGAAGGGTCTTTTTATAAAGCAGTAGACTGTTATTCCAGGTTAAATAGGAATCCTCTAGATGTGTAGAGCGCCATTTTCTCTCCAACTTCCTAGTATTCTGCTTTAAAGTACGCAACTCTGCGTTAAACCAAGGAGTCAGCCTCCTATGGCTAGCCACTTTCTTTTTTAATGGGGCTACACTATCTAATGCCAAACGCAATGAGGACGTAACGCTGTGAACCAGACCATCAATTTCTGAAGGGTTAGAGATAGAATTGCTGCCATCCACTGTGTTACTCTGAGACACTGAGGAAAGTAAGAATGGAACAGATTCTTTAAAAATTGTTACAGCATTGTCTGATAAAGTTCTACTATAATGAAATTTTCTTTCAGATTTAAGATGGTCAGTTAAAGTAAATTCAAAAGTTATCAAGAAGTGGTCAGACAGGACCGGGTTATGTGGGTGGACTGTTATTTCCTCACACTCAATACCGTATGTCAGTACAAGGTCCAAAGTGTGTTTACCCGAGTGGGTCGATCCCTGTACTTTTTGAGTAAAGCCAATTGAGTCTAAAATAGCATTAAAGGCTGCATTTAGGCTATCACTTTCAGTATCCACATGAATATTGAAGTCCCCCACTATAATAACCCTATCAGTATTTAATACTAAATCAGATAAAAAATGTGAGATCTGATCCAAGAATTGAGAGTAAGGGCCTGGTGGACGATACAAAACCACAAACAAAAATGGTCTTAATGTTTTGCAACTTGGATGAGGAAAATTAAGGGTTAGATGTTCAAAAGAACTGTAGCTATCAATTCGTCTGGGACTAATTAGTAAATCAGAACGGAAAATGGTTGTAACTCCTCCTCTGCAGATCCATTTTAATGTTGGTCAGGGGTCCTGCCTCAGCCATAGTGCAAGAAGCGCACATAGGAGATATGGTGGGCATTATAAACCAATACAAGCCACTCCTTTTAGCCTTTTAGCCTCGCCCAGTATTTCTAGGAATGTGAAAATTTAAATGACTGGAAGGAGTTGACTCATTTATACTGACATAATCCTCCTGCTGCAACCAGCTTTCTGTGAGACAAAGGAAATCAATGTGATTATCACAAATCAAGTCATTTACTAACAAAGTCTTTGAGGAGAGAGATCTTATGTTTAATAAACCACATTTAATAGATTTATTTTCAGTCAAAGTTGTATTTATTTTTATGAGATTTCCATAATTTGCTTTTGTTGGCTTAACTTTTAATCCATTTAATTTTGGCCGTGGGCAAGACACTGTTTCTATAGGGTAATGGGTAGGTAACAGTACAGAAGCAGCAGAGAGGTGGGTTAAACTACGACTCTGCTTCCTGGTCTGGACCCTGGGTTGTCAGTGTTTTGGAGGACTAATAAATTCGGCCATATTCCTAGAAAGAAGAGCTGCTCCATCCAAAGTGGGATGGATGCCGTCTCTCCGGATCAGACCAGGTTTTCCCCAAAAAGTTCTCCAGTTATCAATGTAGCCCACATCGTTTGCAGGACACCACCTAGACAACCATTGATGGAATGACAGCATGCGGCTAAACATGTCGTCACTGGTCCAATCAGATATAAGAGAACTTTCTATGTTACAGAAAGTAAAAATTAAAATTCAAAAAATTCATGCTTCTCCAAAATCATCTCGGAACATAAAAATAATTCCAAAATCCTTTTTTCCACCATTGATAAACTTTTTAACAGAGCTACCATTGCATTTCCTAAAACCACTCAAACACGCTTTGTGAGGAGTTCGCAGACCACTTCAGAGGGAAGGTAGACACCATCAGATGTAAGATTTTATCTTCTCAGAGTAACATGGTTTTAGACAAATCTGAGTGTGTGTCTTTATCAGAGGAAATGCTGGACAATTTTGTCCTGGTAGAAGCTGGGACTCTTGATAAATTTTTCTCCTCAGTGAGGCCCACCATATGTGTTTTGGACCCGATTCCCACTTCCTTTTTTAAGCAATTTTATGCATCTTTTAGAAATGAGATTTTAACCATGATGAATTTCTCCCTTCAGACGGGGGTCTTTCCTGCCGCCTTTAAAGGGGCGGTAGTGAAGCCCCTGTTGAAGAAGACCAATTTAGATTTTAATGATTTTAACAATTTTAGACCGTTATCTAACTTACCTTTTTTAAGCAAAATTTTTGAAAAAATTGTTTTAATTCAACAATTTTATTAACGCTCATAATGTCCTAGAGAAATTTCAGTCTGGTTTTAGGGTGAACCACAGCATAGAGACGGCCCTTCTAAAGATTTTAAATGATTTTGGATTAAACTATGATGCACAGAGGGTGACAGTGTTGGTTCTACTGGATCTAAGCGCTGCGTTTGATACAGTAGACCACACTATTCTTTTAACCCGTTTAAAACAGATTGGCCTCTCTGGTGCTTTTCACAAATGGTTCACATCCTATCTCACAGACAGGACTTTTATGGTAAGTTTAGATACCTGCTCCTCTAGGGTCCACAGGATTACATGTGGTGTGCCCCAGGGTCAGATTTTAGGCCCAGTGCATTTTAACCTGTATATGCTCCCTCTTGGCAGCGTCATCAGAAGACATGGAGTCAACTTTCACAGTTATGCTGATGATGTCTCCCGATGACACACGGCCAATGGATGCAATTTTTAACTGCATTTTAGACATTAAATCCTGGATGGCAGAAAACTTTCTCCAGCTCAATCAGGACAAAACTGTCATCGGTCCTGAGGCTCAGAGAGAGAAACTTTTACCAAAACTACAATCACTGTCTTTTAATCCCTCTTTTCAAGTGAAGAACCTGGGCGTGATTTTTGACTCTGAGCTGCCTTTTATTCCTCACATTAAAAATATTACCAAAATAGGTTTTTATCAACTAAAGAACATCGCCAGAGTCTGCCCCATTCTCTCTCGGGCCAATACGGAGACACTGATGCTTTTATCTCCAGTAGAATTGATTACTGTAATGCCCTGCTTTCTGGTCTTCCCAAAAAGAGTATATCAGGTTTACAACTACTACAAAATTCAGCAGCACGTGTCCTGACGAAGACCAGGAGGCGGGAGCACATTACACCGGTCTTAAAATCATTGCATTGGCTCCCCGTACATTTCAGGATCGACATTAAGGTTCTTTTAATGGTTTTTAAGTGTCTTAATGGTCTTGGGCCTTCTTATCTCTCTGAACTGCTTTTACCATATAAACCTTCGCGGTCTCTGCGCTCCTCTGGCAGCCGTCTCCTTTTCACCCCAAAAGTCAGGACACACACGCATGGCGAGGCGTCTTTTCAGTTTTATGGCCCTCACCTCTGGAACAGGCTGCCAGAGGACCTCAGGGCTGCAGAGAACGTTCATGTTTTTAAGAGCTGGCTCAAGACTCACCTTTTTAGCCTAGCTTTTAACTGATTATTATTTATTACTGTTTGTTTAATTGCTCTGCATGTTTTATATGATTATATTTTTATCAGTTTTACTATTTAATCTGAGCACATTAATTTACTGTTTATTTTTATACTTTAATTTATCTTAATCCCCGTTCCAGTGTTTCCTCTGTGGGAGCCCTCTGCCCTGGTCGGCTGTGGCTGCCTGGGTGCTCTCCAGGTGGAGCTTGGGTGGAGGTGGGGGTCTTGGCCTTGCCTCCACTGGGTGCCCTGTGTCTGTGCCTCGGCTGCTGCTGTTAGTCTACCGCTGCGGGGGCAGATGGCTCCTCTGATGGCGTTTCCTTGCATGGTTCATCTGCACTCGGCCCAATGTCCTTTTTTACTTTTTCTTTTAACTGTGTGTGTGCATGGGAGATGGGTTGGGGGGAGGGGGGTATAACTGTGACCATGCTTTTAAATCTGTGGGGGAGGGAAGGGATGGTGGTTTTATGTGGGGTCATTTTAATCTGTAAAGCACTTTGTGATGCAACTTCTTGTATGAAAAGCGCTTTATAAATAAAGTTTGATTTGATTTGATTTGATTTAACTTTATGACCACTGGGTTCACTGTTTTGGAAACACTTAGAAACAGTGAACAATCAAGAAGAATGTGGTACATCATGTGTTCCTTATGTGAAGAAGCTGTGACCATTATTCTGTGAACGAAGATCTATGTGGGAGGGGTTTCCTGCAACTCTTTCAATAAAAAGTCTATGCTGACGTAGATCTGGGCGCAGTTAATAGAACTGAGTCCAGCGAACGACGTCTCGCTGTTAAAATATATAAGTGTTGTTCTTATTGCTCCTTTTTTACAGAAATGAACGAGCACGCTGGAAGGTGAAATAAGAGCCCGAGAGAGCCCAGTCGTTATAAAATTAAATGGGTGTCTGTTCCTTTAAGAGAGGCTATAAATTAGAGTAAAAAAACACCTTTCCAACAACACCTAATAACTGCACTTTAGGGTCTGTACGTTGGCTGAGACATGATATTCAGTTACCTGTTCGTCATTGACTTTTTACTTTGCCAGACACAAGCAGCTAAAGAGAGATTTTTTTTCTCTCTTTTTTTTCTCCGTGTTTTGACATGCAAGGTATTTTTCATAATACTTTCATAACGCCACTATAGGCACATGTGTATGTATGCATATGTGTATATGTGTATATGTGTGTATATTCTTTTTCTCTCTTTTTATAAACACATTAATACTACATACTTTGGTTAAACTTTTATTCTTGAAAAGGAGACAATATGACCAGATAAAAGACACTGCTGATGAATAATTTCATTTAGGGACTATGTTAACATGTTCATATGGGTTTGCTGTGTTTATTTCTTAGTTTGGTGTATGCATGGTTTGCGGACACCACTGCTGCTTTTTGAAGTTGGGTTTTATAGTTTAGCTTCTCCCCTTATTAGTGGATTAGCACAAACCACCATTTACTAATCTGAGTAAGGGAGGGGGCGGGGGGATTTTAAGTGTTATGTGTCATTTTCAGGGTTTGCTTTTTTCATTTAGTTGTTTGCTTTTTTAAATTCAAAAGTTATCTGTATTTCATACTAACTCGGCACAACATATTGCTATATTAACATTCCTGAAAAAACCAGCAAAGTATGGAACAAGTGAATACTCATAATGTCTCTGATATAAAAATCACAAGTTGGAATGTCAGAGGACTCAGGAAAAGAATTAAACTGAAACAGGTTATCAACAGGATTAAGCAACTCAAATCAAAAATAATTTTTCTTCAAGAAACACATCTGATCACAGATTGTGAATTAAAATTTGTAAAAAATAGATGGCCTGACGAGGTGATTCACTCATCATACAATAACTATGCAAGAGGCGTAATTATTTTTGATTCATAGAAGTTTACCATTCCAAATGCTACAAATAAAAAAAGACCCTGCTGGTAGGTACGTAATCGTCCAGGATAACAATCTCTCAATTACTTTGAATTTAGTGAGTTTGTAGGGCGCAAATGAAAATAAACCAAAGTTTTTTGAAGATCTATTTCTTACCGTATCCACTCTGCAAGGACTCTATATAATTGGAGGAGACTTTATTGTACCTTAAATCCAAATATAGATCATTCAACAGGCTCAGATATATATAAAGCTCAAACTAGACAATTAATGAATCAATATATATTGGATATGAACTTAGTGGAAGTGTGGAGGGAACAAAATCCTGATAAAATAGAATTTTCCTGTCACTCACAAATACACAAATCCCGCTCACGCATGGATTATTTTCTTGTCTCAAGGGAACTTTTATCAAGGATCAGAAAATGTCAGTATGATAGCATAGTGATCAGTGATCATGCAGCTATCTCACTGAAGGTTTACATGGACAACTTTACCCACAAACAGTTCCGTTGGCGGTTTCAAGCAAGATGGCTACAGAATTCAAACTTTGTTAAATTAATAGGGGGGAAGATAGATAATTACTTTGAGTTAAACACAGATCAAACTTGTGCCGCAATGAGATGGGAAGGATTTAAACAGTAGACCCATCTGAAATTAATCAAAGTTTTAGACAATTTTATGAAAATTTTTATAAATCTGATTGTTGCCATACCTTGGAAGAATAAGACCTATTCTTGGACCAACTTCAGTTCCAGACGCTCACAGAAGACACACAACAAGAGTTGAACAGAAATGTAAGTATTGAAGAGATATCACAGGCCATACAAAGCATCAACAGTGGTAAAGCTCCTGTGTTAGACGGATTTACGATTGAATTCTACAAAACTTTCAAAGAAAAAATAATAGTTCCACTTTTTAATATGTATGAAGAAGCATTTAAAAATTAGGTTCTTCCACCCACTCTGAGACAGGCTATGATCACTTTGATATTAAAACCAGGTAAACCTCCTACAGATTGCTCATCATTCAGACCAATAAGTTTGTAAAGTTTTAGCAAAAAGATTAGACCCCTTCATCTCACATCTAGTTCATTCAAATCAAATTCAATTCAAAAATACTTAATTGATCCCAGAGGGAAATTAAATGTTGGCATAGCTCATATAATTAATTCTTTGAGGAGTTGTTGTAGATAAGGATAGCTGTGGGCAGGAAGGATTTCAGGATGCTCAGGGTTGTCCATAATTTTTTTGATTTAATGAAGAATCCTTCTTTGCATCATCATCTCCAGATGTTCCACAGTTGTCCCAAGAACAGAACCAGCCTTCTTTATCAGGTTGTTTAACCTATTTATATCCCTGGCTCTGATGATCTTGCTGCAAACCTTGAAGGACCTAAGCTTCCTCAAGAAGTACAGTCTGCTCTGTCCCTTCTTGTAGACGGTTTCACTGTTGCGCCTCCAGTCCAGTCTGTTGTCAAGGTGAACTCTGAGGTATTTATACTCCTCAACCACCTCCACTTCTTCTCCCATGATAGAAACAGTGTTTGACTTAACCCTGTTTCTTCTGAAATCTACAATCATCTCCTTTGTTTTGTTTACATTCAAGGTGAGACGATTGTTTCCACACCATGTCACAAAGCGGTCCACCAGCTCTCTGTATTCAGCTTTCTTGTCCATCTCTGATACACCCGACAATAGCAGAGTCATCTGAGTATTTCTGCAGATGACAGGTCTCTGATTTGTACAGGAAGTCTGAGGTGTACAGAGTGAAAAGGAATGGTGAGAGTACAGTCCCTTGTGGTGCTCCTGTGCTGCTGACTACCTGGTTTGACACACAATTCTTCAGTCTCACAAATTGTGGTCTGTTGGTCAGGTAGTCATTGATGCAGGCGATTGTTGAGGGCTCCACCTGTGTCTTCAGGAGTTTCTGACAAAGCAAATCAGGCTGAATTGTGTTAAAAGCACTGGAGAAATCAAAGAACATGATCCTCACAGTGCTGCCTGCTTTGTCCAGATGACAGTGGGTTGGTAGAAGTAGGTGGATGATGGCATCTTCAACTCCAACTCCACAGCGATAAGCAAACTGCATAATACCAAAATGGCTTTGTACCAAAACGTCAAGGGTTTCATAATATAAGAAGAGTTTTGATTATAATTAATGAGAAATTTGATGCTAAAGATACAGCTTTATTATCACTTGATGCCCGTCAGGCCTTTGACAGAATAGAATGGTCATATCTGTTTAACGTTCTTCCGAGGTATGGATTTGGAGTTAACTTTCTCAAATGGGTTAAACTTTTATATACAAATCCCAAAGCCAGTGTCTTGACAAACAATATGGTCTCTAAACCTTTTATATTGGAACGTTCCACTCGCCAGGGATGCCCGTTATCTCCAAAGTTATTTATTTTGGCTATGGAGCCCTTGGCATCCAGTTAGGAGATCAGGAGCATAGATTGGCCTCATATGCTGATGATCTCATAGTTTTTTTGACAAAGTTGTCCATCAGTGTCCCAAACCTAATGCAACAAATGGAGCTATTTGGTAGATTTTCTGGCTATGAAATAAATGATTAAAAATCCTCTATTCTATTTTTGAATAGGGACAAGAGGCTAAATCCAGTCATACAGACCCTGTTTATCAATGCAAAAGAGGGATTTGTGTATCTTGGTGTTAAAATTACCCAAGACATTAAAACCAATGTACCAATGAACTATGATCCTTTGATTAGTGAAGTAAAGGAGTCTTTAAATAAATTGATAGTAATGCCCGTGTCCATGATTGGCAGAATAAACATAATCAAAATGAGCATATTACCAAAATTTTTATATCTGTTTCAAGCACTACCTTTGCCTCTCCCAAAACATTTTTTTGATGAATTAAACACAGTCCTTAATAGATTCATTTGGAATAATAAGAAAAACCTAGACTAAGACTTCGCCTGTTGTATCTGCCATATGAGAGAGGGGGGTTAGAACTCCCTAATTTTAAATTATATTACTGGTCTGCACAGCTGCGCTCAGCCATATTCTACTTTGCAATTGAGACACAACCAGCATGGATAGAAATTGAACAATTAGAAACTAAACTTAAATTAAATCTGTATTTATATTCTGTAAGCCCAAAAAAATTGGGAAAAATTACAAAAAAACCTTTTTAAAAAACACAATAGATATCTGGTATAGGGCCCATCAATATATGGGAGATATCTCTCCCATCTCTTCTTTTTCGCCTATTTGGGGCAACACAGGTTTTAAGGCAGGAAGAGCTGATGGGGGTTTCAAAATATGGGCAGATAAAGGTGTACAGAAGCTGGCAGACCTTTATAAGGATGGAAACCTTCTTACATTTGAGCAGTTATGCCAAACATATAACATTCCAAAGAAACATTTCTATAAACATTTACAAATTAAACATTTCATTATGTCTAAATATAAACAGATTGAATCTGAACCAACACTGTCAAACCTAGAAAAAAATTATATTGCAATATCTTGAAAGGAGATGTCATATTTCTTTATTTTATGCAGCTTTATTGACACGTGATGAACGATCCACCGCTGATAAGCGGGATGAATGGAGATCTGACATCCAATTCAATTCAATTCAGTTTATTTATATAGCGCCAATTCACAACAGATGTCATCTCAAGGCACTTAACAAGAAGTCATCCAAGAGGAGATAACGGTGGCGGACTGGGAAGCTGCATGTTTAAAAGCCCAAAAGCAGTCAATTAATACCAGAATGAAACTCCTCCAATATGAATGGCTGATGAGAACCTACATAACTCCGGTCAAACCAAATCGCTGGTCACCTAATATCCCAGATAGCTGTAGTAAACATCCGTACTGGAAGTCAGTCATGCAGACTTTATCAAAGATTGCTGGAGTAAACATACCTGCTGAAGCAAAAATATGTGTGTTGGGTATATATCCAGAGAACTGTGTTTTTAGCTCCAGACAATTAAAATTGATTGACTTTGGACTCCTACAGGCCAGGCGATTAATATCTCTGTACTGGAAGAAAATGGATGTACCCTCAAATCATATGTGGGTGAAAGCGATGGCATCATGTATTGTACTGGAACGACTCACTTATATTGTTAGAGGAAAGGGAGGACATTTTGAAGAAATATTTTCACCATTAACTGAGTTTCTGAGACATTATGAAGGAAATTAGAAAGTAAAGCTGAGTGCCGAGTTGTTGTTTATTTTTTATTTTTTTGTTCTTCTTTATTATCGTTTTCTTTGTTTCTCTGTTACGTGTGATTGTTTTTATTGTTTGTTGTTTTTTGTTGTTGTTTTTTTTACTTTGGGGATTAGGTTGTGAAATATTAAGCTTATGTCAAATGTATCACTATCACTTGCTTGTTTTAAAAAAAATACAATAAATATAATGTTTAAAAAATCTAAACATACACAGTATTATCCTTATCAATGATAATACAAATACTAACATTTCCCTCCTGTTTATCATTGATAAATCTCACTTCTCACATTCAATGGCATATCTCCAAGTGGTTTTCTATGACATCTTCATATAGGATTTTTATCAATTTCACTCAGAGCGGTCATCTACTCTTACACGCTGTCTTCATTTTCGTCATCATTGTTATAGTTTATCAACAGAGCCTGGTATTCATCACTCATCATTACATTCTCTACCATTGAGCGTACATATTTTCAACAATATTACAGTATTCCAATATACATCATTCATTATATGTCCTAGATATGCAACTCCATATGAAGGAAAAGCAGTCATTAACACATTTAGCATTAGATATTAAAGGTGGAGATTTAGTTACACCAGTATATCTTTTTCTGCAATGGTTTACATGCATTTTGTCTGGGGATCACAAAGGAAACTGGCTTAAGTCTGGCCAAATGACAGGTGCCACACCACTTAGCAGGAAGGTATAAGTAGTTCTTTGGACCACACACACAGACATGAGAAAGAGGTGAAGGTTCCCCCTCGCTCAACACCAAATGACACAAAGTAGTCTGTATCTACCAAAAAAGATATGAAGCAGTTTAGTCCAGTACCAGACATTACCACTCATATTTCCAATCTATCAATTAAACTCTGATCAAGTGTGTCAAATCCAGCACTTCGATTGAGTCATACAAGGAAAGAAATTTTAGACCCATCATTGCTAAGAAACTGTGTTCATCAGTTAAATGTTTGCTAATGCAGTCTCAGTTGTGTTGTGGTCTAAAGCCTGATGGGTTTATCTATAGGTATGAAATACTGTTAACTACAGTTGCAGCAGTCAAAGAGGCATTGCCCTACTGGTAAAAAAAAAAAGTTAAAGGAAAGTACAAATAATCAGATTTACAATTTATCAGGATTTGCCTTTGTTGCTTTGATTTATGGGTTGAACAATACAAAAAGACACCCAAAGGCAATTATTTATCACTGTTTCTTTCTGGTTGCAACTGATACAATTGAAGAGGCAAGAATTAGACATTTCTATATTTGGTCCACTGGCAAGTCTTCAGTAGTTTGTTAAACAGCTTTGTACGATGAGACAAGTGTCACATCTGGGGGTACAGTGCGGCGCTAGCTCGTGCTGACAGCGACTGCTTGTCTGTTCTTGCTTTCACATGCTCAGTTGGTTGCTTGAGACCCTGATATACAGCACTCCGCCCTAATGGACTGTACTCTGCCTGGAGCCCTAATTCACAAAGAAAATCATCACCTGGCGGCACCCAGCTCCAAGCAAAGGGGAGCGAATGAACAGCTGTATGAGGGGAGCGAGGTAGCGTGTTAACATGCACTCTGCTGTAACAAACCACTGCTGCAATTCTGTTCTCCCTCGGCCCCAAGGCATTCTCAGCTCGCTCCCCCTGTCCCTCTTTTACAACCCACTCTCTGAGACTCGGAGAGTAGGTTGCAGCTCCCCTTTCCCCACCTCACCATACCTCCCCACCTGAGTGCTTTGCATCGCTCAGCTTTCTGCTCTTTTTCCTGTCTCAGAATAATGCACCGCCCGGCGATCTGGCTCTCCCATCGTCCAGTTTTCACTCTTTAATGCCCCCTCTCCCCATCTTCTATCTAGTTCCTCTGTCTTTTTGCTTTCCTTTGTCTGTCTTTTCCTCCCCCTCTTTCTCTCTCTGTCCTCGAGTGGCTAGGAGAATGATTATGTGAAGCAGGACTTAGATCCATCAATGTGTCATCGGCTCGTTCCCCAAATCCCATCTGAGTGTCCATTCCCTCCGCCAACCCCCACTCCTCCTTCTCCTCTGGCCCTTCTCAGGCCCACGACTGACGCCGTATTAGCATAGCAAAGAACAGCAGCAAGACAAGTCATGCTGGCTCTGACAATAAGGATAATTGAAACTCTGTTTGATTTAGCATTCTTCCTCTTGGTTGCTTTCTCAGTGTAATGCAATGGCATATCTGGGATCGAGGGAGGACGGGGCTGAGAGAAACAAAGAAAGGAATAGGGAGAGAACGTATGAAAACTGTCACATGACCTTGCCACTGAGACAGTTATACATTTATATAAAACAAAGGGCAAGTCAATGCTATTCTACGCCTAAATAAGGAGTTCAGGTAGATACAGAGCAATTTGGCTCAAAACCATGGTCTATTTTCTTCTCTTCCAGATTCTATACCTGGCTTTCTTGCCCGGAACAAATATTGGATGTTTGAACAGCCAGTGGGTCAAAATATAGTTAATATAATGGAAGGCTAAAATAAACTTCAGAATTAAAATAAATATATCATAAAATGTGATTTAATAGTTCAGCTTCTCTACAAACCAGTGAAAAATATGACTAAAGATTGTTCGTAATTATGTTATCTCATGTTTGATATATTGTATGTGTATGCTTTTTCTCTTTGACAGTATGACCTGTAACATGTGATAAGCAAAGAGCTGAATGTGCTTAAAATATTCTGAGATCATATTCATGTTTTGTTTTTTTTTATGTAGTGTATAGTGGTTGCAATATAAGTCAGCAACAATGTTCCTAATACCTCCAGATCGAGGCTCACTCTCCATTGGAGGAGTTCAACTGTTAGGGTCTCTTGTTTGAGAGTGGTTGTAGACTGAAGATGGACAGACAAATGGGGGCCTTGTCTGAAAAAATGTGGCCACTGCTCCAGTCTTTTATGGTAACAGAAGACCTGAGCCAAAAGCTTTGTTCTAATCCTCCCTTATTGTCAGGAGATATGGCTCATGACCAAAAGAGTGAGACCCTGGATTCAAGCACCTATAGTGGCTACAGTGAAAATAGTGGCTGGACACATCCTTAGAGTGAGGAACTCTGCCATCAGGGGCGTCTCCAGCCTTTAAGGATTACCTAGGCTTAGCCCAGACAAGATGTGCTATTTTTGTGAAAAATAAAAAGGGAAGATTAACAGTGTTACAATAGATTATAGACTATAACATACATAGTAAGGTACCTAAATGATCATTTATTGTCAATACATTTGTGTCAAAACAGTGTAATGTGTCTTCTAATAAATGGCTTAGAATTGAATATGTAATGTTAAATTTAATGTTCAATGTTTTGTGTTTTGGAAAATTATATCTGAAAACAGAAAAACTAAACAATAATTTAGTTCGATCAATCTTTCTTCACTAGCTTCAGTTGGTCTCCGTTTTCCCTTCTTTACCTGTATATCCCTTTTTTCCCCATTTGTCTTTGCTTTTTCTATGCTTCTCCTTCCACCAGTGAACTCCCCTGATTTTAAAAAAAATTTAGAATTAGATTGCTCACAAACACATACTATCATTCATACACTATTCACCTATTGCTGTCTCTCTCTGTCTTTATCTCTAGCTGTTGTCTCTCCTCCTCTACCTCTCATCACTTGGTCTTCTCTCATCATTGTTTTTGTCTTAATTAGTCTGTCTGGCTCTTTCAATAATGCCAAAATGGAAAATGGCTTTACTTGTTTCATTTATTATGTCGTCAATGATGCACTGTTATTGACCGATTTTGAACTCTTTTCCATCTGAATTTTAATAGGTATGATGATAATTGGAATTAAAGGGCCTTTTCTTATTAATTATCTATAACACAATGTTGGAATATTTAATTGTTACCAGTTCACATGCCTAATGATGATGCTGGTGCTTCTACTGGAGCTCCAGCTACAGTTCCTCTCTTTAGGTCATCTTTCCTACCCTCTACGAAATCATGACATCAGAATTAAGTGTGCAAAGTATGATTATTGTAAACTAATAATACAAAACAAAAACTTAATATCGTTATGCTTACAACTGGGCTACATCAAGTCATGATGCATCAAGAGTGTTACAAAAGTGTTTACTTGGTTAGCAATCTCTAAGACAAAATATTTAACTAAAATAACTGTGACCAATTTCCATGTTTGATTGGAACAGCTCTGCTGCTGCTGGCTCCTTCTCTGTCTGTAGCTCATCTTTGTTTTATTCTACAAAATTATTAAATCCAATCAAAAAGTGCAACAAACCAACAGAAAACAAGTTGCACATATAGTAATACAATATTGCAATAAAATCTAGCTGTTAGGAGTCTGGGGTGTTTGTTTATTTTGTCTGTCTGCTTCCTGTTTCTTCCGTCACTCCAAAATTCATCCACCAGAGGTCCCGGTAGAGCTCTGGAGCTGTCAATCATCCTGGGGGTGGTTCCTGCCTGCTGCTCCACCAGGTGCAGCTCATCAGGCTCATCATCAATGGTGTACATATAGGCTGGTAGCCACAACCTCGACGCCAGAGTGTCTTAGCCGTTTGGTAAACCTCAAGCCCTCTGTGAACAGGCTTCCTGTGATTCTGTTTTGATCCTCAGCGTTATTTCTTCGTTCTCTGTGCTCCCCAGGCTTCTTCTTCAGTCAGCTCAACTCTCACCTGTGTTCCGGCTTTCAGTAGCCCTGGTGTTCCTTCCATGTCTGGCTGCCCTCTGACGCCTATCTCCTCCGAGTCCCATCGCCGTTCTCAGCCTGTCCGGCCTCAGGATTTCCTCATCACTCCTGGACTACATCCACCTCAACTCCTAGGGATGATTGCAGGTTTAGTGATGACTGGTTTTAACCGATTTTAACACCACTGACTTTTAGCAACTTGTTTTTATCGGGGGCGTTTTTAATCCGAGCACGGACTACTTTTTATTTCGTCATGCCTTCACTCACCTGGACCCCCGGATGTGATGGCTGTTTTAAATTAACTCAAAAAGTTCTGGAGCTGGAGCAGAGGATCTCCACGCTCCATCAAATCCAGGACCACGAGCGCGACGTGGACATCATCTTCAGCCGGACTTTCGCCGCCGCCAACAGTGCTCAGCTGGCGGACACAATTCCCTGCCAGCCCGGTGAAGCTGCGGAGGGGGAATCCATCGCTGGACTCAGACTGCCAAACGCCGGAGGTGCAACAACAACTGCAGAGGAGGACTGTTGGTTCCATCTGGGGGCTAAGCCAAAAGCCCCCATCAGCTCAACACCGGTGCTTCAGGGTGCCTGGTCCATGGTCGGGCCCGGCCGCGGTGGGGGGGCCCAGAGCAGCCGCCACCGCTCTCCTTCACCCGGCCTACCATTATCAAACTGCTTCGGTGCCCTGGAGCACGACTTTCCTCCTCTGACTGTCCCTCCGGCCGCCCTGAAACACAGCAGCTCCGCAGGACTGCCGCCCATCCCCTCCCAGCAGCCGGAGCAGCAGCCGGACTCCTGCAGCCCTCCACGTCGCACCCAACCCAGGACTCGCCGAGGAGTGCTCCACTACACCCCAAACCCACGGAACGAGCCCTCGGCGCCGACTACACATCGCTGCAGTCCTGGGGAAGCTAATCCGCCCAACATCCAGCAGGTCCTGGACGGTGAAAGATCCTCTGCCCAGCATCAACTTGTAGACCAGCCGCCCACCACGCTCATCATTGGAGACTCTATTATCAGGAATGTAAGGATGAGAAGAGCCGTAACACTGTGTTTACCTGGAGCCACCGTAAAGGACATTACTGAACAGATCCTGGACCATATCCAACATCACCCATCTGTGAGTAGAGTTATTATTCACGCTGGAACCAATGACATTCATAGACAGCAATCTGAGCTCCTGAAGCTGGATTTTATTCATTTGTTTAATCTCCAATCACCATTAATATGGCACTTCTAAATGTTCACTCTCTGCTGAATAAAACTTTTATAATAAATGTCCTAATTTTAGATCATAATATTAATTGTTTATTTTTAACGGAAACAGGGCTGAGTGCAGATGCCCCCGTTGTTCTTACAGAGGCGTCCCCACCAAATTTTAACTTCACTTATTCCACGAGGAGTTGCAAAAGGGGAGGCGGAACTGCTTTTATCGGTTCATCAACGCTTTCTGCCAAACCTGTTTTATTTGATAATTTTAGCACTTTTGAATATACTGTGTCTGTTTTTAGCACTCCTCCGATTTTTATGTGTCACAGTTTATAGGCCTCCTAAAAAGAGTTTTTATCAATTTTGCACAACTCTTATGAACGAATAATTTTAGCTGGTGATTTTAATCTACATATAGATAACATCTTAGATCCTTTATCAGCAGAATTTTTAAATGTTTTGAACTATATGGATACGCAGCCAACTCACAACAGAGGACACACCCTGAACTTGGTCATCACGTATGGACTGTCCACCAGTGTGTCCTCTGTTGTTGACTTGGCTGTCTCTGACCATTACTGTGTTTTTTAATATCACCAGTTTTATCCAGAAGGAGACCTCTGTGAGAACTGTCAGGAAGCGCCATCTAACCCCTGATGTGGCTGGAGGTCTTCTGGAAATTTTTGAAAAGAATCCTCCTATTGTTTTACCTGCCCCCTGTGATTTTATTGTTAATAATTTTAACAGAAGGCTTCAATCCGCTCTTGACCTGCTGGCTCCAGTTAAAGTTATAAACACACACTTAAAACCAACAACACCATGGAGAAACGAAGACCTTAAGAGATTAAAAAGGAGCTGCAGGGTGGCAGAGAGAAAATGGAGGAAAAATAAATCACAATAAATCATCAAATGTACATCGAACGTCTCAAATCATATAACAATGCAGTAAGAAATTCCAGAAATAATCCCAAAATTCTGTTTTCCACTATAGACAACATTTTTAACTGTACTACTAATGCATATCAGAAAACACCCTCAAATGCTCTTTGTGAGGAGTTTGCAGACCACTTCAGAGGTTTAATTCAACTTAATAATTTTACTAACGCTCATAATGTCCTAGAGAAATTTCAGTCTGGTTTTAGGGTGAACCACAGCACAGAGACGGCTCTTTTAAAGATTTTAAATGATTTTAGATTAAATTATGATGCTCAGAAGGTGACAGTGTTGGTCCTACTGGATCTAAGCGCTGCCTTTGATACAGTGGACCACACTATTCTTTTAACTCGTTTAAAACAGATCAGCCTCTCTGGTGCTGTTCATAAATGGTTTACATCCTATCTCAGACAGGACTTTTATGGTAAGTTTAGATACCTGCTCCTCTAAGGTCCACAAGATCACATGTGGTGTGCCCCAGGGTTCAATTTTAGGCCCAGTGCTTTTTAACCTCTATATGCTCCCTCTTGGCAGTGTCATCGGAAGACATGGAGTTAACTTTCACAGTTATGCTGATGATACACAGCTGTACATCTCCATGTCTCCCGACGACACACGGCCAATGGATGCACTGTTTAACTGCATTTTAGACATTAAATCCAGAATGGCAGAAAACGTTCTCCAGCTCAACCAGGACAAAACTGAAATTTTAGTCATCGGTCCTGAGGCTCAGAGAGAGAAACTTATACCAAAACTGCAATCACTGTCTTTTAATCCTTCTTTACAAGTGAAGAACCTGGGCGTGATTTTTGACTCTGAGCTGACTTTTATTCCTCACATAAATTTTTTTACTAAAATAGGTTTTTATCAACTTAAGATCATTGCTAGAGTCCGCCCCATTCTCTCTCGGGCCAATACGGAGACGCTGATGCATGCTTTTATCACAAGTAGGATTGATTACTGTAATGCCCTGCTTTCTGGTCTTCCCAAAAAGACTACCTCAAGTTTACAACTTTTACAGAATTCAGCAGCACTCGTCCTGACGAAGACCAGGAGGCGGGAACACATTACACCTGTCTTAGAATCACTGCATTGGCTCCCCGTATGTTTCAGGATCGATTTAAAGATTCTTTTAATAATTTTTAAGTGTCTTAATGGTCTTGGGCCTCCTTATCGCTCAGAGCTGCTTTTACCGTATGAACCTTCGCGGTCTTTGTGCTCCTCTGCCTGCCGTCTCCTTGGGAAAGACTAATGTAGCAATGTTAACTATAAAATTGGATTTATTCTGTTCTTTTCTGTTGATTTTTGAATATATATATATTTATATATTATAGCTCACGTTCCCCCTGCGGAACTCCACAGTATTCCCCATTTGAGAACTCCTGCTTTCGACAGGAAGGCTAAACGTTTCCATTGCTGTTGAACTTGATTATTTGGTTTGGTTGTCTGCGTGTGCCATGTTTGAATTAATTATTTTAACCCACATGCAGAATACCACAAGCTAGACCAGTATAGATTTTTAAAGGTTCATTGATAAAGTGAATAATGGCCCTGGAGTGGGTAAAACAGGGAACTCGATCTGGATTTGGCTGGAGAATACTGCAGAGAGAGAAGTCGTAGGTGAAACAGGGTCCTGAGAATATATGATGGTAGAATAGTTGAAACTCAGGTGAAGCTTACTTGGAAGATGGTGAGTATGAACGCTAGGGAGGAACACTAATCAAATCAAACTTTATTTATAAAGCGCTTTTCAAACCAAAACAGAGCTTCTCAAAGTGCTTTACAGATTAAAAATTCAATTCAATTCAGTTTATTTATATAGCGCCAATTTACAACAGATGTCATCTCAAGGCACTTAACAAGAAGTCATTTCAATACATTTATACAAACATTCCAATCAGTTAAAAAGTTTCCTATTTAAGGAATCCCAGCAGATTGCGTCAGTCATTGGCGTGAGGTTGGGCAGACTTTCCAACCACAGCAATCCTTCAGCAATCCCTCATGCTGAGCAAACATGTAGCGACGGTGGAGAGGAAAAACTCCCTTTTAACAGGAAGAAACCTCCAACAGAACCAGGCTCTGTAGGAGCGGCCATCTGCCACGACCGTCTGGGGGTTTGAGAAGACAGAGCAGAGACACAGAAGGAACAGAAGATCTGATATAGGAGAACTTTCTATGTTACAGAAAATAAAAAGTTGATAACATGACACAATGGATGTTCAGTTACTGGGAGCATCCTCCCAGTCGATGCCCCCCATCCAACAGGGCATTGCAGCCAAGCAGGATACCAGACCAGGTATATCTTTTATGGAGAAAAAAACACTGAGAGGAAACAAAGTTAACAGTCGAAATAGCAGAATGTACTGTAATACAACTGGAGAGTAGTAGTAGAAAAGGAAGTAGCAGAGTGAAGAAAATTGGTAAGTCTGTCCTCCAGCAGTCTAAGCCTATAGCAGCAGAACTACAGAGCTAGCTCAGGATGACCTAAGCCACTCTAACTATAAGCTTTATCAAAAAGGAAAGTTTTAAGCCTGGCCTTAAAAGTAAACAGAGTGTCTGCCTCACGGACTAAAGCTGGGAGCTGGTTCCACAGGAGAGGAGCCTGATAACTAAAAGATCTGCCTCCCATTCTACTTTTAGAAATCCTAGGAACTACAAGTAAACCTGCAGTCTGAGAGCGAAGTGCTCTGTTAGGAACATATGGAACAATTAGATCTCTGATGTATGATGGAGCTTGATTATTAAGGGCTTCATATGTAAGAAGAAGGATCTTAAATTCTATTCTGGATTTAACAGGGAGCCAATGAAGGGAAGCTAAAGCAGGAGAAATGTGATCTCTCTATTTAATATTGATCAGAACTCTAGCTGCCGCATTTTGGATAAACTGAAGGCTTTTAATGGAATTTTGTGGACTACCTGATAGTAAAGAATTATAGTAGTCCAGCCTCTTCAAACAGCTCGTTACTGTTTAGATGCTCACAGACTTGATTAGCAACAATTTTCTCAAGGATTTTGGATAACAAAAGAAGGTTAGATATAGGTCTGTAATTCACCAAGTCATCTTGATCAAGGGAAGGTTTCTTGAGTAAAGGTTTAATTACAGCTATTTTAAATTCTTGTGGTAAGTATCTGTTTACTAAGGATAGATTCATCATATCCAAAATGGGGCCAGGAACCAAATTAAACACTTCTTTAAATAATTTGGTTGGGATTGGGTCCAACATACAAGTTGAAGGTTTAGATGAGGCTAATATTTTTGATAATTCCGAAAGCTCGACTGAATCAAAACAGCCTAAGCACAAATGAGGTTCTACAGTTCTTTCCGATGCTGCCTCATTTACTGAGGAAGAAGTAATAATGTTGGTGAGGATGCCAATGATTTTATTTTTAATAGAATTATTTTTATTTATGAAGAATCCCATAAAATCATCACTGCTAAGAGCTGGGGGAATAGTTGGCTCAACAGAACTATGACTCTGTGTAAGTTTGGCAACTGTACTAAAAAGAAACCTAGGATTGTTTTTATTCGCCTCTATTAATGATGAAAAATATGCTTTTCTAGCTTGTCGAAGGGTCTTTTTATACAGCAGTAGACTGTTATTCCAGGTTAAATAGGAATCCTCTAGATGTGTAGAGCGCCATTTTCTCTCAAACTTCCTAGCATTCTGCTTTAAAGTACGGAACTCTGCGTTAAACCAAGGAGTCAGCCTCCAATGGCTAGCCACTTTCTTTTTTAAGGGGGCTACACTATCTAATGCCAAACGCAATGAGGACGTAACGCTGTGAACCAGACCATCAATTTCTGAAGGGTTAGAGATAGAATTGCTGCCATCCACTGTGTTACTCTGAGACACTGAGGAAAGTAAGAATGGAACAGATTCTTTAAAAATTGTTACAGCAATTTTCTGATAAAGCTCTACTATAATGAAACTTTCTTTCAGATGTAAGATGGTCAGTTAAAGTAAATTCAAAAGTTATTAAGAAGTGGTCAGACAGGACCGGGTTATGTAGGTGGACTGTTATTTCCTCACACACCGTATGTCAGTACAAGGTCCAAAGTGTGTTTACCCGAGTGGGTCGATCCCTGTACTTTTTGAGTAAAGGAAATTGAGTCTAAAATAGCATTAAAGGCTGCATTTAGGCTATCACTTTCAGTATCCACATGAATATTGAAGTCCCCCACTATAATGACCCCATCAGTATTTAATACTAAATCAGATAAAAAATGTGAGATCTGATCCAAGAATTGAGAGTAAGGGCCTGGTGGACGATACAAAACCACAAACAAAAATGGTCTTAATGTTTTGCAACTTGGATGAGGAAAATTAAGGGTTAGATGTTCAAAAGAACTGTAGCTATCAATTGGTCTGGGACTAATTAGTAAATCAGAACAAAATTTGATACCATTCCAGGCCACCATCATACAATTAACTTCTTATAATTGTATAACATCCTAACACTGGCTCCCCGTAGCTCAGAGAGTAGAGTTCTAATTATTTTTACTAGTTTATAAATCATTGAAATGCTCAGCACCAAAGTATATTAAAGATCTACTGTTACTATACTAACACCCCAGACCACTCAAGTCCTCTAATTCCAGTCTACTTGGCATCCCTAGAATTAGAACCAATCACAGAAGAGCAGCTTTCAGTTTCTATGGTCCCCTTCTCTGGAACAAACTTCCAGACAACTGCAAAACTGCTGAAACACTGAGATCTTTCAAATCAAGACTAAAAACCCATCTGTTTAGGGCTGCCTTTGATTAATGTTTTCATATGTCATATGTTTTGTGTGTGTTTCATGCTTTACTATGTACTTCACGTGTCATATGCTCTGTGTATGCTTTATGCTGGGTTAGAAACACCTTTAATTACCCTGTTGTTGAAAGTGTGCTATACAAATAAAATTGTTTCGGTGTGTAAGTAAGTAAGTAAAGTTTATTTATGAAGTGCTTTTCACAGACATAAAAGTCACAAAGTGCCGAACAAAATAAATCTTAGTAAAAGTAGTACGAAAGCAAAAGTAGTATTAAAGAGCTTCTCATCCCCCTTCGAGAGTCCTACTCCATCTGCATTTCCGATTTGAAAATTGCTGCAAAAGAAGGAGACAGAGGGATGAGCGGGGGGGCTGGGTGGCGTCAACACTTCTCGCCATTCCAACTCCAACTCGCTATGGACTGGGTCGAGACTGGGCTTGTTTTATACTACACAGGGGCAGGATGGCTGACGTCAGTAATCCAAGCTGTTGTTACACACACAGCCATTGGGTGGTGCTAACCATTGTAGCTTCAACAGGAGAAGAAGAGGACCAGAGCTTTTATAAGGGCTCTGGTCACTCGAGGAAGCTCTCTTCCACTTGGGCTTTCGGCCAGGCAGTGCCAGGAGAGACCCCAGGAAATCCTTCCTTTGCTGACGAGGGGAAAGGACGCGTGTTTCTGGGAGAAACTCACCCCAAGGACAACAAAGACTGCAGATTGATCAAGTGAATCGCAAACCACAGATGAGATAAACTCCACTGTTCTGCCCTGAGCCCTGCAGAAGCTTTCTGAATTACAGATGCTGCCCTGAGGAAGAGACCACTAACAAGCTACTGCATGCCGCAGAGCCGCGTCCAGACTGAAGCCTATGTGAGATGAATGCTGGGCTGAAAAGCTTCAGAAAAAGGTACTATCAGTGAAGGAAGATGGAGCTGATCGCTGTTTAGCCAAGCCGGAGAGGACGACCCGACCTCCCAGCTAAAGGCTACCTGCACCCCAACAGCCATAAGGCCTCCCACTGCTAACCAACCGCGGCTATTGTTAGTCTACCGGCTAATGTTGTTTTAGCTTTCCCAATCAGCAGAGAAATCTGGAGAACTTTAACCTCTTAAGCCCCACAGCCCTAGCGCCGGGTCACTGTGGGGGAAGGGCGGGGAAATGTCTGAATTTATTTGACCTGTGGTCACTGATTGGTAAGCATGTCCTATCATTATAAACCTCAGAATCTCGGCTAAAGACACAAATATTTTCTGTGACCTCCAAACCCAGAAAAAAATAAACAATTAAAGGAACAGTTGTGCTATTTCGCGATTTTTACATGAACACATTCAACCGAACTTGTCGGTCACCCTGCCAAACAGAACCGAGCAAACTTCCCTGAAAGCCAGCATCTCACAGATTCTAAAGCTGCAAGTTTCATCACGCTACGTGCAAATTTCAGCAAATGAGCAGCAAATAAGCCCAAAAATATCTATAGCATTTTAAAAACAAGAGCATCAATTTTTCCTTACCTTTATTTCTGTGCTGAAAAGAATAATCAACTGTGATATGACTGTATTTCCAGAATAACTAAAATATCCAGTGTGTATTTAGAAAAAAAAGTAAAAAAAAAACGTAATCCTTTGCCATTATTTTTTACATTTGATTTGAGGAGGCTCAACCTTGTCTAACATGCGCACTGTGAACTTTCCCCATGTAAACATTTGCTTTGTCCAATCTGCTTCAAAGTTCTGATGTCAGCGTGATTCTATAGGCTCTTACGATTCTAACCATATGTCAATCATCCAAATCGGCCAATAGAAAATGGAGTTACAGGTTTGTGTAATTTTAAAAACAGATATTTTGTTCACCTTGGGGGCGAGCGCTGGGACGCAGTTACGCGCAGGTGATCAGGTGAGCAGATAAGCAGGTGACGATTCAGCTTTCATTGTTTTGTTTGCGTTCGAAAAATGGGCTTCAAGAGAGGAGGAACAACACTGACGAAGCCCTGGCGATTATTTGGAATGATAGTTAATCGGAGGTTTGTGTTGAGGACTCGTCATCAGAAGAGGAAAACCTGATTTTTACCAGGAAGAGAGGTAAGTCCCAACTAGCTAATACTAATGGCTCTGTCAGCCATTTTATATAGATGGTTTTTTTATTGTGTTCTTAGATGTTTGTATATAGACAGTTTTTGTAACTATTTTGTTCACATCTTTTTGTGCCTGTGAGTATATATACACACATATATATACACACACACACACACACACACAACCCACATATACACACACACACACACACACACATATATATATATATATATATATATATATATATATATATATATATATATATATATATATATATATATGAGATAGAGAGAGAAAGAGATTTGTGAATTTATGTGTGGATATTTGTGTAGATATATGTACAGAGATGTGTGTAAAAATATTTGTGGGTTGTATTTGTAGTTTCTGTATGTTTTTTTCCCAACTCTTTTTCTGTCATAATATTCTTTTAGTCACCTCGGCATTCATCCTTAGCTTACTCATCAACGCTTCACCATGCTGAAGCAGACTGGTGGAACGTCACACAGAGAGACACAGCTGCCTGAAAGGTAATATATATATATATATATATATATATATATATATATATATATATATATATATATATATATATATATATATATATATATATATATATATTTGTTTGTGTGTGTAGGTGTGTGTCGACATTTATATGTAGATGTGTATGCATCTATTTTTCTGTTATCTTGTTTTAGTGAGGATGAAGACTAAATACCTCCAAGGCCTTCAACTAAGTTAAGGCAACTGCTGTCCAAAGAGGTCTGCTGACACTCCAGTGGGTGAAGATGCCACAGAGATGAGGAAGACAGCACTTCTGAGTCTTTTCATGCCCACGAGGCCACAGGGCCCTACATTTGACAAAGCAGCAGCATGGTCTCCCCTCTCTGTCTTTCAGCTCTTCTTCAGTTCATCTGCAATTTGGACAATTATTGACAATGCCAATGCTACAAAAAGGAAAGAGGCTGTTTTCCTATCCATCAATATATATACCAGAGTTGTAAATGTCCACCACAGGGCTGACTGCTGGAGGGGTGAGTGGCCATATGATTTTCAATTATCCTGTAACACTATGCCGAGAAACCAGTTTGAGGCAATCTTGTTGTTATTATTGCACCTCAGCTTTGTGAACGATGGGGAGGACATTGAAAAGAAACAAAAACCACTCCTGATTACAGGCGTCTGTGCAGAATCAGGCCACTCTTCAATCATATTGTTACTGCATGCAAAGCACATTACCATCCATATGAGAACATTTGCATTGATAAGAGGAGGGGTTGTGAACAGTTTTGTTATCCATTTAATATGTATATTTCCAGTTTTGTTGTATTTGGAATTTAAATAAATGTTCTTCAGTTGGAGTCAAGCCTAAATCTTTGTTATAGTGTTATTTAAATAGGGTGATAAATATGTTGGGTATTTTACCAAAAAATATAAAAAACTGTTTGTTTTTTGGCATATAATTGAACTTGAATACAATAAGTAGATCAGGAGGTGAGAAATTTAAACTTTCACTGTTTGTGCCATATTGTGCTGAACTGTGCCAAACTGCAAAAAAAAAGAAAAAAAAAAAAGCTATTTTTAAAGCCTCTGTAACTTTGCTCCACTTCACTTCATCAACATGAATCTTGGTACAGGTAATCTACACATGTTGGTTTATGATTATCTGCAGTTTATATTCTACCGGTTCCTATTTTGAATGGTATTATATACTGTAACATGAGAAAAGAAATTAGGCGTGAATAAAGAATCTTGTAATTTGTCAATGTTCAAGGTACAATTACTTTGGCACAGTAACATATGCTGTAATTTTTACACCTCTGATTAAATCTCACAAGCATTGGCTTCATTTTGATACCAAGATTGTTTACACAGAGTTTATTTTTGCAGAGAAAAACAAAATTTTGGGCATGTCCTATTCGAGCTAGGAGCTTGGAGAGAGCCTGGGACTTAAGAGGTTAACCGTTTAATAACGTCTGTCTGGGCAGAGGCAAGATTAGTTTAGGATAAACAAGATTTAAGGGTTGTTTGTTTTCACTGTGTTTGTTTCACTTTACCTTGTGTAAGATTTCATTTATTGTTTGGATGTAAACAGGGCGGATGGCCTGGAGGTTTAAACAGTGATTTTCGAGGTTTCCGATGTAAAGTCGTTTCATATCCTGCAACCTGAGTTACTCAATCCGACAGTTTTCCTCTGTTTGGTGTTTATTAAATGAACCAGAGAGGCTTTAAG
Source organism: Valencia hispanica (assembly GCA_963556495.2). NCBI lineage: Eukaryota > Metazoa > Chordata > Actinopteri > Cyprinodontiformes > Valenciidae > Valencia > Valencia hispanica. The sequence continues at coordinate 1,364,246 of OY747709.1, forward strand.
CAGCTCCACGTGAGTTAGATGTAGGCTACATGCTCTAGCGAACCAGTGGTCCCACCTTTGACTGCTCGGCTTCATGAACAATAAAGACTGCCTTTAATGGTATTCAAAATAGAGATCGACTTTAAAACAGATATTTTAAACACTAAAACTAATCCTTTAAGTCATTTTTGAAACCGCCTTATATGTAAGTCAAAATCCTTAATCAGATCAACATAATTGGTGCCCCGTGTGAGGCCGTTAACTGCCATGTTTGTGTAATTTAAGGACCCAAAGGCAGCAAAAAATAAAACTTTAATGATTTATTTGGAACAGAAACAAGGAGTAAAAACGTACTGTAACTAGGAGAACCAAAAATGCAGAGATCAATAGGAACCAGACGGGCAACAGGGAAGGCAGGAACCACAGAGGGAAGAATGACGACGGACCAGCGAATAGTGACTGAATGAAGGCAGAATATATACTGGGGAGGAAATGAGGAAGTGAGAGGAGACCAATGACCAATTAGGGGAATCAGATGCAGGTGAGAGGGAGAGAGCAGGTGGAAACAATCAAAAGCTGGGAAGTGTTGAGAAGGTATTTTCACTCTAATTTAAAGCCTATTTTAAAGGAACAGACAAACATTTAATTTATGACCCTGGGCTCTCTCTGAGCTCTCATTTCACCTTCCCGCGTGCTCGTTCATTTCTGTAAAAAGGAGCAATAAGAACAACAAACAACAATTATATATTTTAACAGTGAGACATCGTTCACTGGACTCAGTTGTAGTAACTGAGCACAGCTTTATCTCAGCATAAGGTTTTTATTTAAAACAAGAGTTAAAAAGGAAACTCCTCCCACATAGATCTTTCTTCACAGAATGGTCACAGCTTCTTCACAAAAGGCACACAGGATGTGCCACATTCCTCTTGATTATTCACGGTTTCTAAGTGTTTCCACATGCACTACAAAATTAAACCCTCATACAACATTAACAGAATTTATATCTCTTCATGTCCCTCTCTTGATCTCTTATTTTTAAGAGATCACCATATATAAGGAAAAATGTCAGGCAAAGAATCATATCAATTTTGAGTCCATCTTCTCTGGAACTTTTCGGATCAGTAGTCAAGTCATCTTGTTCTGGCCGGGAATAATGGTCGATCGGCTCGCTCTTCTATGACGGTGAGAGGTGAGAGGTTGCCAGCACATCACCTATATGCAGCCAAAATGTATCTTTTCAGTAGCCTTGAGTTTGAAAACTCTAAGGACTGCACGCAGACCAGAGGATTGTTCTGCCCCTTTTGGCAGGGGTCTCAGCTTCTTTTCCTTCAAACCCTGCTGCCCCAGCTGGGCAGCTCTGTGCTCCAAGCCGCCCTGCCACCTGATGGTGCAGGTGTGCTGAAGTTGGAAACCTCAAAGCAGAGGGTTCAAGTAGGTTGTGTGGTCTGCTCATTGCTGTTCTTCTCCCGCTCTGGCTTGCTGCTCCTGGATGTCCTCTCAGGTTCGTCCTGACTCCTCAGTGGGAGTGCATTGGCTCCAGCCTTTTTCTGTAGTATGATTACCTGAGAGATTGTGGTCTGGTTGGCTGTTGGTCTCTCACCTGGTCAACAAAGCCTAAAAGAAGAGCTTGCAACTAATTTGCTTTTACCTGTTTGCTTTATCCATAATTGTAACTGTTTTGAGATTCATTTCTTATGGATTTGTCCTTTTTTTTATTAAATCAAATCCCTCACTCACCCCATAGTCTTAAGTAGTGCCGCACTGATCGGCCGCACTAACACAAAATCTAATTATTATCCTGACTGCTTACAAACTAGGTCTATCTGTAGAAAGAGCTAATGCTTTTGCTGTATGTAAATCACAAAAATCATCATTGACCCAAAGTGCACTCTAAAAATCCTGTATCAAAAATGAGCAACACTGGAACAACCTAGACCATAAAGAATATTTCTTCAAAATATATAGTAGACATTATAATGTAAATGAAAACTTCCAAACAAAGACAAAATGCATAAACATGCCACAAGGTAAGATGAATGGGTTGTGTGCTAAAACAACCAACCGGACAAAGGTGCCAAAACAGGATGGAAAACAGGAAACATCTGGTTTTTGGATTGTGGAAATGGCATCATGAGCATGACAGACCGCTCAAAAGAAAAATGTGCTGCTTTAAAGCTCAACCCGCAGAAAACGATCACAGTTTAATTTTATTCATTTACACTGCTAACAGCCTAAATTCATTAAACCTATAGTCTTATAAGATTTTACGACATCACCGACTATTGTTATTCATTTTGCTGAGCTGATGAAGCCCAATACTTATAAAAGAAAACTATAATTTCAACCTATTTAACCCCAAAAAAACTATTGAACCCTAAACAAATGCGTTTTTTTATTTATTTTTTCATTTATCTGAAATGCTTTTAAAGCAACAAATTGAAAGCCTTTGTTTTGTAAAAAATAATTGAAATTTAAATTCGCCTAGTGCCCAAGGATCTCCTCCCTTTTTCTGAAACAGAACTGTTTCAGAAACATCCAATTATATAAGTCTCCTGTTAATCAGGTGTGACTAGATCTGCAGCTTGTTACGGAAAGATGTTATAGTTCAATAAACACCTGTATTGTAGATCAATCTCCATGTATACAGTATTTATGCTCAATTCCTAGATCTCAGCTGCTATACTTTTCTGCCAGGGAAGAATTAACAAAACCACTGAATCTATAATTTAATGTGTCCAATCATAACATGACCTTACCCACCTCGGTCCATGGGAAAAAAGATAAGAGAACCTTATTTCAATCACTCCATAATTTGTTTTCAGTGGGCATATCCGAGCCCAGATGGGACCATGAGGGGCTGAAATATCACGCCTCCTCCTTCTGCTGTGTCGGATCTCCTCCATATAACTTCCTGTTCGTTCATGTACTGCACGCTCAGAATTTGTCCAAATCCTGGAGAGGAGTGTAACATCTGGAAACAGATCATTAAGATTAGTGAAAGCTTCTACATATCTGGGTAAATGTCCTACAGAATATGGCATCTAAGAACAAACAAAACAGTTAATGTTTTATTTATTTGCTAGATATCTTGCATATTGTCACCATACACTAGTTTCAAATGGGTTTCTGTGTGTCCTTATCTGAGTGAACCAAGAAAATAAATCAGCATCCTCATGTGCTCTATGTCATTCTTCTGTGAGTCCGAACGTTCCTATTGAAATAACACTACCAAAAAACTGTAAAAATAAAAGTACTAGATAGCAGAAAAACCAGAAAAACCTTCATTGTCACCATCTCTCCCTTCAAACAGTCTCTATAGAAAAGTGGCTCTCCTGGTTCTCTTCACTGAGGTTGAGACAAGTGGACCATAATGTATCCACCTCCCTTTGGAATCAGTCTTTAACCCCACTTTGCTTAGACTGCTTTCCTTATATCTAGTAATGGTCACTGCTTTTTATAATGGATTAAGTGTATCCAACTCAGTCTCTACAGCCATCGGTGTGGTCAAAAATACCTGGAATGGCCCCTTCCACCTGGGTGATGCCCAATTTTCTGTTTACAGCTTTTAATCAGGATCCAGTCACCTACTTTCAGCTCACTTCTTCCTGTAGGAATATAGGATCATCTGGCATATGATTAGTTTGCATTTATAACTCATGTACTTATAAGTATTTTGATCATGAAAACTCCCAGATCTTAATCAAATTGTTTTTTTAGAAGATAGTAAACCAATCTAAGGAATTCTATATCTACGCCCATAGATTATTTAAAATATAATTAGGCCAATATTCAAATTTTGTATTATATGCATTTATAATTTACCAAATCAAGACTATCCAATTTTGTCCCGTTTCTTCCATCGCTTTTTTTTTCCAAATTGCAACATTTTATCATAAAGTCATAAATCAGTTTGTAATTGTTCCTCTTATTTTAATATACCAAACTGTAGGAAGGATAAGGTCTCGTCAAATTCGTTCAATTACTTGGTGTTATATTCATATATAACTTTATCATAACCAAACAGTATCTCCAATTCTGTTTAGTCTTATCCATGGCCCTTCTTAATCTGCTTTTAGAATCCAATTGTCTCTTAAAAATGATCTCTAATCTTTGTCCTATTTTATCAATTATTTAATTCACAAAATGTGTTCCGTTACCACTATAGATCATTTGTGGATATCAAATCTAGGCATTATTTCTCTAAACAACATTTCTGCAACAGTTAGTGTATCTAAATGTTTCACTGTTAACATTACAAATCCACTAGCAGAAATTTTCTTTTCTTACTAAATAGAGCTTATTCAATACAGCCTTCGTTTGCTCAAAGCTGTTTCTTAATTTAATATGAGAAGCTTTTCTTTTTTTCCATGTCTGACACACTTCTTGTCCATGAACCAATCAGTTTGATAATTGAATTGTCCGTAAGAAATGCTTTAATTAGTTCGCCACTAGAGGTCGCCATACCCCTGTTCCCCATTGTTGGCCAAATGCCAAAAACATGTAAAGTTCAATTTGAATCTTCTGTTAGCAATAATATGATTATTTTATCTTCATCCGATTACAAACTTCAGTTAAAACTTTAATTTTTCTCTTTCCAAGTAGAACAATTCTTTGGTAGCTTTCCCGTTTCAAAAGTTTTATGAAATCTAAAATTTGGATTATTAATTTTTCCCCTACAGAGAACATGCCCAACTTCAAGTGAAATAGGAAATCTCTTCCTAACAAATTAGAAAATAATCTCTAGATTTTATGATTATCACAACAGGTTTTTCCTGTAGCAAAATCTATTTTTTTTTGTCATTTTTCTAACAACTCAATCTCATTTTTAGTGGAAAACAAAATTCCTAATTTTTTTTTTTATCCATCTGGCTTCACTAACTTCCTACCATTTTGTCAATGAGATAATCAGCAACTGATATTTCCATAACAAAACATCACATCTCTATTCCTTGCTCTCTGCTTATCTGCCCCTTCATAAAGATTCTACAAATTAGCTTATTATTATGATTATATGTGGAAGAGTCTGTTGCTAGATTCCTCAATTTTGATCTTTTTAGTTTGATTTTAGATCGCAACTCAATTCAATTCAATTCAGTTTATTTATATAGCGTCAATTCACAACAGATGTCATCTCAAGGCACTTAACAAGAAGTCATTTCAATACATTTATACAAACATTCCAATCAGTTAGAAAGTTTCCTATTTAAGGAATCCCAGCAGATTGCGTCAGTCATTGGCGTGAGGTTGGGCCCCGTTGATGCAGACTTTCCAACCACAGCAATCCTTCAGCAATCCCTCATACTGAGCAAGCATGTAGCGACAGTGGAGAGGAAAAACTCCCCTTTAACAGGAAGAAACCTCCAACAGAACCAGGCTCAGTAGGAGCGGCCATCTGCCACGACCGTCTGGGGGTTTTAGAAGACAGAGCAGAAACACAGAAAGAACAGAAGATCTGATATAAGAGAACTTTCTATGTTACAGAAAGTAAAAAGTTAATACTACCAAGAAGTGCGCGAAATTACTCAGTCAATCGTCCTTTAAAATCATAATCTTTATTTATTTTAAAGAAATGTATTGTCTTTTCTCTTACATAAATTTTGCATCTCCTATAAATCTTCTTTGCTATTTTTCCAATTCAATTCAATTCAGTTTATTTATATAGCGCCAATTCACAACAGATGTCATCTAAAGGCACTTAACAAGAAGTCATTTCAATACATTTATACAAACATTCCAATCAATTAAAAAGTTTCCTATTTAAGGAATCCCAGCAGATTGCGTCAGTCATTTTTTCCCATATTTCGATAAGTTACATTTTGCTGTTTTTATTTTTATTTTTAAATATTCATCATTGTCATGTTAATGAAGTAAATTCAGCTTTTATTTCTCTTTGATCTGATCTATTTATATTTTCGCAGTGTTATTTACTCAATCTTCAAACCATGAGACTCCGTTCAGCCTACAGCTGTTTCACCAGAAATCTCCATTCACACACACACAGTAACACAACCAGTTTATCACACATTAATATAATTATGTATTTATTATCATGCTTTTTCATTACTAGTATTATTATTTAGATATTATTTATCATTAGGCCTATTTCTGATTGAGATCCCAGACCTCTGCTCGCTTTGGAGTCCAACTCCTTTATATTCATTGTGAGATCCCGGATCATCACGCAAAGATCCCCGATCTTTATTTGCAAAACACAAACTCGTATTAAAAAGGTCCCGGACCTAGTTATTTTTTCTCTCTTATTTTTTATTCTACGCATCAAATTTTTACTCACTGGCTGTTGTTCCTGTGAAGGAAGACCCCATCCAACTGTTGCTCCGGGAGGAACCCCGGATCTGCGTGCCTCTTTTTTTTTCTTTTACCTAACGGTGGGGTGGAGGACTTTGATACTGGTTCCAAACCAGGTTATGCACGGACTCTCAGCAGCCTGCGGTTCTTCCTGGAGATCCAGTCCGATCTGAGATCCTGGTCAAAGGAACAAGAAATGCCAGGGTTGAAATCGCTCTCTGATCTCTGAGTTTTCTTTTTTTGACATTCCGTGGTTTCTCAATCCACGACCTGATCCCACTCAGCTTTCTTGGTGTCCAACACGCAGGCTTTCAGTAAGAAGCGTCCTAGCTTACCTTAGGGCCGGCCACACCCTGAGTTTACAGACCCGGTCGGCGTCTATTTAACTCAGCAGAAACAGATAACATTTACTGGAGAACAACAGACAGAACACACTTTTAGATTAATCAATTTTGCGCCTCGTGTGTCAGCGCTTACCAAATAACTTCAGGCCTGGGTCACTTCCGTCCTCCGATCTCAAGTATCTGTTAATCACAACAATTTCCAAACTCACGTTTTCCTTTGCTACTTCCAGAAATCACGTCGGGGTCACCATATTGTTGAGAAGGTATTTTCACTCTAATTTAAAGCCTATTTTAAAGGAACAGACACATTTAATTTATGACCCTGGGCTCTCTCTGAGCTCTCATTTCACCTTCCCGCGTGCTCGTTCATTTCTGTAAAAAGGAGCAATAAGAACAACAATTATATATTTTAACAGTGAGACGTCGTTCGCTGGACTCAGTTCTAGTAACTGAGCACAGCTTTATCTCAGCATAAGGTTTTTATTTGAAACAAGAGTTAAAAAGGATACTCCTCCAACATAGATCTTCGTTCACAGAATGGTCACAGCTTCTTCACAAAAGGCACACAGGATGTGCCACATTCTTCTTGATTATTCACGGTTTCTAAGTGTTTCCACATGCACTACAAAATTAAACCCTCATACAACATTAACAGAATTTATATCTCTTCAGAAGAGAGGTATAATGGTTAGGGAGACAGAAAACTTTTAACTAAGATAATAAGTCTAGGAAGGGGATCTAAGGAAACAGTAGAGAGCAGAAGGAAGAAATAAATTAGGAAACTATCTAGAGGGAATAAACTAAGGAAACAAATGAGGACACAAACAAAAAGGTGAAAATATCTAGGTGCAAGAAGAAGAAACAGAAACAAGGAAGTGCCAGAATAAACTAATAACGACAATGAATAATCTAACATGAAAAAACTAGATAAGGAAAAGAACTAAGTTTAAACACAAACAGGAGGGACAAAACAAGAAAGCAGCTTGGGGTACAGAGGGGAAGGAAATTAAGTGGAAGGAAAAAAAGCAAAAATCCATGGAACCTGACAGTTAACGTCAACATAAAATGTAAATATTAAATTAGATCTATCACTGCGGTGACCGATCCATAAAAGAGAATCAATTTTCTAAAGCTTATAGATTTCTAATTCAACAAATGGTTTAATGAAACATTACTTCTTCCAGGGAATATTTCCCTTCACTTTTGCTTTGCATTGGGAATTGCTGGTTTGAAAACAAACCAGAAGGTGCTGGTTAGTCTTAAACTACCAAAACTAAATTAGTTTAAAACTAATTTAGCTTCATTCACAAAACTCTTCAATACAAGCCTTGGTCTATAAGCAAACATATTCATTCTGATCTGTGACATCATTATCAATTTATTGGTTATTTGTTTCTACTTCTTTGCATATTTATCATTTTTACTGTTTACTTTTGGGTGTTAGTTTAAAAATTATCATTCTTTTTTTAGTGGTTTAGTTGTGTGTTACTAGCTTAGTTAGTTTGTTGATTAAAGTATTTTAACTGAAAGTTAAATTCTTTTTGTAATAAACTCTTGTATTTTGGAAAACCGTTGTTGTTTTTTCACCAACATGTGTAGTAACTTGCTGTTCTAGAAGAAGAACTTATTCCTTCATCTATAGTTTAATTATCTCAGCCTTATCAGGCAGATAATCATAATCATAAACATAAACTGAGAATTAACAATTTGGCTAGTGATATTTCTGGAATCCAGGTGGTGCCCCAAACTTGATAATTTTGACATAATAATTATGAATAATTGCTTAGGGCAATTACTAATAAGATTAATAATTTTAATAGCCAAAACCTACCTATCTGTGGCACAACATAATTGGTTCCCCATGTGAGGCGTTAAGGTGAACAGCGTTTACTGCACATGTATGGGAATAATATTTACAACAAAATGGTGTAAAGGAATAACCTCCCCAAATACTAGAGTTATTTAAATCACATTAGTAATTGTTTTGGCACATCGTGTGATTGCTCTTAAATTGGATGTCACTACTCATAAAAAATGTATGGGCTGTGACATTCCTGAATTTCATGGTCTCAGACTTTAGCCAAAATTATTAACTCCAAAAAAATCTCCTTTGCTAGTAATGATATACTCTACTATGTAAGCATAGATTCAGACGATTTAACTCACTCACCCTGATTGGTGTAAGCAATAGGTTAAGACTTTATGTAACTTAAGTTAATCCAAATGTTTGGCCCAAGATTTGCTGCATATTTATATTCAGATGAGTTATCCTGATTTGCTTAAACTTGGTCTTGTTAAATTAACTTAAATGTTGACATCACTGTTAATCAAAATTTTCTGCACATCTGGTATCCTGATGCTGAACTAACCCAGTGTGTTTTGAGAAACCACTGCTTGCAATCAGAGTAAACTTTAAAAGTTAATCTCGTGTTTTTAAATCACCTGCCAAAAGGAAAGGGGGCAAACATTTGCTAACTCGCTAATATTTGTTGGAAAATAAGAGTAGCATTTTAACACTTGAAGTAACTCATAAGACGCAGGTTGAGCCGTCAACCTGTGCCCCTGTTCAGAGCACGCATATATAAACGTGGTGACATATGCACAGCTAAATATGGCTAGTTGGCTGAACATTTGTTTGATGTGTTTTTGTTTTGCTTTCAGCAATTGTTTGACAACTGTTGTTGTTTTGTAGTTCAGCAAAGATGATGGAGTTAGAATCCCAGATGACTGAAGCCGTGAGCCTTGCAGATCCAGCAGAAATGGAGAGGCAGAAGGTTGTTGCTGGAGGTTGTTGCTGCTGCTGTAGGCTACATGCTCTAGCGAACCAGTGGGCTCGCCTTTGACTGCACGGCTTCATGAACAATAAAGACGGCCATTAATGGTATTCAAAATAGAGATTGACTTTATTGTCTGTACTCTCAGAAAATTGTCCAGAGGTATGTATGAACAATAAACTGACCAATTCATGCTGCATATTTCAGACTCAAGTGTTGTGACTGTTTTATTTAACTACTGCACAACTCTTATGAAAAGATCATTTGAGCTGGTGAATTTAATCTACATGTGGATAACCTTTTAGACCTTCTATCAACAGATTTTTTTTAATACTCTGAATTTTATGGATTTTAATCAACATGTCATGCAGCCGACACACAACAGAGGACACACCCTGGACTTGGACATCACATATGGCCTGTCCACCAGTGTGTCCTATGTTGTTGACTTGGCTGTCTCTGACCACTACTGTGTGTTTTTTTAACATCACCAGTTTTATCCAGCAGGAAACCTATTTGAGAACTGTTAGAAAGGGTAATCTAACCCCTGAAGTGGCTGCAGGTTTTTTTAAAAAATTTTGGAAAGATACATCCTATTGCTTTACCTGCCCCCTGTGATTTTATTGTCATTGATTTTCACATTAGGCTTAAATCCGCTCTCGAGCTGCTTGCGCCACTAAAAGTTATAAGTTCACACTCAAAACTTGCATCAATGAGAAAACATGAAAACCTTAAAAAACAAGAGGATTTGCAGAGTGGCAGAGAGAAAAAGGAAGAAAAATAAAATCACAATAAACCATCAAATATACACAGAACTTCCAAATCACACCATCAGATGTAATATTTTATCTTCTCAAAGTAACATGGTTTTAGACAAATCTGATCGTGTATCTCTACCAGAGGAAACGCTCAACAGTTTTGTTCTGGTAGAAGCTAAGTTTGTTAACAAAGTTTTCTCTTCAGTGAGGCCCACCACATGTCTTTTGGACCCAATTCCCACTTCTTTTTTTAAGCATTTTGTGGATCTCTTAGAGATTAGATTATAACCTTGATGAGTCTCTCCCTTGAGACGGGGGTCTTTCCTGCCGTCTTTAAAGTGTAACTGAACCCCATGAAAAATCCTAACCCCGCCCCCAGACAACATTTGAAAAATTCTACAAAGTGGGCAGTGCCAGGAAGAACGGAGGGGCGTGGCCAAGTGTGGAGGATGAGCGGAAGGGGGAACTTGGGGGTGTGTTCAGGAGGACAGTGACAGCTTGCTTAATCTGACACTGAAACATGGACAGTGACCAAAGCCACATTGGCTGTTTTGCGACTGATCGATCTGATCAACATTCATCTGTTTTGAACGTTAGCCTATGTTAGCATTACCACTCAGAGACCGTACTGCTCCTGTCCCCCTCTGCCTCGGGTGGCGCTGGCTCGGCGCCCTAAGCCAGCAGATCTCCTCCGTCGTCACCGGAGGTAGAGAGGTAGAGGGAGGCTTTATGGAGCCCAGCGGCCCCGAGCCGTATCAATTTGAGCCGCTGGCGCTACTGCTGAGGGAGAGAGAGACAGGATAGGTCCGGTCTCTGAGTGGTAATGCTAACATAGGCTAATGTTTAAAACAGTATGTTAGCTATGCTAACTAAGTGCTAATGTGATAATAATGGTAACCTGAAAAACGCAATCCAACTCCAAACTTGTCACGGGGGCGGTATGTCTGAAAGTTTTATACCCAAACCCACGGGGCGAGTCTGTGAGACCATGGCTGCTGTGACAGAGTCAATGCCTGTGACGTAAAGATGTACCGTTCTCCACCAATCACAAAATTCAAATGCAGTAGTCACAGTTCAAACCTCAGAGGGCAGCACTTAAACCAAAAAGTGTAGAATTAAACAAGTTTACATCAAAATGTAAAAAAATCCCCAGAAACTAAAAGATTGCATTGGTAAAGACCCATTTATACAGTTTAGAAGCAAAAAAAAGTTGATTTGGGGTTTAGTTACTCTCTAAAGGGGCGATGGTGAGGCCCCTGTTGAAGAAGAGCAATTTAGATTTTAATAAATTCAACAATTTTCGACCGGTATCTGAACTTACCGTTTTCAAGCAAAGCATTTAGAAAAGCTTGTTTTAAATCAGCTTAATGAATTTATTAAAGGACACAATGTCCTGGACAATATTCCGTTTGGTTTTAGGGTGAACCACAGCACAGAAAGGCCCTTTTGAAAATTTTAAATGATTTTAGATTGAACTATGATGCACAGGGGGTGACAGTATTGGTTCGACTGGATCTAAACGATGCCTTTGATACAGTAGACCACACTATTCTTTTAACCCGTTTAAAACAGATTGGCCTCTCTGGTGCTGTTCGCAAATGGTTCACATCCTGTCTCACAGAGAGGACTTTTATGGTAAGTTTAGATACCTTCTCCTCTAAGATACAAAAGATTGCATGTGGTGTGCCCCAGGGTTCAATTTTAGGTGCTTTTAAACCTTTATTTGCTCCCTATTGGCAGTGTCATCAGAAGACATGGAGTGAACTTCCACAGTAATTTCCCAACAATCCTAACAGTGACCCCCAACACACTCCTATTGGTCCGTGGCCACTAATGGTGACATCAATGGTGACATCAATGGTGACATCAATGGTGACATCCACAATGACATCACGGCCAAAGGGCTATAAGAGTGGTAGTGGCGGCCATTTTCAAACTGTTCTCAGCAGAGGGTTCTTAGCAGAAACTCCTGCTACACAGAGGACATCTCACCGGTGAAGATTCTCTTTTGTTCTGATCCGCTGGACCGGGAAGAACCCTCTTTTCAATGCTTCAAAGTGCTCATCCTGTTTGTGTATCCAGTTTGGCCGATATCCGGACTGTTCCAAGACAGTTCATTACGACGTCGACCTGCAAGCCATCCAGCCTGCAGTTGAGAAAAAATGTCCTAAAAAAATTCCTGTGCAGGTTTTCTAACTCTTCCTTTTCTTGCTCAACTACGGACACATTTTGCTCTCTTCCTAATGGACCAGACTCCCCTCAATGCAAAGTAGGACTGAACCGGTTCATTTATGCTAATCTTGTGTCTGGGCACAGATAAATAGAGAAAATAGAGTTCTTAATAAGTTAGATCTCGTTCATTGTTGGTTTAAAGTGCTTTTTTTTTAAAGCGCCGAACCTGTGGCTCATTTGGCGTCGCCGCATGCATGAGTTTGAGCTGTATTTCCTGTTTTTGAAACTGTTTGTTTTATCCTGAGCCGATCCCACTCTTTCTTCTTTTTCATCTCTCTCTTTTCCTCACTCTGTTTCTTGGCGTCTGATCACCTGGTCGGCAGAGTCGGAGTTGGTCAGACCTGCTATAGCTGGTCTGTTAGCTGAAAGGTTAACTCCATTGTTCCTTAGTCTGTTAGCTAAAGCAGAGGCCTTCCACATGGACGCTTCACCCCATGTGCTCCTTTAGCCAAAGCTAGTTTTATGGCCCTTTGTCTCCTTACACTATCTGTGACTTGAGTCCCCCTGGAGTGAGGGCCACATCACCTCCCCTCCCCTGCGAAAAGGGGAGTTGTCTGTTTGTGTGTGTTAATTGTGTTTAAGTCTCACATATTATTGTTTTCTAAGATCTGTAGTAGTTAGTTGCATGCTTTAGAATAGATGGAATTATTGATGAAATGTTTTGGCTGTAAGGTTGATCTATTTTCTTAATAAATTCTAATAATAAATTATCTTAAAGAGAAGTTGTCTGGGATTACTTGGAGTAATGTGTACAATTAATGTTCACAGTGTAATAACTTATTCCTTCATCTATTGTTTAAATATCTCAGCCCTTTTGTGCCGCAGATAGGTAGGATTTGGCTATGAATAATTATGAATAATTGCTTAGGGCAATTATTAATAAGATTAATAATTTTATGTAAAAATTACCAAGTTTAGGGGCACCATCCTGTTGGATTCCAGGAACATTTATATATATATAGCCAAATTGTTCAGTCTCAGATAATTAAACAATAGATAAAGGAATAAGTTCTAACACTGTGGACATTAATTGTATGCATCACTCCAAGTAATCCCAGACAACTTCTCTTTAAGATAAGGGGACTTTATTTAGGAAATAGAAAATCCCATCTATTCTAAAGCATGCAAAAATTACTACAGATCTTAGACAATAATAATAGGTGAACATTAAACACAATTAACATGAAATGAAATCAGTGAGACAGCTGAGGTTCGGGTCAGAAAAGGAGGGGGGCCCTCACTCCAGGGGGCTCAAATCAAAGATAGCCTAGGAGACAAAGTCATAAATCTCAGCTCTGTGCCAAGATGGAGGGGAGCACATGGAGTCTAAAAAGAATCATAAAACTAGCTTTGGCTTAAAGGAGCACATGGGGGAAGCATCCATGTGGTAGGCCTCTGCTTTAGCGACAGACTAAAGACAATGGAGTTAAACTTTTCAGCTAAGACCAGCTAACGCAGGCCGGACCGAGCCCGACTCAAAAAAGCAAGAGAGCATGAACACATTTCATACATATGACATCAAGCATTTACTCGAAGGCAATTCTAAACATATGGGTTTTTAATCTCGATTTAAAGCAGTTCAGAGACAGGACACCAGACTGACATGAACAAGCATGGAGGAAACAGTATGAACCGAAAGGGAGTGAGAGGAGGTGAAGGGCTTAAATACACGATTGAGGATTAGGATCAGGTGGTGACTGAAATCCGAGACAGGTGCAGACAATGACTGAGAAAGGAGGTGAGCAGGACGGAGTGCTAAGGGCTCTGACAGGACTCCTCTCTCTAAGGGCGGCTACCAGACAACCTGTAGAAGAAGAAAGAAAAAAGAAAAGAAACACCTGTGGAGTGGGCCCACAAAAGGAGTGCCCAAATCTCAGAAGATACACCCCTGGATCCCAGGCGGACGGCCGGGTGGTCATCACTTGGCTGACTGGCGATCAGGTGGACAGCCAGGTGGTCGTCCTCTAGCTAACTGGTGATCGAGAAGCCTGGCTGAGAGTGGCCAGTGACAGAGGAGCCAGGCTGAAGGAGACCGGCTGAAGGAGACCGGCGGTGGCAAAGGAACCAGGCTTAAGGCCAGCAGTACCGAAGGAATTTGACTGGAGTAGCTGGCTCTGAAGGCAGATTTTGGGTCGTCCTCAACCCCTTCCGAGAGCAATGGTTCTGGGGTCCAGAGGAGGGGAGTGGCCACGGGGGCCCAGAGGCTCATGCAAAGGGCTGGCACTGGAGACAGAGGTGGGTATTCCTGACCCCTCTCTGGGAGGTCTGGCATCAGGCTGACTTGATGACCAGCTACAACGGCGACTGGGCTAAAGGCCGGAGCTTCGGCTGACGGGACCGGGAACAGCATGAACCAATGACTGGCAGGAAGGAGCTAGAGGAGCTGGCAGGCAGTCTGAGAAAGAGGCTGGCGGGCAAACGGATGCAGCGGCAGCAGGAGTGGATGACTGGCTGACAGGAGGGCATATATGGAAGAAATATAGTCTAATCAGAATCCAACTCTTTTTAGACATTGAATTTATAACACTGAATTTTTATCCTCAAGCAAAACATTTGCCTGCAAAATTTCACCTGCAAAAAATCCACCTGCAGAAATTCGGCTGCAAAATTTCACCTGCAAAAAATGTATCTGCCGGAATTTGCATGCAAAATTTCACCTGCAGAAATTCACCTGCAGAAATTCACCTGCAAAAATTCGCCTTCAAGTATGGTGAACTGTTAATGACCCAAGCCAAAGCAATCAGCACCAGATTGAGTCGACCGGCTCTTAGCCAATGAAGTTACGGTCCTTTGGTCACATGACACCGTTAGCCAAAGGGACATTTGTTAACAGTGAGCTGGCTATTGCGCTGTTACATCGGCTTGGTGAAGGTAAGTGATAAGGTTTTTATCTCAAAAGAAGGTTGTTACTGAACGCAAAGTAGTATTTGACAGCCGTTTCAATTTCGTTTTATTTATTTTACTACTTGAAGTGGATTTGTTTTTAGTGACTGATGACAACTACTGCGCCTCCTCTGTCTTCAGAGGCTCTTGTTTTGACCCGGAGAAGCGGCAAAATGGCGGCAGCAAACTGGGGCGGCTCTTCGGTATGTATGTATATATATATATATATATATATTCCAAGTTTGTGTTTTTTGAAACTGTGTTTTTCTTTAAATGTGTTTTTCGTTGACTAAATTACACAGACGGGGGTTTTTCCTCAACTTCTCTTAGAGGCCTACTGTGCCAATAAGCTACATGCTAGCATCATGCTAAGTGAGACAGTTGTCGTGCTGTGTAAATTATGAGACTCGTTACAAAATTATATTCCCTCAGATTTTGAAGGATAGACGACACTACAAATAAGACGTTAGGAACAAGAATAGCATTTGGCGGAGGGTAAATAAAGCCAGTGAGTCAACAACATTAGAGGCGATGGTTGCAGATCGCTGTGATCCCGAGAAAAGGGAAAACTGGTGTGAAATGAATAAATGCTGTAAAACACGGTCAGGTAAACTGAGAAAAGAGCATTTCTGTACCTGACGGTATGAATTTGATGATGAGAGCCTTGATGAACAGGAATTTCAGACCAGCAGTAGGAATAAGTAAGCCTACTGTGTTTTATTTATTTAATAGCATAGCGTTGAATAGAAACATCTTTTCTTAGGGAAATTGGGGTGTAAATGGAAGTGTGCATACAGCAATAAGAAATATTAATACTGAAAAGAAAAAAATAAGACCCCTTACAGTAAAGGAAAATGTACATAAGGAAAATTATACTGTACAGTTATTAAAATGGGATACTCATGTTAAAAGAAACAGTCAGCTGGGTAGGATAAAAAAAAAGTCAATGTAAAACATTGAGGTTTAAGAAATAATTTCTGTGAAATAGGCAGTTAATCATAGTACTTTTTGTTAATCTCTTTTGCCTCTAATCTAACAAGCCCATCATCGGACATAAGCATTGAGGACCGTGAACGAACACCTTTTATATAAAACATTTTAACGTTAATATCTAAACAATTGTAAATGATTATAATAAAGGTTATGTTTGTGTAAATCCTGTGTCAAAGTCTGTAACTTCAGCCATTTTCCAAATCAAGATACAAATCGTGTCTTCTTTTGTAGTACATGTTTTA
Organism: Valencia hispanica; assembly: GCA_963556495.2. NCBI lineage: Eukaryota > Metazoa > Chordata > Actinopteri > Cyprinodontiformes > Valenciidae > Valencia > Valencia hispanica. Next base: position 1,380,757 of record OY747709.1, read on the forward strand.
TTGTAAATTGCATTATTTTTCATATAAACCTACTTTTGTCTCTGTGGATTTGTTTCAGGTTAGCCAAGATGATATTATTCAGTCAGCAAGGCGTTTACTGCAGTTGCTGACATCAACCACCAGAAATGCTGCTGTGACAAATCAAAATACAAGGTTTACTTTGGCAGAAGTTATTGCTTAATATTTGAATAATTAAACTTTATTGTTATTAGACAAATTATATATGTATAATATATAACTGATATTATATTGTCATTTTCAACATCCTTCAGAGAACAGAGCCAAGGTTGCCACAGTAGCAGTTCAGTCTCTCCTGAAAGACCATCAGTTCAACAGGAAATGACCAGGTAAAGACTTGGCAAAAAACCTTCAATCAATGCCCGTTTTCCATTAGGGTAACTCGCCACAGACCCGAATGGTAGAGCACGGTATGGTCTAGAACAGGTAAATTGTGTTTCCATTGCCATGTCAGAAGAACAGTAGTGGAGGAGGACATTGGCGGGCTTAGCTTAACAAAAACTCCAGCAAAAAGCAGTCACAAAGTCATCATGACAACACACATCCTATCAAATGTTCAAAAACTTTTGACTCACCTCACATCTCTGACATTTATCTGCTCATACCTCCATCGTCTGATCTGTGTTTTTCATGCCAGTATTGATCTAACCAACGATCATCCAGTCTCTGAAGACTCCAACTCTGCCACCTTCCAGCCGATCCAGCTCTCTGTTCACCACAGAGACATGCTGGTTCTCTGCTGGTATACGGGCTTCTTCCTTCCCGATAACACAGGCATGCCACAGTCTTCCCCTTTCTATCACACACTGACTTTGCCTGCTACCGCTACCCGATGGAAGCCGGCATTTGGAAGCTGATGAAGGCCCGATCGCAGCTCCATTCCTCTTGGCGACCTGACAAATCGGTTTCATCACTCAGTTTTCCGAAGTCCTAGATGCTGGAGCTGCAGCCAATATCAAGTCATTTTTCTCTCCTGCTACAAGCAGAGCTGTAGCCCGTATAAATGTAGATTCTCCCCGTCGCCTTTCTACTTCAGGTTTATCAAAACCACAACCCTCCGTGAATGCTATAAAACAGTTTGTAAAACACTCGGGGTTTTTTATATGGAGCTACTTAAAGCAAAGAGCAATAAAACCTGAATATTTCCAATTTTATGGAGAAAATTTCTGATCTTAGTGAATGTTACTGTTATTACATTCTGAGACATAACTTTGAACGAACAGCTGCAGGCCAATGAATGGCTACCACTGCTAGGTAGGAGTGAGAGGGATATCATCTAACTGGACCAGTCAGTCCATAGATGGGCTTGTTGGGTCGCTTCTGCACGCTTCGGACCAAGGCTGAGGTAGTCAAAAAAAAAGGGATCGGCTGGAGTCGGTTTGGAATGGACACAAGTAATGGAAACAAGGCATAACCGTTCCAAAGCGACCCGTTCTGTACTGTACCTGCCTTAGTGGAAAAGGGGCACACAAGTTCTGCATAAGCATGGCATTTAGTGTTTTTGCTGTGTTTGTTTAGGATAAAAAAAAAAAAACACAATTTATATTGTTTGCTTTTTAATAAATAGTTTTGTTTTGTGTTTTTTGTTTTCTGACAGGTCCTTCCCAGGTATTTTCTCAAGGGGGAAAGGTAAAAGGCGGTTCCCTGCTACATCTCTGGTTCCTGCCAAGAAACCTAAACCTCTTGAAGTCATATTTTATTTGCTACCAAAAGAAATGGAGAACACTCCAAATGAACATGAGAAATATAAACATACACATGCAGGGATGGGTCAAAGGACTGCATATCTTGATGAGAGCACAACACACGAAGAGGTAAAAATTAATTATTTCTATTCATTGCTCAAAACTAAAATGTTTTTAACATAATTGATATTAGATATTGTTAATTGGTGATTTATCCTGAAAATGTGACAGTTTTGTGTTAGATGCTACTGTTTGCATTCTTAGTACATATTTCCTTTAGTATTTCTTAGTTTATGCAGAGTTAAAATGAATCTTAATTGTGATGTGTAGACTTTTTAGACCCTTAAACACTTTATTTGTATTATTTCTTTCAGTTAAGGGATGCCTTGAATGTCTTGTTTCCAAAACTGAAGGAAGTTACAGGGGGCTGGCTGTTGTTTAAAGCTGGCGGTGGGTATATATCCTTAAATGTCTAGAGATGTATAGTATTTATTAAACCAGGAACTCCTCCTGCATAGGGCTGGGCGATTCTGAAAATATAATTTTCAAGATTGTTTCACTATATTGAACAATCTCGATTTTTAAGTAGATTTTTGTTTTATCAAACAATAAAAATAAAAACAAATAAGCATTACCTTCTCTAATTATGTCACATGCAGAGTGTGCGTCCCGCGATTGTTGTATTGGTAACAACGTCACATTACTTCAAACTGTGTATCTCTCTTTGTCCACTGAGGGATGATGGAACTTTAGGTGATTAAATAGATTAGTTGTATTACCTAGCTTTTTCTACTGGATTGGTCAGTTGGCATAATGATTAGAACACACCATGCGATTATTGCTAGCAAGCTTTTTAATATCACGATTTCATTTAAAATTTGATTAATTGCCCAGCCCTACTGCTGCGTTCTAATAAGTAGTTTTAGGACAAACTTATCTTCACCGCATTTTTTGACTTCCTAATTATGAATAGTTATGAAGATAGATATGACTTGTGTGCAGATATGAGGTATTATATATTTTCAAGGATCAGTATATTCAGTTATGTTTTGCAATATTTGATTCAGGTGGATGGGGAAGCCGAAAACTGTCTCTGGTTCCTCCTGATGATATTGGCTATACTGGGAAAATCCTGAAGGCTGCCAGTCGGGGTAGTAAAAATTTATATATTGCCCCTATTCAAGAGGAACTTAGCATTGACCCTCTACCACTGAACGACGAGTCCTTCAGTACCATGCCAAAAGCAAAATGCCAGAAGTGTGGATTAGGGATTCAGCTGCTGCTTCTTTCAAAGCACCTAAAGTCCTGTCCTTCCAATGACACAGGCAGTGAAAGCAATCTAGTTCATTCTGATGGTGATGAACCTCCCGAGAAAGAATGTATGTTTGACGATATAATACTATCATATTATCTAAACATTTGTTAAAGGGGTGGTATTATGCTTCTTCCAGACACACTGTACCATTCTATAGCACACTCATGAAAATTTTACCCTAAATCATTTTGAAAATCCTGTATATATAAAAATCCACCTTAAAGAACTTTGCTTTCTCATCACTTCCGTATTTGATGCCTTGATATTCACCTGAGCCTCTCTAAGCCCTCCTACCCTTTGTGAAACTGCCCCTGCAGAACATCAGACACCGGTTATCATAGCATACTCGTGGAGTTGGACTCCGATAGTTTACAGAAGTTTTCAGTGTGTTGCATTTTAGTATTTAGGGGGGGGGGGGGGAAATCACATATGTGAACAATGGCAACACGGGAGATTGGAAGACGACACGCAAATGATCTGATAAGTGTTGCGTTGAAATTACAAATGTAGAGAGAAACCACTGAATTGCACTGAAACCATAACAACCAAACAACTCTGAAGCTACGTCTTACATTGCAACCATAAAAGTACATAAGTAAAAAGTTACGTTTTGAATTGTAACCATAAAAGCACAGAAATATATGTTTTGAAGTCAGTTAGTGACGCTAAGCCAAAGTTCCTACCTGTACAGGTTCCCAAGGAGTAGCCTCTCCTTTAGGGCCAATCTGCTTATTAATCCACAATCAAAAAGGCTTTTTTTGAGAAAGCAGTCCTCTGAAGTGATTTGCGCAAAGATAACACATCTTTTTCGGCCTAGGATTGTTTCGAAAGATGAAATCCAAACTCCTAGCCTTACAATTAGCCTAAGATAACTATAGCATCTGCTACTCCAACGGAGATGAGTGGAGGGGCGGGGGATGCCGGCTCAGCGGCTTGGTTGCTGAGTAAGCTACATCAGGTAGGGGGAGGAAACGGATGGAAAAGGGGAGATAGGTGGGAGCAGGACTGCCAATAATTACCAGCAGAGACTCAGAAATTATTTAAACATACAGTAAGTGGATGAGTTAAAGCAATACTTCAAGCATGTTTTTAATGAGGAAATAACATGTTATCAGGATGTTACACGTCAAAAAGTCAATTTTGCATAATACCCCCCGTTTAAGAAATGCCAAAAGTAAGAAGTGTAATATTGTGAAAAATTTAACTCTGCTCTCTTTTAAATGTTTTGCACAGCAGCACCAAAACAGCAGTGTCCTATCTGCACAGAAATATTTGCTTCTGATGTCCTTGAGCTGCATGCCTCCTCATGTGGAGAAAGGTATTTAACAAGAAAATCCCAATTTTTTTGGTATTTGTTTTAAACCTTGACTGAAATTTAAAAAGATATATTATGAAAGCGCAAGAAATGAAAAGGGACATGAAGGAAATCTCATTGAGGAAGGGCGAGCTGATATGCCAGGACCATTTGGAACTTCCTATACAGTCAGGGATGGTAGGTCAACCATTTAGTCACAGGTTATGTAAGAAAGTGTTGATTAGTAACTGAGTTAATGTGGTCAAAAATGACATCCCAGTATTCAAGAATTTCCTTTATATACTTATGTAGTAGATGATATCCAGATGGTTGGTTAAATTTGTGTTCTTATCTTTTTTCCTGGTCCTATTCTGTTTTTATTGGTGTGCTTTTTAGGGTGGTTAACTGTCCCAGACTCTTCAAAGGCCATATCTGAATGTGCAAAGAATGCTCTGCATGTGCATGAAATGGAGAACCCATTATTACTCACTATGGACATTAGACAAAGTGTATCTGAACAGGACAAGGCTCTCATCTCTTTCTACAAAAGGCCCAATGTTGAATGGGCACGACCTTTGGAGTGCAGGCTTGAGGGTAAAATTGATCAAAATTATGCATAAATGCATCTTACAAGATGTACTTTTATTAAGTCAGTTATTTTTGTGATCATAGGAGGGGATACAGCTATTGGACAGGGAGTAGTACGCTTCTTCTTATCGACATGTATGGAGAAGCTGGTGTCTGGTTTTTGCATAAATTTTGGTAATATATTTTGTTTTCTATAGGCCTACCTATGTTTGATTATCATCATTTAATGTTTCATAGGTTAATGTACTCATTGTTTCTTGTAAAACCCCTAATATTTGTTTTTTGGAACAAATGTATTTTTGTCTCATTTAAAACAGCAAACTCTAACGTTACTCCACTTTTTGAGGGAGAGCCTGGCCATTATGTACCATCTGCATCTCACTTTCTTGTTGAGAGCGACATGTTCCTTATGGCAGGGAGAATGGTAGGGCATTCCTTTCTTCATGGAGGCCCGTGCCTATCTGGACTTAGTCCAGCAGTTGTACACGTCCTACTTGGTGGTAGTCCTGAAATTGCCACAGTTACACCTGAGGACTGTCCGGACCTGGACCTCTGAGAGACAATCCATCTAGTATGTTTTTTCATTCATGTTTGAATGAATATGTATACATTGTCCTTTATGGGTTATAGACATTTGTTTATGAATGATCAACACTGATCCTAAAAGCTACATTTAAATTTGTCTTTTAGTAAATTTTTTTGTTGTACAGTACAGACCAAAAGTATGGACACACCTCATTCAAAGAGTTTTCTTTATTTTCTTGACTATGAAAATTGTTGATTCACACTGAAGGTATCAAAACTGTGAATTAACACATGTGGAATTCTATACATAACAACAAAGTGTGAAACAACTGAAAATGTCATATTCTAGGTTCTTCGTCAGGAGTCGGTTGAGAGAGGACCCAAATGCAGAGCGGCGTTTAGGACCATGTTTATTAATAGTACAAATTTAAACAGAGTAGAGTCGACGAGACAAGCGCAGGGTGTTGCAACGACGAGAACTCGGGGAACACAACGACCCGACAAGGACAGACAGACACAGAAGGACATAAATACTGTGGGAAGGGTAATCAGAATATGGAGAACACCTGGGAGCAGGGGAGGAAAACACAGTGAGGACTAATAGGAACGCAGGTGAAACAAAGTAGGGATAATTGGCAGAGACAGATGGGGAAGGAACAATCAGGGAGGAAAAATGACGCAGACAGGGACGGATCATAACACCTTTTGCTTTGATTATTCCTTTGCACACTCTTGGGATTATCTTGAAGAGTTTCAAGAGGTAGAATCTACAATGTCAATACTAATGAAAAGAAAGGAAACTCATTGAATGAGAGGGTGTGTCCAAATTTTTGTTCTGTTCAGTATGTATGACAAGTTTATAGTTCTTGTTTCAGTCTGAATTCATGTCTTCTGGTTTAAAGCTTCAAGGGGAATCACAGCTTTCAGATGCAGAGAGGACGCGTGTTCAAGATTTGGCTTTCGCATGGGACCTCCCTTCCTTGACAGAGAACAACAGAAGATGGCTATTTGAGAAATTATTAGTCCACTCTGTGAGTGATCTGAAATGTAAGTTAAATGTTACTGTGTTACGTTTTAGTTATACCATTCCTTTTTTTTTTTTTTTTATCAGGTTATTGGAAGAGTGACACGGCAAATAAAACAGCTGAGAAGGGGCCTTAAAGAAACTCCTATGTGGACGCTGCTTATCCAGCGACCTGACACTGTACCCTTGCTCTTTCCACAAGAGGTTGGAGCTGTAAACCCTGGGGTAAATATTGTGCTCAAAATACCATAGCAATATACCAAATTCTTTTGTATTTTTTTTATAAAATGTAATTCAAAACAAAATATACAGGTTTTAGTCATTCTACCAAATGTAAAAACTGAAAGTTAAGTTTGACCATTTCCAAAAATTAAGTATCAAATAAAAACATTAATATTTTTCAACCATCCACACACACAAAAAAAACTTCCGCCAGACCCATGACATTTAAATTTCATTTATTTTTTTCACCTTGAAACCGTGGACACACTTCAAGGTCGCGTCTATCGCATTTTGGTGTGTAAGCACCTTAAAGATTGCCTGTTTAGAAATGTAGCAACCACCCTTTTCAGTGTAAACGTTATATGGTATCAGTTACCTCATTCAGTAAAGTCATTCGTTCTGTTGTACATTTAGTAATTTTATAGTAATCAACATTAATTTCCATTAATTACAGATGGAAATTAGTTAGTGTTTTTCTTCTATATAACTTTCTTGGTAATTTTTTATTAGTCTCTGCATTTAAAATGCGCTCAAAACTGGACAAATGGTTACCCAGAAACTGTAGACTGAGTAGGTAGTTTGCAGAGAAACTGGTTGAGGAGGGGGGAAAAGTTAGAGAATTATTGATTTCCCAGGGAACAAAAAATAATAGAAGGATCAAGCAAGTAATCACAAATCGAAGACAGTAATCGTGAGCTAAATAAAGGTTTTATTAATTAATTTACAGATGAGTTAAGCCTAGTTTATTTCTCCGTTAACCAGTTTGCACCCAGACACAGACTTATTGACGGAGACGTTTGTTCGTTTATAGTCCCCAATTTTGGCTGACCCAATCTTGCACTCTTAATATATTTCCCCCTGAAATCTAACATATTTACATTAAGAAACATCTTCAATAAACTCTTACTTTTGAGTTTATGTCTTACAAAGTAATTACCCACCAGGACAGCAGGGGCTGTTAAGTTTTCATGCGGGTCTGCATACCACTGCGGTGCCATTTCTGATCAACTACAGTATATTTTTTTCAGTCTGTGAACACATTTCCCCCTCAGAAAGACCAATGGATGAAAGAAAGTGTGGATTAAGCTATAAAGCTTTTTACTAGAAGTGCAGCTAATACTCTAGAAATACATGTAAACAAACACAGGAGTCTGTTTTGTTGTTTCTCTACACCTCCTTGTGCTTACCATCACCGGGACCAGATAAAATAAATTATCGTTTCAATTTAAGCATGTAGTGCCCAAACGCAGCATTAACTACTGATTACAGCAACTATAGAGCACCTTTCTTTTTTTTTTTTTCTTTTTTTTTTTTTTTTTTAAACGTGTCCTGTTTGGCAGTGTGGAGCTCAGAATTGGTGTCTTAGTACCAAGTAGAAGCCCAACAGATTTACTTTCACAAGCGGAGCAGTACAGCTTTTGCTATAGTACTCCACTTGATTTATGTGTGAAAAATCTTTATTATGAATTGTTGGGGGTTTTATTTCCTGATGTTATGGACACGGAGACGGAAATTTAAGGAGAAGAAAGAAGGAAGATGAAGAAGAGAGGTAGGAAACAAAATGTCATGAGAGAGGGTGAGTTGAAAATACAAGAGAGGAAGGGGAACAAAGAAAACACAGGAACACATTGAAGTCTGCCTCCATACCCACAGGACGGCAGAGAGAGGGGGAAAAACAAAACACCAAAAAGGAACATCGACAAAACCAACCAAACATTGTGAACTTAAGAATTACACAACCACATCACACAAAAATAGATATAAAAATACAAAAACAATGTCACAGAAAAACTCATGGTACCGATTAATCAACCTCTAGTAATGATAACCTCAGCCCAAGAATATATCCTTAAACACCAGAGACCCCACATCTATGCGTGTGTGTTAGCATGCTGGTGCATATAAGGTTTCTCCATAAGAGTGTTCGATAGTTGGTGTGAGAAGACATCAATCCGTCCCCCAGGAATCGATGTAGACATGAAGGAGATCGGAGCAGAGACATCCAAAGGACCGCCAGAGCCCCAGGCGGACCCGGGCGGGGCCGACCGCATCCCCCAAGAGAGGAGAAAAGGAGAACCCCAGCGGAACATCCAGCGGCCACTATGCAGGGGCCCGGGGGGCAGCAGTGACGAGCCCACGGGCTCCGCCGGCAACCGACCACGCCGGGGCGGGCCGGTCAACGGACCGGGGGAGCCGGGGCCCAGGGGCACCCCACCCCCCAGCAGGGACCCGACAAGGGACCGGCCGACGAGGGGCCCCCGGCACTGCAGGGGCCGCGGCCGGCCACCGCCCTGGCCCATCCCCACCGCCACATCCCAGCGCCCCACCAATAGCCGCAGGGGACGGACAGCATCCCCAGGCCGGGCTCAGTCAGCATCTGGACGCCAAGTTGTACCAGCTCCCGGGTCCTGATCCCGCGCAACGCAGGGCGCCGAGACCAGGCCTCAAACGAGGGCCAGGGCCGGTCCAACCCGCCAATGAACCGGCCACGCACGGCGCGCACAGAACAGGTGATCAAACGAGCAGAGACGCCGGATCCGCATCCCGCCGAGCCACCGAGCAGGCACCACCCAACAATCCCAAACCTGGCACCTCTAAAAGAGGTGCCCCAACCAACCAAAGGAAGATATCGGCCCAGCGCATCGGCCGACCGACACACCGGCCCCCCCAGGCCCGGCCAGGCACGCACCAGGTCCGAACCGGATTGACCACCGGCGCACCGGCAGGCAGGGGCCCCCGTCACCGGCGGGGAGTGACGGAGGGGAAATAGGCCCCCCATTAAGTGTAAGGCCTGAGGTGCGCCAGGCGAGGGGGCAGACCAAGATCCAACCTGACAGGTAGACAAAGACATACAGACACAGTCATACGTTCCCTCCCTCTTAAACACATACATTCTCACTGACTCACCAAGACACCCAAAAAAATGACGCTGTACCCTCACTCACACACCCCATGCACACTTTATGCTCCCAGGTCCAGGTACTGATGCCCCAGTAGAGCCACCAGCCCCCGGACCCGGGAGGTGGACCCCCTACCTTCTAGGATGGAGACAAGCAGACCGCCAAGGGCCCCACAGTGGCAAAGCAGCCCGACAGCCCAGGGCCCCGACCAGACCGCCTGTCCTCCTCCAGACCCCAACCCCTGATGGCCCGTAGCGAACAGGGGTGGGAAAAGACCCCTAGCCTCCATCCTCCCGCTTGAGTATGGTGTTGATGCGTGTTGTTATGATGTGCATTTAAAACAGAGGGGTGGGATGTGGGGGAGGCAGCCACACATCCCCCAACCCCCACCCCGAGCCCTCAGTGTCTATATGTGGTTTAACAGTGGGCACCGGCACCAGAGGTGAAGCTGAATGTACTGCTCCCCCTCTGGATGCCGAAAAGTGTGCCCACCCCAAAGTCCCTATATATGTGTCGTGTGAAAATGTTATAAGTGGGAGTGTCTAAGTTGTATATTAAAATTGGGACCCAGGACACCACGGGACAGTGATGTGCCCATGCCCCAAGACCCTATATGAGTGGTAAAGTGATGGAGCGGGTGGACAGAGGTGTCCAGGGATGGGGAGGGAAGGACTGGGAGACAAAATGTCTTCCCAGGGAGCCAGCTCCCCCACTGACCCCAATAGGCATCGCTGTTCGCCGGGATCCACCAGGGGAGGGAGACCATGGCACGTCCGACCCGGGGCCCACGGCCACAGCACCACAAAGCCCCACGGACCCCAAGGCAGTCCCCCCAGCCCCATCCCAGAAGGGGAACTAAACCCACCCTGACATTCGCTCTACTCTCAAAACACAAAAGACACTAGACACCCAGGTTGAGTTCGCCCGGCAGGAGACCAAACCCAGCGCCCCACCCACCTGCCCTGCACGCCCACCACCCGGCCAGTCCACCCGCAAGTCCGACCGATCCCGGCCAAATGCCCAACCCCAGCGCCCCACACAAAGACCAAGACCCAGGAGCCAAGTCCAGTGCAAAAAAGGACTGATCCGGCCCAGAAACGCCACCCAGCCGCCGCGACCAGCAGCCAGGCACCCACCCCCCGGGGTCCCCCCCAGATGCCTCCAACCCCAAAACCCCCACATCAGCAACAGTGTCCCAAACGACAAAACCAAGTGCCCCCCACCCCCACTAGGTGATGGAGCCGATCAAAGGAGCCCAGAGAGATTGATCAGATATGGAGCAAGAGGCCGTCTCAAGACCAATATGGTCCAACAAGAGATTTCTATACTGATTAATATTAAGAGCTTTTTTATTTTTCCAGTTCAGGAGGATAGTTTTCTTAGCGATGCATAAGGCAATGTGAGCCATTAGAACTGACTTTGTGTCCATGGTGACATCATTTAAATTTCCTAACAGGCAAATTGAGGGAGATGGTGGGATGTTACATTTCAGACACTTTGATAAGTCCTCACATATCTGGCACCAAAATTTCTTAACAGGTGGACAGAATGATGACCCTAAACATGGATGACCCTAAACTTTTTGCTTTTAAATTCTGACAAGACAGAAGTTGCTGTCTTTGGAACAGAAGTTCTTAAACAGAAACTGATTAGTCAATCACTTCATCTGGATGGCATTAAATTGGCCCCCAGTAATAACGTAAAGAACCTCGGCGTTATTTTTGACCAAGACTTGACATTTAAATCCCATATTAAACAGGTTTCTAGGATTTCCTTCTTTCACCTCAGGAATATTGCTAAAATTAGAAACATCCTGTCCAGGAGTGATGCTGAGAAACTAGTCCATGCATTTGTTACCTCAAGGCTGGACTACTGTAATTCTTTACTATCAGGAAGTCCACAAAATGCCATTAAAAGCCTTCAGTTGATCCAAAATGCGGCAGCAAGAGTTCTGATGAATATTAAAAAGAGAGATCACATTTCTCCTGTTTTAGCTTCCCTTCATTGGCTCCCTGTTAAATCCAGAATAGAATTTAAGATCCTTCTTCTTACATACAAAGCCCTTAATAATCAAGCTCCATCATACATCAGAGATCTAATTGTTCCATATGTTCCTAAAAGAGCACTTCGCTCTCAGACTGCAGGTTTACTTGTAGTTCCTAGGATCTCTAAAAGTAGAATGGGAGGCAGATCTTTTAGTTTTCAGGCTCCTCTCCTGTGGAACCAGCTCCCAGCTTTAGTCCGTGAGGCAGACACTCTGTTTACTTTTAAGGCCAGGCTTAAAACTTTCCTTTTTGATAAAGCTTATAGTTAGAGTGGCTTAGGTCATCCTGAGCTATCTCTGAAGTTATGCTGCTATAGGCTTAGACTGCTGGAGGACAGACTTACCAATTTTCTTCACTCTGCTACTTCCTTTTCTCCTACGACTCTCCAGTTGTATTACAGTACATTCTGTTATTTCGACTGTTAACTTTGTTTTCTCTCAGTGTTTTTCTCCCCATCGAAGATACACCTGGTCTGGTATCCTGCTTGGCTGCAATGCCCTGTTGGACGGGGGTCATCGACTGGAATGATCCTCTCAGTAACTGAAGATCCACTGTGTCCTGTTATCAACTTTTTCCTTTCTGTAACATAGAAAGTTCTCTTATATCGGATCTTCTGTTCCTTCTGTGTTCTGCTCTGTCTTCTCAAACCCCCAGACGGTCGTGGCAGATGGCCGCTCCTACTGAGCCTGGTTCTGTTGGAGGTTTCTTCCTGTTAAAGGGGAGTTTTTCCTCTCCACTGTCGCTACATGCTTGCTCAGTATGAGGGATTGCTGAAGGATTGCTGTGGTTGGAAATCTGCCCAACCTCACGCCAATGACTGACGCAATCTGCTGGGATTCCTTAAATAGGAAACTTTTTAACTGATTGGAATGTTTGTATAATTGTATTGAAATGACTTCTTGTTAAGTGCCTTGAGATGACATCTGTTGTGAATTGGCGCTATATAAATAAACTGAATTGAATTGAATAGAACCAAAGCGCATGAACATAAGTATCTGGTATATTGCTTGTGCATTGTAAGCAGGTATTAGACGATGTAAAACCCATCCTAAACATTCGTTGACCTGTATAGTGTACTCTATGAAAGGTTTTTGTATTGTATTAATTGCAAATTAGGATTTTTTGTTATTTTAAAGGTTCTTAAACATATCTGAGACCAGACGTTTTGGTCAAAGCTGGCTGATAATTCCACCTCCCATTTTGAAATAGGGATGGCTTTTGATTCATAGAGCACCTTTCTGGTTGAAACCATCTCTGGATGTTGTTGAGCTGACCAATCAGAGGCCTACGCTCTGTTTTGACGGAGATGAAGTTAGAAGATTTGGCTCTACTCCGTCCGTTGTCATGTAGCTCACGGAGAGCCCTTGGACAGATGATGGCGCTGCGTCAATCTGTTTCAATGTAGACAGAGAACTATAAACTAGGCTTTACAGCTGTGGAAAAACCAGTAGAATGAAGGTGTATGGGTGAAAAAGAAAATAAAACAAGGCAGAATCCATTGAAATCAGATGACTAAAAAACTAACACCAGACAACATGAGCTGTACAGTATTTTGTATAACATTGTATGTTAATTTTGAAAGGTATACTTCGATGTTTTGTCACAGGTCCTACTTCGGCGGATTGTTTGGCCAAAAGATGACGTTGACGACGACTATCCGGTTGAAACAAAATGCAGAGTTACAGGCTATGTTAGGCAGTTCATTCTAAATGGTAGGTTTACAGAGATTTCATAGACTGAGGTCTTTTGTTTCACCATACAACTCTTCTTTGATATTCTTTGTATGTCACAGTTAACCTAGCAGACTTGTAACAATCGTTTTCTACCAAAGTATGAAGAAAACCTTTGTGCTATTTTTACTCCCATACCAAGTTAAGTATTTGGCTCACTCAATCTTGCAATGTAATATTTCCTTTGCATTTTATATATTTTGTTTGGCAATGAAAGCTCCCATAACTTCAAATTTTAGTTCAATGGTAATTATAAGCTTTCTCTTTCTAAACAGCAAAATCCGGTGAACTGACCAATCTCATCAAATTTTGGACTGGATGGGAGATTCTGCCAAACAGTCTAACTGTGGAGATAGTGGATGGAAGACATCCGACTGCTGCCACCTGCTATGAGACCCTACGCATTCCATGCCATTATAAGGACTATTTGACCTTTAAGAAAGACTTCCTTGCCTGCATTGAATCCTGCTATGCAGGTTTTGGCCTTATTTAAGTGTTCCATCTTTAAATCCTCAACTTTACATGGTTTTGTAGAGGTTATTGTTAAAAGGTTTGGAATTCAAATGTTAATATTTTCTGTGCTCCTATTCAACCTATATATACGAACACATAAAATAGTGCTTTTTACCAACATCTGTTTAGAATTTCATTTCAGTTCTGGATTATGTTCAAATAGGCAGGAGCTGACAGAAGGCAATATCTTGCAAGTGACCCTTTGTTATGAGGTGAAATTTCTTTGGGCAAAGTGTCATGCATGTTGATCAATAATAAACTACAGAACAGGTTTAATTAATATGCTGCTTTATGTTATGACATCTTCACACCATTGTAGTGCACTACAATACATACACTGGGAAATAGTTTTGGAACACAATGCAAACTGACATTATCCTCAATGTTTAGAACTTTAGATTTTATCAATGGTAGTGTATTTTCCAACTTAATGTTTCTATATATACACATTAAGAAACGTCTTCAATAAACAGTTACTGTTTAGTTTATGTAGCGCTTCTATTTAAAAGAACTGCTGACAAAACTGAACAGCTGCAATGTAGATGTCTGCTCCAAACGACCGTGATGCAGCTCTTGGATTGACCGCTTCCTGTAAAGCTGCCATTTGTTCTTCAATCAGTGGATTGTCAGTGTTTGGAACGACAATGTTTGAATGGTTTTGGTGAGACAGCCTACTGTCTTCCCAGTCAATGTCTGGAATCTGGAACCCCTGCAACAAACAAAACGAGAAATTAAGAAAAATTATAAACAGTGCTGAAAAATAAGCATCATTAATTCGATTCACTTTAGTTTCTACAGTGCCAATTCACAACGAATGTCATCTCAAGGCACTTAACACGAAAAGTCATTTCAATACAATTATACAAACATTCCAATCAGTTAAGTTTTCTATGAAAGGAATCCCAACAGATTGAGTTGATGTGAGGTTGTGTCCTGAACATGCTGACTTCAACCACAGTAATTCCGAATGAAAGATGGTTGAAAGTCCTCCACCTCCCCCAGTACTTCTAGGAATGTGAAAATTTTGATAAGTTGGAGGAGCTGACTCATTTCTAATTACAAAATCCTCCTTTACCTGCCTGTTTTCAGGTACAGGAACAGGGTGATGTATGTGACCCAACTCCCACAGTTGGTTGGGGCTCATGTTGGTTTCTGTTCTTAGTGGATGATTGTCCCATCCTGTGCAAAATGTATTCAAATCATCCTGCAGGCGAGGCAGAAACACGTAATGGCAGCAGAAGAGGTGTGTTGCATTTGAAATGTCGAGATGGCCTTCTTCTTCAAGGATATGAAGAACTTCATAGTATATACATGTAACAGCCACCCAGAGGTCTCTCCACAGTCGCTCTATTCTGAAACAATATATAAGGACATATGTAGTAATTTTTTGCTTTTCTTTAGCCGATTTGAATAATTCACTACTTGTTTCTAAACGTCACATGAAATTCATGGATTACTAATGCATAATGCGTCATAGATCTTTATAATAGATGTATATTATTCATTTAATATTTTTAATTTAGCGTATAAAGGACCTGTCCTAAAGTAGAACCATGTTTAGTTCATTGATGGTAAAATAATGAAATGACCAATAATCATTTGAGACATATCTGGCAGTATATCCGACTTTACAAAGTTGTACACATTTTGTACAGATAAAACTTTTATTTATTTATTATACCCTTTAAATGTTTATAGTTTAAAACGATGAAATTAAAATAACAATTTCCATTTCAATGCAAAAAACCTTTGAGAGTGACAGTATTTGATAAAAACAAACCGTTGATTGTGCACGCTCTTTCCTGAGATGAAACTGCTTCTTCCTGTGCCACAGACAGTAAACATCAGCCTTGCAACCTCCACATTCTCCCCTCCGTGGTCGCCACGAACCCTGATGAAAATACAATAAAGCCACACCAAAAACATTCAGGTTATGTTAGGCTCAATCAAATTAGATAGATTGGATAATAAAAATCTAACAATGTCTTATTCAAAATTAAAATAAAAACCCCATAAATCCTGGATTGCTACTGCACTACAATGCACTTAAAAATGGTTGCATGATTGGATGCACCATCCGGTATGTGTCAGCATGGCAGTTTGAGTTTTTTGTTTTGCATCTTGGTCTGATTGTTGTATGTCTTAAGTTTCATGTTTTGCATAGCTAGCAACACAAAACAGAATATATTTAGCAGAATAACTATACTCAGCAAAAAAAGAAAAGTCCTCAGACTTTCAACTGTTTTTACTTTCAGGAAACTTAATGAGTGTAAATGTTTGTAAGAACACTAAAAGAGTCAACACCATAAGACATAAACTAAAAATGTTTCACAGACATGGGACTAACAGAAATAGAATAATGTGTCCTTGAATGAAGGGAGGCTCAAAATCAAAAGTACGTTGTTGCTGGTGACAGGCCTACAAGCCCTCATTCCAGCCTCTCTCAGCCTATTGCGGACAGTCTGAGCACTGATGGAGGGATTGTGTGTTCCTGGTGTGACTCGGGCAGTTGTTGTGGCCATCCTGTAACTGCCATGCAGGTGTGATATTTGGATGTACCGATCCTGTGCAGGTGTTGTTACACGTGGTCTTCCACTGCGAGGATGATCAGCTGTCCTTCCTGTCTCCCTGTAGTGCTGTCTTAGGCGTCTCACAGTGCGGACATGGCAATTAATGCCCTAGCCACATCAGCAGACCTCATGCCTCCCTGCAGCATGCCTAATGCACGTTCACGCAGATGAGCAGGGACCCTGGGCGTCTTTCTTTGGGTGTTTTTCACAGTCGGTAGACAAGTCTCTTTAGTGTCCTGCATTTTTAGAACTGTGACCTCAAACGCCTACCTTCTGTAAGCTGTTAAGGTCTTAACGACCATTCCACAGGTGCATGTTAATTAATTTATTATGGTTAATTGAATATGCATGGAAAACATTGTTTAAACCCTTTACAATGATCTGTAAAGTTATTTGGATTTTTACAACATTATTGTTGAAATACACAGTCCTGAAAAAGGGATGTTTCTTCTTTTTGCTGAGTGTGTGTGTGTGTATATATATATATATATATATATATATATATATATAATTTGAAATCCTGGTGCAACATTGAATCTAACATCGTAAGATATTATCATATTTCAAAGGTTATAATCATAACCAGGGAAAAACAATTGACAACCCCTCCACCTCCGTATCCAAGTACACCACAGCATTGCCAGGTTAATACACTGAATTCATAAGTTGTCTTTACTCCCACCACAAAGTCACCATTGCAATCAAACTTTTAAACTGAGACACGCATATCGGGGGAAACCAGCTATTTTAACAGATCATAAGCTTTAGGAACTTTTAATGAAATAACAACCTTTAAAAAGTCATTAGAAATTCATTTTGGAATGTATCACTTATTACCTGAGAGGAAAACCAAACCTCTCGACTGATGTTTGGAAGAATCCCAGTGTTGTTGATGCTAGATTGTTGGAAGCAGCACCAAGATACATAATCTGCACCCAAAGAACAAGTGACATTAATATCAGCAAGTCCGTGTGTGAATTGCTAACTGAACTTACCTTACGAGAAAAGCCATCAATCCCTCCAAAGATCACAATGTTATAGCTGAGTTGGGAAACAAAATAAAATATAAATCTGTTTTGAATAGTTACTTTGCAAAATGTTTCCACAAAATTTCTAAATGTAGGTAGTGCACGTTTTAATTTAAGTTAGTCCAGCTGCATATACAGTCAGTGCGTTTAAAGATGCGATGTCAGTGCGTTTACATGCAACTCAGAAAATCAAATTAATAAATGAAGTCTGGTCGACATGCGCCATTTCGTGCCAAGATTCTCTTTCTGGACTAGTCGTTCAGAAGTAAACAAATGTTATAGTCAGTGATCCAGACGGAGTAAAAGCATTAAATGCACACTAAGTAAGGAATTGGACGACGACAACACTGCAGTGTAGTACATTATGTATTACTGCACTGTTTGTTTTACACTCGTCGCTGCTGCTCAGTCTGTTTTTGCTGTTCATGCTTCTGCAGTCTCGTTAATTCCTGAAAGGGGAGTGCTCGGGCTATACTTGACTGTTGTTTACATGCAGAGAAATTTGCTTTTCCAATCACATTACCTGGGTACCTTAGTCAGATTTCTCAAACTCCATTTCGGTGCCAGTTAAGTCAAGCTGTATTGTATACATGCATTTCAAAGTCCAATATCAGTTGGACTAAGGCAATAATTCAACTTTTTCTTGATGCATGTTAACGCACTGAGTGACAACAGCCATGAGAAACAAAAAACAAAAGAAACAGTTTGGAATATTTACAGTTATAAAATTTTCAGGATTCTTTTTAACTTCAAAAGCTCAAATAACTTACCGTATCAGTTTATGGTTTGTGTCAATATGCATTAGAGAGTGTGGTCCTGGGACGGAATAAGTACGACGAGCAATGCAACCCAATGAAACCCTCCTTGATACAACCCCAGCTGTGTCAAAACGATGCATGGAAGCTCGAACCCTTTGGTATTGGACTCTGTGTCCTCTGGCCTGAAGACGTGCCTTTACCATCCGATAACCAGAGTGGGGCTGCCTGGATTTTATATCTCTAATGCATTGGTCAGACTCTGAATCTGACATTATGCTGTAGAGTACCTTGACAGAAAGATTGAACTCATTCATGCGTCGGAATACAGTGCTTCTAGACAGTCCCAAAATTTTAGCAATGGCTGGGATGGACAAGTTCAGTTCCAGAAGGCTACTCAGATGATGGGGGGAAAGAGCCATTCTGAAACGCCCAGAGGGTCCTTGCTCAAACTGAATCACTGCACTATGTTGATTTATTTTGTCCTTTTCTCTGTTTATCAGTGTGTGTAAACTGGTTAGTGCATCTAAAATAGCAGGGCAAACCTCAACCTGACCGGACAACGCTTGTAAAAAAACAAGTTCCTGAGTGCAAATAAAATCTAAAAAGTCCAGATCCAGGGGAAGGTGGTCAAGACAGTGCTCTAAACGTGAACGCAGTCTCTCAAGAATGTGATGTAGAAGAGCCTAGAAAAAGAAAAATATTAATGTCAATAAGAATTAATGTCTGAGTACCAAGTAAAAGCTCAAAAGATTTACTTTCTCAAATGGAGCATTACAGCTTTTGCTATAGCACTCTAATGTATATATGTATATTTATAAACATATATATGAGAAATTAGAGAAAACGTGACATATCAGAGATTGCTTTTATTTTTATTTTCTGATGTTATGGACAGAGACAAAAAATAAGGGGGGAGTAAAAAAGGAGATGAAGAAAAGAGGTAGGAAACAAAAAGAGAGTGAGAGTTGACGATACAAGAGAGGAAAGAGAACACAAAAAACATCAGCGTATTATTGTAATGGCTTATTAAAGGAGCATGGGGCAGGATGAAAAAAAACTCATGAGCAACACGGCCGGCGCTGGAAGTAACTGCAGTAACCGTCACGGGAGCGAACACAAACACAGCAACATACTGCCAAACCACTGCGTATATACCGGTATTATGAAAACGAGCACCATGTCGAGCGACAAAGTAAGTAAACTCTTCCTTTGGTCCCGGAGGGCAGAAACGCCTCTACAGATATTTTGGGCACACATAGATTTCGAAGGATGAACAGACATTCAAATAGGGAACTAATCAGATATATGTCCAGATGTCTGTCTGATTTTGATCATATTTTGCTTTTGACTCACGGAAAGCTGCTAATAAAAGCTTCTTCTTAGTGCCACTTTTAGCGTCCTTTGAATCATGTTTGGTTGTTTGCCTGTTGCGGGAGAATCCATTTCCACGAGTCGCGACCGTCTCCTTCCTGTTGAAGCTGCTGGGAACGCGCTAGCAGGGTCGACTTATGTCACACCCTTAGGTCAGCGCAGGAAATTCTGGGTCCGAATTGCAGAATATTTTGCTGCAAACAGACTGCTAAAGAAAATAAAACGATATGTAAACAGCCTCATTCTTTTTAGTTTAAAGCGCTTCATTACTCATTAACTTAAAAACCTGGACATGCATGTTTAGTTTTTTCAGAAATCCTGCCCCCTGTTAATTTAAATCAAGTGTCACAAAGTAAAAATAAGAATAGCACATATAAATGTATGCATTACAGGTATATCCTAATAAAATTTTAACAAGTACTTTAAAATTGATTGCCATATTTCCATAACCTTTATGACAATTTTAGAATAGATAGTATGTTAAATACCTCTTTAAGAAGTACATATTTTCAGTATTTACTTATTATTTTCTAAACAATTTTATCTACATGTAATGGGTTTTTCCAACAACATTTGAGCTATGCCTGCCATTTTGGCAGAGACGAAAAGTCTCAGGTGTTTTTTGAATCTTTTGAACAAGGTGCTGACATGCTAACATTTATGCCTATATAATTGTGAGTACAATTATATATGGTCCTCCTGTACATTTGTTTTTACTGTTATCCAATGAAATGCCTTGCTGACTGAATAATATCATCTTGGCTAACCTGAAACAAATCCACAGAGACAAAAGTAGGTTTATATGAAAAATAATGCAATTTACAATAAAACATGTACTACAAAAGAAGACACAATTTGTATCTTGATTTGGAAAATGGCTGAAGTTACAGACTTTGACACAGGATTTACACAAACATAACCTTTATTATAATCATTTACAATTGTTTAGATATTAACGTTAAAATGTTTTATATAAAAGGTGTTCGTTCACGGTCCTCAATGCTTATGTCCGATGATGGGCTTGTTAGATTAGAGGCAAAAGAGATTAACGAAAAGTACTTTGCCTATTTCACAGAAATTATTTCTTAAACCTCAATGTTTTACATTGACTTTTTTTTATCCTACCCAGCTGACTGTTTCTTTTAACATGAGTATCCCATTTTAATAACTGTACAGTATAATTTTCCTTATGTACATTTTCCTTTACTGTAAGGGGTCTTATTTTTTTCTTTTCAGTTTTAATATTTCTTATTGCTGTATGCACACTTCCATTTACACCCCAATTTCCCTAAGAAAAGATGTTTCTATTCAACGCTATGCTATTAAATAAATAAAACACAGTAGGCTTACTTATTCCTACTGCTGGTCTCAAATTCCTGTTCATCAAGGCTCTCATTATCAAATTCATACCGTCAGGTACAGAAATGCTCTTTTCTCAGTTTATCTGACCGTGTTTTACAGCATTTATTCATTTCACACCAGTTTTCCCACAGCGATCTGCAACCATCGCCTCTAATGTTGTTGACTCACTGGCTTTATTTACCCTCCGCCAAATGCTATTCTTGTTCCTAACGTCTTATTTGTAGTGTCGTCTATCCTTCAAAATCTGAGGGAATATAATTTTGTAACGAGTCTCATAATTTACACAGCACGACAACTGTCTCACTTAGCATGATGCTAGCATGTAGCTTATTGGCACAGTAGGCCTCTAAGAGAAGTTGAGGAAAGACCCCGTCTGTGTAATTTAGTCAACGAAAAACACATTTAAAGAAAAACACAGTTTCAAAAAACACAAACTTGGAATATATATATATATATACATACATACCGAAGAGCCGCCCGAGTTTGCTGCCGCCATTTTGCCGCTTCTCCGGGTCAAAACAAGAGCCTCTGAAGACAGAGGAGGCGCAGTAGTTGTCATCAGTCACTAAAAACAAATCCACTTCAAGTAGTAAAATAAATAAAACGAAATTGAAACGGCTGTCAAATACTACTTTGCGTTCAGTAACAACCTTCTTTTGAGATAAAAACCTTATCACTTACCTTCACCAAGCCGATGTAACAGCGCAATAGCCAGCTCACTGTTAACAAATGTCCCTTTGGCTAACGGTGTCATGTGACCAAAGGACCGTAATTTCATTGGCTAAGAGCCGGTCGACTCAATCTGGTGCTGATTGCTTTGGCTTGGGTCATTAACAGTTCACCACATTTGAAGGCGAATTTTTGCAGGTGAATTTCTGCAGGTGAAATTTTGCAGGTGAATTTCTGCAGGTGAATTTCTGCAGGTGAAATTTTGCATGCAAATTCCGGCAGATGAATTTTTTGCAGGTGAAATTTTGCAGGCGAATTTCTGCAGGTGAATTTTTTGCAGGTGAAATTTTGCAGGCAAATGTTTTGCTTGAGGATAAAAATTCAGTGTTATAAATTCAATGTCTAAAAAGAGTTGGATTCTGATTAGACTATATTTCTTCCATATATGCCCTCCTGTCAGCCAGTCATCCACTCCTGCTGCCGCTGCATCCGTTTGCCCGCCAGCCTCTTTCTCAGACTGCCTGCCAGCTCCTCTAGCTCCTTCCTGCCAGTCATTGGTTCATGCTGTTCCCGGTCCCGTCAGCCGAAGCTCCGGCCTTCAGCCCAGTCGCCGTTGTAGCTGGTCATCAAGTCAGCCTGATGCCAGACCTCCCAGAGAGGGGTCAGGAATACCCACCTCTGTCTCCAGTGCCAGCCCTTTGCATGAGCCTCTGGGCCCCCGTGGCCACTCCACTCCTCTGGACCCCAGAACCATTGCTCTCGGAAGGGGTTGAGGACGACCCAAAATCTGCCTTCAGAGCCAGCTACTCCAGTCAAATTCCTTCGGTACTGCTGGCCTTAAGCCTGGTTCCTTTGCCACCGCCGGTCTCCTTCAGCCGGTCTCCTTTAGCCTGGCTCCTCTGTCACTGGCCACTCTCAGCCAGGCTTCTCGATCACCAGTTAGCTAGAGGACGACCACCTGGCTGTCCACCTGATCGCCAGTCAGCCAAGTGATGACCACCCGGCTGTCCGCCTGGGATCCAGGGGTGTATCTTCTGAGATTTGGGCACTCCTTTTGTGGGCCCACTCCACAGGTGTTTCTTTTCTTTTTTCTTTCTTCTTCTACAGGTTGTCTGGTAGCCGCCCTTAGAGAGAGGAGTCCTGTCAGAGCCCTTAGCACTCCGTCCTGCTCACCTCCTTTCTCAGTCATTGTCTGCACCTGTCTCGGATTTCAGTCACCACCTGATCCTAATCCTCAATCGTGTATTTAAGCCCTTCACCTCCTCTCACTCCCTTTCGGTTCATACTGTTTCCTCCATGCTTGTTCATGTCAGTCTGGTGTCCTGTCTCTGAACTGCTTTAAATCGAGATTAAAAACCCATATGTTTAGAATTGCCTTCGAGTAAATGCTTGATGTCATATGTATGAAATGTGTTCATGCTCTCTTGCTTTTTTGATTTGTGTATCATGTGTAATGTGTGTTTTTTTAATGTGTTTTTTTAAATCACCAAATCATGTAAAGCACCTTGAATTACCCTGCTGTTGAAAGTGTGCACGCATGTTTTCAGACTATGGTCACCCTATAAAAAGTAAAATGTCCACTAAATTAAAAACCTGCCGGTCACGTTGTCCGGTGGCATTTCTTTCTAGCGGAAACCCTGAACTTTTTAATAATGTTGGGCTGTAATCAGGTTCGGGCTTTAATAAGCTGTCAATCAAAATATACTTTTCGGGCTCGCGCTGAATTCTCTCGGGTTTGGGCCGGGTTGGGCCCAACTTTTAAGGCCTGATTACAGCTCTACCCCAGATGGCCGGGGCAGATGGCCCCTTGTACTGAGCCAGGTTCTGGTTCTGGTTCTGGTTCTGCTGGAATTTTCTTCCTGTTAAAGGGGAGTTTTTCCTCTCCACTGTCGCTACATGCTTGCTCATTATGAGGGATTGCTTTGGTTGGAGTCTGTATAAACGGCGTGCAACTGCCAGTCAATTACTCGATGCAATCTGCTGGGATCCTTTACATCGAAAACTTTTAAATTGATTGAATGTTTGTATGATTGTATTGAAATCACTTTTCTTATAAAGTGCCTTGAGATGACATCTGTTGTGAATCGGTGCTATATATACAAACTGAATTGAATTGACTTGATTTGATTTAGATTCTTCTTTTGTTTGCTCACTTTTTTCACATTTTGTAAGTTGATAAAAAATAAATATCAGTATTCAGATTTGTGAAAGCATTACTTGTTTACTATCATTACTGAATGTTGGGGGAATAGTTGGCTCAACAGAGCTATTGCTCTGTGTAAGTTTGTCAAATGTACTAATAAGAAACCTAGGATTGTTCTTATTCTCCTCTATTAATGATGAAAAATATGCTGTTCGAGCTTGTTGAAGTTTTTTTTATAGAGCAGTAGACTAAACACAGAGTACCTAAAACGTTACTTCCATCAACAGAAAATATGTTTTAATGTGCTTCTGTATTAGAGTAACTGAAAAAAGCCTCAGTACAGAGAAAATAGATCAATTCAAGAGAGTCTGAACATGCAACAGCGACAACAGGAAATGAGACAGCACGCCTACCCCAAAAGATCTTACTTGTTGCTCTGTTCTGTTTTGTTACTTTCTGTCTTCTTTCGTCTTGGCACAGAATTGACATTATTGGCATGTTGAGCCTCTGCAGACTGGTTGCTCTTTTGCAGCCACATGTAAAGATCTGGATCCTGAACCTCCCCCTCACCCCCTGTTCCAGGTTAGATAGCACCATTGAACCTCCTCCTCCTTATTGTTACCTTGACAGTCCCCCTTACCTGCTTTCCACCAGACAGGTAAGCGGTGTGTAACATAATATATGCGTTTTACTCGCAAGTTCAGCAGCGTGTCCCTTCCCACTGGATGCATTTTAGACGCGTATCACTCACGAAAGCGTTCACCCAGCTGGTATCTTTACATCATGAAATCACAGGAAAATTGTGATTGCATAACTTAAAGGTTACTATACAGGAAATAATAAGTATCATAAACTCACCATCCACTCCCAAAACTGCAGATATTTCTGTCTATGTCTTTTCTTTTTTCAAGTCGTCCTTGTATAAATGATCGCTGCTATCATATAAATTGTCTGATTTTCCACTTCAGGGATTTCATGCTTGTCATCCATGATCAAAACCAACAAATTAGACCCTGTTATGGAAAGAAATGTATCTTCTTCCCTTCGTAGGAATGAGGCTGGAGTGTAAAGCAAACCAAGCATTATATATTTCACTTGATTGCCAAAGTTAGACCAGTAGCCAAAACAGTTTTGTATTTGGAATGGTAATGTTTCTGATCACTACTCCATGGACAATAAGGAAGGGAAAAATTAGAATGAAAATATTTTAAATGACTTAAATATTAGTCCTCGGGCTGAAAAAATAAAAAAGGGCCTGTTTTAAAAGAAGAATTCTTAACCATGATATTATTGTTGGAAGCCCCAGTTATGCACCTCCTTACAATGGGCCCTGGACAATTTATTCTCTTATATCAGATCTTCTGTTCCTTCTCTGTTTCTGCTCTGTCTTCTCAAACCCCCAGACGGTCGTGGCAGATGGACGCTCCTACTGAGCCTGGTTCTGTTGGAGGTTTCTTCCTGTTAAAGGGGAGTTTTTCCTCTCCACCGTCGCTACATGCTTGCTCAGTATGAGGGATTGCTGAAGGATTGCTGTGGTTGGAAAGTCTGCATCAACGGGGCCCAACCTCACGCCAATGACTGACGCAATCTGCTGGGATTCCTTAAATAGGAAACTTTTTAACTGATTGGAATGTTTGTATAAATGTATTGAAATGACTTCTTGTTAAGTGCCTTGAGATGACATCTGTTGTGAATTGGCGCTATATAAATAAACTGAATTGAAATTGAATAGATGTGGAACTGGTTAAAGAATGAACCTCATATGGTCCAATCAAATGGGGGGAGAGCTTCTTCTATAAGGATTTGAGTGGAATGTCTCACGCGGGTCACCGTGGGCCCCCCTCTGGAGCCAGGCTTGGTGGTGGGGCATGTTGGCGAGCCCCTGGTGGCCGGGCCTCAGCCCGAAGAGGTTACATGGATCCCTCTTCCCATGAGCTCACCAGTTGTGGGAGGGGCCATAGGGGTCAGGTGCAATGTAGTATGGGCGGTGGCCAAAGGTGGGAACCTTGGCGGTCTGATCCTCGGCTGCAGAAGCTGGGTCTTGGGATGTGGAACGTCAACTCTGGTAGGGAAGGAGCCTGAGCTGGTGTGCGAGGTTGAGAGGTTTCGATTGGACATAGTCAGACTCGCCTCAACACATGGCTCTGGCTCTGGAACCCGTCTTCTCGAGAGAGGTTGGACTCTTTTTCACTCTGGAGTTGCCTCCGCTGAGAGGTGCCGAGCTAGGGTGGGCATACTTGTTGCCCCCCATCTCGGCACCTGTACATTGGGGTTTACCTCAGTGAACAAGAGAGTAGCCGTCCTTCACCTACGGGGATGGATCCTGACTGTTGTTCGTGCCTATGCGCCAAACAGCAAATTAAATTACACGCCCTTTTTGGAGTCTTGGAGGGGGTGCTGGAGAGTGCTCCTCTCAGGGACTCCCTTGTTCTGCTGGGGGACTTCAACGGGCACGTGGGCAATGACAGTGAGATCTGGAGAGGTGTGGGTGGGCGGAATGGCCCCCCCGATCTGAACCCGAGTAGTGTTTTGTTATTGAATTTCTGTGCTCGCCATGGATTGTCCATAATGAACACCATGTTCAAACATAAGGGTGTCCATGTGAGCACTTGGCACTAGGGCACCCTAGGCTGCAGCTGAATGATCGACTTGGTTGTCGTTTCATCTGATCTGCGGCTGTATATTTTGGACACTCACGTGAGGAGAGGGCCAGAGCTGTCCACTGACCACTACCAAACGTGTTGTGAGGGTATGTTATTAACGCAATGAACGTCTGGCAGAGTCTCCTGTCAGAAGGAGTTTTAACTCTCACCTCCGGCAGAACTTCGAACACGTCCCGGGGGAGGCGGGGGACATTGAGTCCGAGTGGGCCATGTTCTGTGCCTCCATTGTCGAGGCGGCTGACTGAAGCTATAGCCACAAGGTGGTCAGTGCCTGTCGCAGCTGCAACCCTCGAACGCACTGGTGGACACCGGCGGTAAGGGATCCTGTCAGGCTGAAGAAGGAGTCCTGTCAAGGTTTTTTTGGCTGTGGGACTCCTGAAGCGACTGATAGGTAACGGCAGGCCAAGCGGAGTGTGGCTCGGATGCTCACTAAGGCAAAAACTCGGGCATGGGAGAAGTTTGGAGAGGCCATGGAGAACGACTTCCTTGCGGCTTCGTAGCTATTCTGATCCACCATCCGGGGACTTGGGAAGCAGTGTCTGGGGACTTTTGGTTGGGCTCTCCAATCTCTGGTGCTGAGGTAACCGAGGTTGTTAAAAATCTCCTCGGTGACAAGGCTCCGGGGGTGGATGAGATTCGCCCGGAGTTCCTTAAGGCTCTGGATGTTGTGGGGCTGTGTTGGTTAACGCGGCTCTGCAATATGGCGTGGATATCAGGGGCAGTTCCCTTGGATTGGCAGACCGTTGTGGTGATCCCCTTGTTTAAAAAGAGGAACAGCGGGATCACACTCCTGAGCCTCCGTGGTAAGGTCTATTCGGGGGTTCCGGAGAGGAGGGTCTGATAGATAGTCGAACCTCGGATCCAGGAGGAACAATGCTGTTTTCGTCCTGGTCGAAGAACACTGGACCAGCTCTACACCCTCACCAGGGTCCTGGAGGCTGCGTGGGAGTTCGTCCAACCTGTCTACATGTGTTTTGTGGACTTGGAGAAGGCGGTCGACCGTGTCCCTTGGGGACTCCTGTAGGAGTATGGAGTACCAGGCCCCTTGAAACGGGCTGTTAGGTCCCTGTACGACCAGTGTCATAGTTTGGTTCGCATTACCGGCAGTACGTCTGGCTCGTTTCCGGTGAGAGTTGGAGTCCGCCAAGGTTTCCCTTTGTCACCGCTTCTGTTCATAACTTTTATGGACGGAATTTCTAGGCGCAGCCAAGGTGATGAGGGGATCCGTTTTGGTGCCCTCAGGATTGGGTTTCTGCTTTTTGCAGATGATGTGGTCCTGTTGGCTTCATCTGAATGTGATCTACAGCTTTTGCTGGGGCAGTTTGCAGCCGAGTGTGAAGAGACTGGGGTGAGAATCAGCAACTCCAAATCCGAGACCATGGTTTTGAGCTGGAAAAGGGTAGAGTGCCCTTTTCCAGTTTGGGTATGGGGTCCTTCCTCAAGTGAA
Source organism: Valencia hispanica (assembly GCA_963556495.2). Classification (NCBI taxonomy): domain Eukaryota; kingdom Metazoa; phylum Chordata; class Actinopteri; order Cyprinodontiformes; family Valenciidae; genus Valencia; species Valencia hispanica. The sequence goes on from OY747709.1 coordinate 1,408,627, forward strand.
GGAGTTTAAGTATCTGGGGGTCTTGTTCACGAATGAGGGAAAAATGGAGCAGGAGATCCATAGGCGGATTGGTAGGGCCTCTGCAGTGATGCGGGCATTGTACTGGTCTGTCCTGCTGAAGAGAGAGCTGATCCGAAAGGCGAAGCTCTTGATTTACTGGTTGGTCTACATTCCTATCCTCATCTATGGTCACAAACTCTGAGTAGTGACCGAAACAATGAGATCACGGATACAAGCAGCTGAAATGGGTTTCCTCCGCACGATGTCTGGGCTCTTCCTCATCCAGGAGGGGCTCAGAGTAGAGCCGCTGCTCCTCCACATTGAGAGGAACCAGTTGAGGTGGCTCGGGTCATCTGGTCAGGATGCTTCCTGGACGCTTCCCTTGTGAGGTTTCAGGCACATCCCACCGGGAGGAGGCCCAGGAGAAGATGCAGGACACCCTGGAGGGACTATGTTTCTCAGTTGGCCTGGGAATGCCTTGGTATTCCTCCCAAGGAGCTGGCCCAAGTGGCTAGGGAGAGGGAAGTCTGGGTCTCTCTGCTTAAGCTGTTACCCCCGCAACCTGATCCCAGATAAGCGGAAGAAGATGGATGGATGGATGGATGGATGGATGGATGGATGGATGGATGGATGGATGGATGGATGGATGGATGGATGGCTCATACCGATAACCATACCTTCTGACCTGGGAGATATTCAGGAGTGGGACGACGTTTGGAGTTAGCAATATGGCAGTTGTGCTCAGCACTAGGTTTCAGGGTGGAGATGGTAGATGACCAGTTGCGCTTACAGCGACGGATGTGATGGTGGACAGATGGTACTGAATTTTGTTTTTGATATATTGGGAAAAGACGAGGTTGATAGCCAAGTGAGATCTCAAAGGATGACATATGGCGCAGCATTGGGGCCAAAATTAAGACTACTTCCCTGCCATAGGAGGCTATATCCATTCCGGAGCCAGCAACTCATCTGACTATTGACAGGCTGACATCTGCTTTTTTTTGTGGTGATTTTTAAAAGTAACAGGTAACTGCCTTACTTGAACCTTACTTGAGGTTTAAGTCATTAAAACTATTCCAGTCCACACGGCAGTCCAGAAGATGGCGGCAATGCACCTCGGAAGAAGAAGAAACATGTCTAATGGAGCGCGTGGCTAGCCTAGAAATGCTAGTCGCGAGCCAATCCAATGCTATTGCCAGCATATATAATGCGATCACTAGTGAGCTGTCTCCCTCTCAGTTGGCAGCACCAGCCTCTCAGTTGCCAGTGCCGGTGTCTCAATTGCCGATGCCGGCCTATCAATAGTCATATCAGTTGCTGGCTTCAGAATGGATATAGCCTCCTGCTGCAAGGAAGTAGTCTTCATTTTGGCCCCAATACCTCGCCATAGGAGACATACCTGTAGCAGAGGAGATATGAGACTTGTGTGCATATTGTATGCAGGGTAACTGTTGACTCCAGTGATGGATGATGTTGGATGATGTAACACAATGGAGAGCGGCTTCTAGTTTTTGGTTCCATCTTTTTGTAATACTGTTTGAAGCTGATAACCTGGAATTAGACTGGTTTGGGGACAAAGGATGGAGAAAAACAGTTTCTGGACTTGGGAAATATATTGTGATCCGGGATCAGATAGGATGTCCTGAGAGATGCCATGTAGTTGGAACATGTATTTAATAAGAAGTTGATGGCAGAGGGAAATTTCCTGAGGGAAATGAGGTGACAGGTTTTAGAAAAATGGTCGATGATGGTGAAAATGGTTGTCTTACCTTTAGAAACGGGTAGTCCTGTGACAAAGTCTATGGTGATATGGGACCAGGGAAGTGAGGGGATGGACAATGGTTGAGATAGCCAGATTGAGGTTGGTTGCTGGATTTTTTGAGGGCACAGACAGTACAGGCAGAATGTAGTTTTTTACATCTTTATGGATAGATGGCCAGCAACCTTTTCTATTGACTAGGGCAATTTTGTGACTAAAACCGGGATGACAAGGTAAGGCAAGGCAATTTTATTTGTATAGCACACTTTCAACAAGATGATTCAAGGTGCTTTACATGATTAAGAGGTAAAATAAAATAGCAGTAAAACACAAACAAAGCATATAAAGTAAAAACAGCAATAAAGCAAGAAGCATACACAGATACATCAAGGCATTACAAAGCAAATAATGTAGAAACAGCAAGAAGCACACACAAAACCTGATACATCAAAGCATTACTCTAAGGCAGCTCTTAAGAAATACATTTTTAGTTGTGATTTAAAAGAACTCAGTGTTTCAGCAGTTTTGCAGTTTTCTGGAAGTTTGTTCCAAATTAGAGGAGCATAGAATCTGAAAGCTGCTTCTCCGTGTTTGGTTCCAATTCTAGGGATGTTGAGTAGACTGGAATTAGAGGACCTTAGTGCTCTGGTGGGTTTATATAGTAACAGCAGATATTCAATATACTTTGTTGCTAAGCAATTCAATGATTTAGAAACTAGTAAAAGTATTTTAAAGTATATTTTCTGAGCTACGGGGATTCAGTGTAAGGACTTTAGAACTGGCATGATTAGCACTACTTTCCTGGTTCTAGTAAGGACACGGGCAGCAGGGTTCTGGATCAACTGCAGGTGTCTAATTGACTTTTTAGGCTGACCTGTAAGAACATTGTTGCAGTAATCAATCCGACTAAAGATAAACGCATGGATGAGTTTTTCGAGGTCCTGTTGCGACATCAGTCCTTTAATCCTAGAAATGTTTTGTCAGGGATGTGTGTGAAGTATGGACCCAAACGCAGACGCTGAAGGAAGTGCAGGATGTCTATTAAAGGTGGAGGTGATGGTGATGATGATGAAGAGGACGACGACAGGAACGGAGAGACTGGACATCGGGCAGGAACGAGACAGCAGGGAAGGCACACAAGACATCAATAGTTAGTAGTATGATCCGGCCTGGACTGAAAGGAAGTGATGGGTCTTAAAGGCAGGTGGTGAGTAGGATCAGGTGTGATTGATTGGACAGACAGGTGAAGACAATGAGGCGTGAATAGGGCAGCGTAACATGTTCTTCAGGTGATAGAAGGCTAACCTTGTTATTGAATTTATGTGACCCTGGAGGTTCAGGTCTTAGTCCATTACTACACCTAAATTTTGGGCCTGATCAGTATTTTCTAGCTGTATTAACTGAAGCTGTGTGCTGACTCTCAATCATTCCTCTTTAGGACCAAAAGTAATTACTTATGTTTTTTTACTGTTCAGCTGGAGAAAGTTATGGCACATCCATCCATTGATTTGCTCGATGCATTTACTTGGGGTTTGGATGGATTCAAAGTCACCTGGTGACATTGTAATGTAGAGCTGAGTATCATCTGCATAGTTATGGTAGCTAATCTTATTGGTTGTTATAATCTGGGCTAGTTTGGAGCATGAAGATAACTAATTAGAGGGGCCCCAGGATGGAGCCCTGGGGCACCCAACATGTGATTTATGTTTGTTCTGATGAAAAGTCTCCTATTGACACAAAGAAGTCCCTGTTCTTTAGGTAAGACTCGAACCAGCCAAGTACTGTACCAGAGAGTCCGACCCAGGTCTCAGAAAAATTTAGCTGTATGGATCAAATGAAGAAGACGACCTCTGACAGATGATGGTACGTAAATCCTGTTATGTGGGCCAGTTCCGGGATCAGGTTCAGACTGCTTGGATTGTTAAATGATATTTTCAATCTGCCATGTCAGCGTTCCAACAATGCAACTTGGGGGGAGGATGGGAACAGGAGTCTTTTCTTCCTCACCAGGGGAATAAACATGGGAGAGAGCATCTGGTTTGGAGTTTTTGGAACCGGGATGGTAGGAGATAGTGAGGTTAAATCTTGAAAAGAACAGTGACCAACATAATAGGTGTTTAGTTTTCTGGAGATAAGAGAGATTTTTATTGTCACTCCAAATCAGCACTGGATGGACCACACCCTCCAACCAATGCCTCCATTCTTCCAGGGCTATGTCATAATTTCTTTCTGTGGAAGGAAGACAGTAAGTAAAGAAAGCACATAGGTGTAATTTCTCATCAGTACTGACTCTTTAGGAAAGGACTGCACCTTCTGTGGAAGGAAGACAGTAACTAAAGAAAGCACATAGGTGTAATTTTTCATCAGTACTGACTCTTTAGGAAAGGACTGCACCCACGCAGAGGCGTCCGCCTCCAGGATAAACTGTTCCTGAAGATCTGGCTGGGTTAGGATGGGAGCATGCAAGAATTTGTCTTTAAGTTGGCAGAAAGCTGATTCAGCTTCAGGGGACCAGGAGAAGGGAGTGAGTAAGAGGTGTGACAGTCTAATTTCTCATTGGACATAGATAAAATCTTCCTCAGTAAAATGTCATACATGATAAATCCCACATGTGCATATCTGGGTGCACATGCCCGTTCACAGTCATTTGCACACAGTAACGCCCTCAATTAACCATATTTGGTCACACAACATCCTCTGACACATGCATTAAATCTTTGCGTTCTTCCCGAAAATAATGGCAAAAGACAGCTAAAAAAAAGAATTTCAGTGACACCAAGATGGAGGTGAAACATAACTGTGGCAATCAAAGAAAGAGTCATGATTAACGTATTTTTTAATATAGTCATAGTTAACACAAATTCATTTTAACACTGCTAGTTTGTGCCCTCTATTATCAGTTGTTACAATGCTTCCTGTCTCTGCGTGCTGGACGGTGGCTCCAGCATGCAGGAGTTATATTCCTGCTATAACAAAATGTGGCAAAGAATCGTTTCATTTGATCCCAAACACTGACAACCCAGGGTTCAGACCAGGAAGCAGAGTCGTAGTTTAACCCACCTCTCTGCAGCTTCTGTACTGTTACCCACCCAATAGCACAAAGAATACCATAGAGAATCAGTGTCTTGGCCATGGCCAAAATCAAATGAATTAAAAGTTAACCCAACAAGGGCAAATCAATAAAATATCATAAAGATAAATATCACTTTGACTAAACCGAAAAATAAAACTATTAATTGTGGTTTATTAAACATAAGATCTCTCTCTTCATAGACTTTGTTAGTAGATGACTTGATTTGTGATCATCAAATTAATATGTTTTGTCTCACAGAAACCTGGTTGCAGCAGGAGGATTATATCAGTAAAATGAGTCAACTCCTTCCAATTATTTAAATTTTCACATTCCTGAAAGTACTGGGTGAGGAGGACGAGGAGTTGCAACCATTTGTCATTCTGATTTACTAATTAATCCCAGATCAAATGATAGCTACAGTTCTTTTGAACATCTAACACTTATTTTTCCTTATCCAAGTTGCAAAACATTAACACCACTTTTGTTTATGGTTTTGCATCGTCCACCAGGCCCTTACTCTCAATTCTTGGATCAGATCTCACATTTCTTTAATTGTTGTGCCACAGAGAGGTAGGTTTTGGCTATGAATAATTATAAACAATTGCTTAGGGCAATTATTAATCAGATTAATAATTTTATGTAAAAATTACCAAGTTTAGGGGCACCACCTGGATTCCAGGAATACAATAGCCAAATTGTTCAGTCTCAGTTGGTGTTTATGATTACCTGCCTGATAAGGCTGACGTAATTAAACAATATATGAAGGAATAAGTTCTTGGCGTTCCTGAACAGGAAGTTACTACACATGTAGGTGAAATAACAACAATGGTTTTCCAAAATACAAGAGTTTATTACAAAGAGAATTCACTTTCAGTTAACATATTTTATTCAACAAACTCACCAAACTAGTAACACACAACTAAATTACTAAGAAAAGAATAACGATAATAAAACTCACACTCAGAAGTAAAACCGTAAAAGTGATAAAAATGCACAGAAATAGAAACAACAATAAATTGAATGAATATGTTTGCTCAAAAACCAAGGCTTGTATTGAACAGTGTTGGGAATAAGGCTAAGTTAGTTTTAAACTAATTGCGATTAGTTTAAGACTAATCAGCACAATCTGGTTTGTTTTCAAACCACCAATTCACAATGCAAAGCAGAAGTGAAGAAAATCATTGTTTGGAAGAAGCAATATTTCATTAAACCATTTGCTGAATTAGAAATCAATAACCTTTAGATAATTGATTGTATTTAATGGATCGGTCACCGCAGTGATTGATCTAATTTAATATTTAGACTTTATGTTGACGTTAACGGCAGCACCAATTATGTCGATCTGATTTAGTATTTTGACTTACCCAGAAGGCGGTCTCAAAAATGACTTAAAAGATTAGTTTTAGTGTTTAAACTATCCGTTTTAAAGTCGATCTCTATTTTGAATAGCATTAACGGCAGTCTTTATTGTTCATGAATAAAATGCCGTCAATGGCGGCCCACGTGGTTTGGTAGAGCATGTAGCTTACAGCTAACTCACGTGGTGCTGCTTAAAGTCGCTCTGGATCATTTATTAAACATCAAACAAAGAAAAACTGTCGGATTGAGTAACTCAGGTTGCAGGATATAAAACGACTTTCCATCGGAAACCTTGAAAATCACTGTTTAAACCTCCAGGCCAACCGGCCTGTTTGTACCCAAACAATAAATGAAATCTTACACAGTAAGTAACAAATCACAGTAAAACAAACAACCCTTAAATCTTGTTTAAACTAACCTAATCTCGCCTCTGCCCAGACAGACCTTATTGAACGGTTACAGTTCTCCAAGTCGCTCCGTGGATGATGGGCGAAGCTAACACAACGTTAGCCGGCAGGCTAGCAATAGCTGCGGTCGGTTAGCAGCGGTAGGCCGTATGGCTGTTGTAGCGTAGCAGCCATGGAGCTGGAACGTCGTTGTCCTCTCCCGCTTGCTTAAACAGCGATCAGCTCTACCCTCTTTCACTGAAAGTAGGGTTAGGGTGGGGTGAACGCCAGAACTGGAGAGAGCGTGAAAATCTGTGGCGGTGCCTTATATAACCTCTGGTCCTCTTCTTCTCCTGTCGGAGCTAGAATGTGGGTTAGCGCCACCCAATGGCTGTGTGTCCGCAACATCAACTTAAAATATCTGATTTAGTATTAAATACTGATAAGGTCATTATAGTGGGGGATTTAAATATTCATATGAACACTGAAAGTGATAGTCTAAATGCAACCGTTAATGCTATCTCAGACTAAATTGGCTTTTCTAAAAAGTACAGGGGCCCACACACTCGGGTCAACACATTCTGGACCTTGTACTGACATACGATATTGAGTGTGAGGAAATAACAGTCCACCCACATAACTCGGTTCTGTCTGACCACTTTTTGGTAACTTTTGAATTTACTTTAACTGACCATTTTAAATCTGAAAGAAAAGTTCATTATAGTAGAGCTTTATCAGACAATGGTGTAACAAGTAAAGAATAAAGAATTTGTTCCATTCTTACTTTCCTCAGTGTCTCAAAGTAACACAGTGGAGGGCAGAAATTCCATCTCTAACCCTTCAGAATATGATGGTCTGTTTCATAGCGTTACTTCGTCATTGTGTTTGGCATTCAATAGTGTAGCCCCCTTAAAAAAGAAAGAAATTAGCCGTGGGAGGTATTGTAAATAAAAACTTTTAAACAAGCATTGAATGAATACACAGGCCAAAAGGTGAAGGGGTTATGTGCTAAAATAATTAACTAAATGCAGAAAAGTGTTGGCACAGGATGTGACCCACGGGTCAGAAAGGAACGGTCACGATTAAATGGACAAAACTGTTAAGAACAGGATATGAGTTAGACAATGGGTCACGATTCTCTGAAAAAAACAGGACACATCTGTTGGTTTGGTCGTGCAAAATAGGCTGTTGAGAGAAGGAAGGTTTTCTGCTTGGCAACCAAAAGGAAAATATTAACAGGGCTTAACCTATTAGGGACGGACTACAGGCACACTTTGCATCTATATGAATATGTATTATTATGCTGATTGGATCCTGTAAGAGAGGCTTTCTCTCAGAATGTTTTGTAATAACTTTGTAAAGAAATAAAAGGCATTTATGAGGAAGAGTTCTTTGAAGATGATTTTAGTGAGATCTCTTCCCATGCATGCCCAAAAATATATATTGTGTGAATGTGTAATTCATTTTTATACTCTGCCACAGGATAAACGAACTGTGAGAGAGGAGTTAGCAGACACCAGGCTGGTCAGGGACTGGTAGCATAGCAGCGCGAGGCGCAGGCTTTCACTTAAAAATCTCCTCTCATCAGAGGCTAACTCCCTGGTTTAATGCAGAGTTGCATACTTTAAAGCAGAATACAAAGATATTGGAGAAAAAATTAATTCGATTAAAAATAAAATCATTGGAATCCTCCCAAACATGATTACTTCTTGCTCAGTAAATGAGGCAGCATCGGAAAGAACTGTAGAACCTCATTTGTGCTTAGGCTGTTTTGATTCAGTCGAGCTTTCGGGCTTATCAAAAATATTAGCCTCATCTAAACCTTCAACTTGTATGTTGGACCCAATCCCAACCAAATTATTTAAGGAAGTGTTCCAATTGGTTCCTGGCCCCATTTTGGATATGATGAATCTATCCTTAGTGAACGGATACGTACCACAAGAATTTAAAATAGCTGTAATTAAACCTTTACTCAAGAAACTTTCCCTTGATCAAGATGACTTGGTGAATTACAGACCTATATCTAACCTTCCTTTCTTATCCAAAATCCTTGAGAAAATAGTTGCTAATCAAGTCTGTGAGCATCTAAACAGTAACGAGCTGTTTGAAGAGTTTCAGTCAGGTTTTAGAGCTCATCATAGCACCGAAACAGCACTGGTGAAGGTTACTAATGATATTCTCATGGCCTCAGATAATGGACTGGTCTCTGTTCTGGTTTTGTTAGATCTCAGTGCTGCTTTTGACACAGTCGATCACAATATTCTCTTAGAAAGGCTTCAACATTTTGCAGGGATCAAAGGAACAGCACTAGGCTGGTTTAAATCATATGTGTCTGACAGATTCCAGTTTGTTCATCTAAATGATCAATCTTCTTCACTCTCAAGGGTTACTTGTGGAGTTCCACAGGGTTCTGTGCTTGGACCAAATCTGTTCACCATATATATGCTCCCAATTGGTGGAATCATTAGACAGCATGGGATAAATTTTTACAGGTATGCCGATGATACACAGCTATATGTATCCATAAATCCTGATGAACCTTGTCAGTTAGGTAGATCACAGGCATGTCTGGAAGCCATAAAAACATGGATGAATCTAAACTTTTTGCTTTTAAATTCTGACAAAACAGAAGTTGCTGTCTTTGGACCAGAAGTTTTAAAAAAGAAACTGATTAGTCAATCCCTTCATCTGGATGGTATTAAATTAGCCTCCAGTAATAACGTAAAGAAACTCTGCGTTATTTCTGACCAAGAGTTGACATTTAAATCCCATATTAAACAGGTTTCTAGGATTTCCTTCTTTCACCTCCGGAATATTGCTAAAATTAGAAACATTCTGTTCAGGAGTGATGCTGAGAAACTAGTCCATGCATTTGTTACCTCAAGACTGGACTACTGTAATTCTTTACTATCAGGTAGTCCACAAAATGCCATTAAAAGCCGTCAGTTGATCCAAAATGCGCAAGAGTTCTGATGAATATTAAAAAGAGAGACCACATTTCTCCTGTTTTAGCTTCCCTTCATTGGCTCCCTGTTAAATCCAGAATAGAATTTAAGATCCTTCTTCTTATATACAAAGCCCTTAATAATCAAGCTCCATCATACATCAGAGATCTAATTGTTCCTTATGTTCCTAACAGAGCCCTTCGCTCTCAGACTGCAGGTTTACTTGTAGTTCCTAGGATTTCTAAAAGTAGAATGGGAGGCAGATATTTTAGTTATCAGGCTCCTCTCCAGTGGAACCAGCTCCCAGCTTTAGTCCGTGAGGCAGACACTCTGACACTTTACTTTTAAGGCCAGGCTTAAAACTTTCCTTTTTGATAAAGCTTATAGTTAGAGTGGCTTAGGTCATCCTGAGCTAGCTCTGTAGTTATGCTGCTATAGGCTTAGACTGCTGGAGGACAGACATTCCAATTTTCTTCACTCTGCTACTTCCTTTTCTCCTACTACTCTCCAGTTGTATTACAGTACATTCTGTTATTTCGACTGTTAACTTTGTGTTCTCTCAGTGTTTTTCTCTCCATAGAAGATATACCTGGTCTGGTATCCTGCTTGGCTGCAATGCCCTGTTGGATGGGGGGAATCGACTGGGATGATGCTCCCAGTAACTGAACATCCACTGTGTCCTGTTATCAACTTTTTTCTTTCTGTAACATAGAAAGTACTCTTATATCAGATCTTCTGTTCTTTCTGTGTCTCTGCTCTGTCTTCTCAAACCCCCAGACGGTCGTGGCAGATGGCCGCTCCTACTGAGCCTGGTTCTGTTGGAGGTTTCTTCCTGTTAAAGGAGAGTTTTTACTCTCCACCGTCGCTACATGCTTGCTCAGTATGAGGGATTGCTGAAGGATTGCTGTGGTTGGAAAGTCTGCATCAACGGGGCCCAACCTCACGCGAATGACTGACGCAATCTGTTGGGATTCCTTAATTAGGAAACTTTTTAACTGATTGGAATGTTTGTATAAATGTATTGAAATGACTTCTTGTTAAGTGCCTTGAGATGACATCTGTTGTGAATTGTCGCTATATAAATAAACTGAATTGAATTGAATTGAAGGCCCTCTGGTGAACCAATCACAGAGCTGAATATACTGATGAAAATAATTAGGAAATTCTAACATTTAAATTTGTGTTGAAAATCATTATAAAATAATCATAATTCAGAAACAGATATGAAATGTCCCTACTGATAACAATAAGGTCCATCCAAAAACAGTTTTTTAAATGTCTCATACCCCCAGAGTTATCTCAGAGGACCTGGTGGTTCACCTCTACTATACACCTGAAGCCATTTGCAAGCTCTGGTGGTTGTGAAAAATAGTAGTGCAGATGATTATTTTATCTTATTGTTTTTTCTTCTGAAATGTGAAACCCCAGAATGTTTTCATTTCACTTCATTTATGCAGTACCAGTTCACAACAAAAAGTGACCAAAAGGTGTTTTATATGGCAAGTAAGTTCAATTCACATTCATTTTAGGGATAATGCACTTCACAAAGTCATGATAAATACTTTAGTTTGTGGTTGAAACTTGACTAAATGTGTAAAACATGTAGGTGCAGGGTTACTTTTGCAAGACACTGTGGATACAGTTTGTGTTAACTTCAAACTGCTGTGATTTCTCCATTTGAGCAGCTTTAACTGCTCTCCTGCAGGAAAAGATCTATGGTTGAATCTGTGGCTCAGTGGATTCTGCTTCTAGTACAGACTGGCACTCCGGCTGAAGATCCAAACTGGAAAGACTAAAAATTGTTTATATCTCTTGAATGTGAGGTAAAAGAGTAATGGACATTACCAGTGGAGAGGAAAAACTCCCCATTAACAGGAAGAAACCTCCACCAGAACCAGAACCAGGCTCAGTACGAGCTGCCATCTGCCCTGACCATCTGGGGGTTCAAAAAGACAGAGCAGAAACTCAGAAAGAACAAAAGAACTGATGTAGAGTACTTTCTAGATTAAAGAAAGTAAAAAGTTGATAACAGGACTTGGAAGATGGACAGTTACTGGGCGCATCATCCCAGGCGATGCCCCACAAGACATTACAGCTAAGCAAAACGCCAGACCAGGTGGAGCTTCTATGGAGAGAAAAACACTGAGAAAAAGTTAACAGTCGAAATAACAGCAAAAAAATACATCTACAAAGTAGTAGAAGAAAAAAGTAGCAGAGTGAAGAACAGCAGTCAGTCTATCCTCCAGCAGTCTAGGCCTAGAGCAGCATGACTATAGAGATATATCATGATGAAATAAACCACTCTAACTACAGACCCTTTCCAAAAAATTAGAAAATCATTGAAAATGATGGATGCATTGGATTTTAGTTAAGATATATGTGGTCTTACATCTTTTATTGTTTTGTATGTGTGTGTAGAAATGATGTGGAGCCCTGTCAAAGATGAATTTCTGTAACATTTTGGTGTCAGACAATAAAGTTTTCTATTCTATTCTTTATTTATTTCCACAAATCCATTTAAAACGTTAAACTTCCTATCGCTATCTACTGCTGGATTTGTGATTAAGGAACAGATAGTTAAAACCAAGTTAAAACCAGGGACTGTGGACAATATTTAGTTTCTGCACAGTGATCTCTGAATCAAATAAATGAATCCGCTGAATCCAATCTGGTCACACACTGCAGACTGGAATAACATGCGCCATCTTTATATACAGTCTATGGCGCCACTTCAGAATGCGCTCCCTCTGGATCAGTGGATCAGATGCATCGGTCTGTGTCCGCTGCAGCTAAGCTATCCAAAGTCTCCATAGCTTTTTGTAACACAACCCCTAAATGATTGTAAATTATATTATAATCAATTATGTCTTTCATTTCTTTGGTATATTTCACAGCTAACAGTTATTTTATTTAGAGATCACAGTGCAGAAATAATATTGTCCAGTCCCTGGTTTTAAATGCGTTCTCTGTTCCTGAATCGTAAATCAAGGTGGAGAAAAATTTCTCTCTGGGAGTGCTGGATGGCTAGATAGTGAGAATATTTCGCTTTCAGCGCAAAGTTGGGGGGATTTTCTGGCATGCTCTCTTCACAAACACAATGGAAAGATTCTCTTTGAGAGTCTTGAACAAACCAAAATATTACAGGAATATTTAATTGCCCACCCGCAGTAAAGAAACTTCTGCCAGACATTTAGATAATGTATTCCATCTTGAAACGGTACCCGCAACATTGCAGGACTCTGCTCTGAGTATACTTGGAGTGAACTAGGAGACTTTAAAAAACTTGACAGCAGCAACTTCACAGAAAGAAACATGATTGCATAAGGAAGTGGATCGGAGTGATTTAAATAATTGTCCGTTCAGATACTGAGGCTTTGTGGAAACTGTGTTGGAAGCACAAGTGGCTGTTAGATCGGTTCTGGCAAAGAACGTCCGTCAATTATAAATAATGCTGGGTACATGTCCCCAGTTAAATTGACGCCTATGCCTATGACTAGAATAATTACACAAAACATTAAGCCAGACTATGACGATTGCTAATTATTAGTTTCTAGTTAACTTTTAGCATTTTCTTTTTTCCCCACTTTTTTCACTTGAATTAATGTATTTATTTTAGGGTAAATACATCTTTGAGGTCACTAGCAGGGGGTGCTGCAGCACCCCCTGCGCCTCTACTTTCCGCAGTACTGCACCCATACATCAGTGCAGGTTTTCACCCAACGTGATCCTATTTCCTCATGTCTTAAACATTGTAATCAAGGCATTCAACAAATCCCAGCCTTTGCAGAAGGTACTAACACATATAAGCACACACTCGCACACAAAGCGGCATTGTGGAGCGCCTGTATTTATTCCGATGAAGTAATGGTTTTGGCTTGCCACTTGACAGCTTTAAAGACAAGAGCTTAGCAGAGTAAAAGTATCAGTGCAGGCAAGAAAACAACATTCATTAACAACCTTTAACTTTTACATACACTATCTGTGTCCAGCAAGTCGTCCCTTCTGTACACTCCATCCTAATGCACCACAGAAAAAGAGTGAGTAGAGGACAAAATGAATAGAGAAAAGAAAACAAGAGAGAGCCAGTAAGTGGGAAAATATTCCTTGGAATGAAGTTGAATGTGAAGTTCGATTTTATTTAAATCTTAGATTATTCAGGTAATTTATGAATAATGGTCTAGGATTTTTTCTTTTGGCTGCAGACAGAAACCAGGGGAACATTAATATGTACAGTGTCTCTCCAACACGTCTTATTCATTATAGATAACCTTACATAGGACTGATTGTAGAGGAGAGAATAGAGGGAGAGGGAGGAGATTATTAACTTGTTATTTGAGCAGGTTTGAGAGACGGTCTGTGAGAATGAGAGATTGAATGTGAGTGATGCTGTGGGTATATTTTGATATCAGCCACGGCTTAAAATCTGGATGCGAATCCTGTAAGTCAGGACAAGCATTTTAACATGGCAGAAGTAATCACAAGATAAGGCAAGTGTTGTTTTAAAATGTTGTCTATTGCTGTAGCAGAAGTTACCTTGATTTTAATGTGGTCTGACCAAAGGAAGGGCTTAACTTGCTTCCTTGGCCAAGGCTATTGTTTCGGGGAGTTTGCCATGTGACCATGGTTGGTATCGGTTGTTGAATAACCTATTCAGTGACTTCACACACCTTTCCACTTACAGAGCCACACTAATTTGTTTGGCTACACCAATAGGGTGGTTTCAGTTGTTGTACATTACAGTGGCTTGCAAAAGTATTCAGCCCCCTTGAACTTTTCCACATTTTGTCACATTAAAGCCACAAACATGAATCAATTTTATTGGAATTCCACGTGCAAGACCAATACAAAGTGGTGTACACGTGAGAAGTGGAACGAAAATCATACAGGATTCCAAACATTTGTTACAAAAAAATAACTGAAAACTGGGGTGTGCGTAATTATTCAGCCCCTCAAATCAAAACTTTGTAGAACCACCTTTTGCTGCAATTACAGCTGCCAGTCTTTTAGGGTATCTCTACCAGCTTTGCACATCTAAAGACTGAAATTCTTGCCCATTCTTCTTTGCAAAACAGGTCCAGATTTCGATCTGGACTTTGACTGGGCCATTCTAATACATGGCTATGTTTTGTTTTAAACCATTCCATTGTTGCCCTGGCTTTATGTTTAGGGTCGTTGTCCTGCTGGAAGGTGAACCTCCACCCCAGTCTCAAGTCTTTTTCAGACTCCAAGAGGTTTTCTTCCAAGATTGCCCTGTATATGGCTCCATCCAACTTCCCATCAACTCTGACCAGCTTCCCTGTCCCTGCTGAAGAGAAGCACCCCCAGAGCATGATGCTGCCACCACCATATTTGACAGTGGGGATGGTGTGTTCAGAGTGATGTGCAGTGGTAGTTTTCCGCCACACATAGCATTTTGCATTTTGGCCAAAAAGTTGCATTTTGGTCTCATCTGACCAGAGCACCTTCTTCCACATGTTTGCTGT
Source organism: Valencia hispanica (assembly GCA_963556495.2). Lineage (NCBI taxonomy): Eukaryota > Metazoa > Chordata > Actinopteri > Cyprinodontiformes > Valenciidae > Valencia > Valencia hispanica. The sequence goes on from OY747709.1 coordinate 1,423,632, forward strand.
GTCCCCCACATGGCTTGTGGCAAACTGCAAACGGGACTTCTTATGGTTTTCTTTTAACAATGGCTTTCTTCTTGCCACTCTTCCATAAAGGCCAACTTTGTGCAGTGCACCACTAATAGTTGTCCTATGGACAGATTCCCCCACCTGAGCTGTAGATCTCTGCAGCTCGTCCAGAGTCACCATGGGCCTCTTGGCTGCATTTCTGAAGAGTGCTCTCCTTGTTCGGCCTGTGAGTTTAGGTGGACAGCCTTGTCTTGGTAGGTTTACAGTTGTGCCATACTCCTTCCATTTCTGAATGATCGCTTGAACAGCGCTCCGTGGGATGTTCAAGGCTTGGGAAATCTTTTTGTAGCCTAAACCTGCTTTAAATTTCTCAATAACTTTATCCCAGACCTGTCTGGTGTGTTCTTTGGACTTCATGGTGTTGTTGTTCCCAACATTCTCTTAAGCAACCTCTGAGGCCGTCACAGGGCAGCTGTATTTGTACTGACATTAGATTACACACAGGTGCACTCTATTTAGTCATTAGCACTCATCAGACAATGTCTATGGGCAACTGACTGCACTCAGACCAAAGGGGGCTGAATAATTACGCACACCCCACTGTTCAGTTATTTATTTGTAAAAAATGTTTGGAATCCTGTATGATTTTTGTTCCACTTCTCACGTGTACACCACTTTGTATTGGTCTTTCACCTGGAATTCCCATAAAATTGATTCATGTTTGTGGCTTTAATGTGACAAAATGTGGAAAAGTTCAAGGGGGCCGAATACCATTGTCGAGGCGGCTGACCGAAGCTGTGGCCTCTGCTATGGGGTGCGGTTTTTTGCACTGGGCAATTTGGTACGCCACCTCATATGATGCTAACAGTGCTCGCTGATTTAATGAAGTAGCATTCACAAAGCGGGATGATTGCTGCCAATATTCTGCAGGTTTTCGCTGAAAAAACTCAAGCGGTTTATCAGTGTGATTGGGGTTAATGTAAATGAAAACTTTTAAACAGGCATTGAATGAATACACAGGCCAAAAGGTGAAGGGGTAGCTCAGAAAAAAGCAGCAGCATCATTTAAAAAGATGTGGGAAAAGTGTGGGTATGTAGAAAGTGATAGACATTGTTAAAGTCAGATGTGTTTTCAAGAGGAAAAGCATTTTAAAGAAGAGGCAGAAAAAGCAAGTAGATTGATGGGGAGAAAGGGTAAGTTAATTAAAAAAGCAGCTAAGTGGTATTTCCGTCGATCATTTTTGCAAAGACGACATGCTGTCTTCAACAGCTCCTCCACCATCATATCAAGGTATTTATTCAGTAATAAAACAAGAACACAGTGATGGAGAAGAACTAGAGGTAGAGTGGGAATTTACACCCTCAAACATGGTTCAAACACGCTCTGGTAGGAACACCACACCCAAGCCTCAGCCAGCAAAGGACCGTGAGGTTCCCTTTGGGAATCGAGAGCAGAGAGAAAGAGAGGGACACCGATCAATTTCAGGAGAAACAGCACCATCATGTGACAGAGCACCAAAGAAAGATGATGAGGGAGAAAAAAAGAGGAAGAGCCTTGATGTGGAAAAAAAAAATACTTTCACTCACTTGTGAGATGTGTCTGCATGCTGACTGGAGGACATGGGAACCGACGTGGGAACCACTCCATTATCTTTTCCCTTACCCAGAGTGTCTGAGTGGTGTCCTACAAACGAGGTTAAGGTTATTCTATCTTACTGAAGACAGACACCTGTCTATGAAGGAGGAGTCTTAGTTTTATTCATTTCTGTATAGTAAGATGTTAAGATGGGGGTGCAGGTCAGTTACTGCCATGCTGTATGTGCTGAACTCCTTGTTGATCAACAAGCCGAATTAAAGCTCTTGAACTAAGAAGGAATCCTTTCTCTTCCTTGATAAATAATATTTCCATAATATTTTGGTGCCTACGTGGATCCCAGTGAGCGGAAGGACTGACAAGAGGAGACCAAGCTGTAAAAGGCCAACCTGAGGGGACCAGCTTCTCAGCCTCCGGACCTCGGCAGTTCTTTTTTGGAGAGGGAGGACTTGGACCCTCTGGCCAGACTGACTGCCGCCTGGGACCCAAGAACCCATGCTAGAGGGCAAAATCCGGTGAGATTGACTCCTTCATTAAATTCAGTTGCACTCTCAGGTGGTAAAATATTTGCTAGCGGTTTCGTGTTTATTTACTTACACGCGGTTGATTGATTAATTAATTAATATAATATATATACTAATATATAATTGTTTGATTTATTATTTCATCAGTGTTAAAGAAAGTAACGGTTTTTGCTCCGGGTTTTTACCAGGGAGCACGGTAGTTGGACAAATAGTTAATAAATTAAAGTAATTGATTATTTTCCAACAAGTGTTTTTTTACGCTTTTGTTTCACTAAGGAAACTAAAAAGCGATAAAGAAGAGACGTCTTTTTTATTAGCTGAACATTCGGCCAGACAATGGGGTCTGTTTCTAGTACGATTTTGCCACCAGACAGTTCAATTTGTCGACAGATGAAACAAAAATATGGATCTGAATGTTTGGAAACTGTAAATTACTGGATAAAGGAATGGGGATTTCCTCCTGGTGGAAGTTTAAGTGTGAGAGAATTGGAGAAAATTAAGGAAAAAATTAATGAGCAGAAGGAACGGTTAGAAAGCGGTACCAGATTTGGTTAAAAGAGGCAATACGCAGAGAATGCAGGTCCTGTGTGTTACATATGGGAGGGGGGAGAGATCTGAGCGGTGATGTTGCGGGCAGAAAAGATACCGGTTCACTTAGAGCAGCCCAGTCTCCACGGAAAATTAAAACAGTTAAAAATGTGATACAAATGCAACCACAGAAAGAATTACAGGCATCTTGTCCACCTTACAAGGACAGTGGCTTTTCACCTTCCTCCCCATATGCTCCTGTTTACAGAGACATGCAAGCATTGGCCATGTCGAAACCCGATATGGACCTGGATTCCGCCCCTCCGCCGAGTCATCGGAGGATTAGACATGATGAGGCCGAGCGAGAGGCAGCCTATCCTCCGCAGGGTTATCGAAGGATAAGACAAGATGAAGCCGACCTAGAAGCAGCCTATCCCCCGCCACCAGAGGCGTGGCTCAAAGATGAGCGGCAGCCCGGACAACAAAACGCAACACAGCCAGACTGCGGGACCTCACACCAGAGGTTCGCTCAGCCTCCCACCCCTCCATCGAAGGCACACGGTCCAATGTGAAAAAGAAGGAGGCCGAACGGAAGCAGGAAGCATCTGCAGATTCCGCCCCCATGCAAGCATTGCCGGAGATGCAAGATGAAGGTACAGAGTGTGTTATGTCTGCTCCAATGGTCGAGGTGGGGGGCCCAGATGGCCCTATGCTTGTTTTCAGAGGGTGGTCGGACAAGGATATTGAGGAGGCGATGACCCAGCTCCCCAACGTGACCGGAAATGGGGTGCAGTTTTCTAAGGAGCTAGAGGATTTCTGCAGAGCCTACCGTCCAACCGGCTCCGAAATCAGGCGAGTAGTTTCTAAGAGACTTAAAGCTACTGATCTTAGCAAGGTTTTACAGAGCCTCCCAGCTCCAGAGCTTCGTTTGAAAATAGTACCAACAGATGAGACAGACGACATACTGAATGACCCGTATTATCTGGCCGTATTGAAACTCTGTAAAGCTATCGAGACAGAGTTTCTGGTACTGCCTAATTTTACCCTTTTGAATTCTGTGAAGCAAAACCCAGATGAGTTGGTCGAAGACTTCCTTTACCGCATTCAGCAGGCATTTGAGAAGTACAGCGTCGTGACCAGACCGGAGCAGACCAAAGGCTCGGTATGGGAACAGTGGCTGGGAGATCGCATACTCGCTGGACTCCGCCCAGATCTGCTGACTGAGGTGACTGAACGGTATGTGGGCATTAATCAGGGCATCACCTTGGAAGATCTGCGGCGTCACGCTTTACACGCAGAGGAGGTGGTGAGGAAAAGAGCATCACAGTTAAAAACAAAGCATGAGACTGAACTGCATAAAGCTGCTGTTACTATGTATGCTGCCATGACTAGCAAAGGCAGAGGCAAGCGTCACGATCGAGGCAGGGGGAGAGGACAACCACGGCGCCGCAGAGACGATGAGGGGCGCTGCTACAACTGTCACAGTTTTGGACATTGGAAAGACCAATGTCCATTTCCTGCTTGTGTTCCACGCAAAGGCAGAGTGCATGCCGATTGACTGGAGGGGCGGACTTCCATTCGGAGAAAAGAGAGAGGATTCTCCGACGCACAAAAACAGGGAAGTGAAAACTCAAGTCCTACACACACAAACTGCAATGAAGAAAATGCTTTGTGCACTAACCCACATACACTGCTCACTTAGAAAGATAACAATCAGCACCAATGGGTACATATGCCCAATTTACATCTGATGCTTACAAAGTTATGCCGATGCTAACTCTAAATGTGTCAGAGACAGCTGTTGATTTTATGGTAGATTCCGGGGCCACGCATAGCATCATAAAACATAATGCATTAAAAACAATGCCAAAAATGAGCTGTAACCATGTTTTTTCTCTGTCTGCATCTGGCCAGGTGGTGACAGAGCTGTTTTCCAGTCCTCTTCACTGCCACTTGGAAGAAGGGCCTGCATTCAAACACAGTTTTCTAGTTTCTCGACAATGTCCAGTAAACTTGTTAGGAAGAGATTTGATGTGCAAACTTAATATTTCTCTCATCTCCTCATCAGAAGGCATCCAAATTGTACCTGTTCGAGAGACCGCAGTCCTGACGGCAGTTAAGTACAGCCCTCACGACCTGAAGTAAGCATATCAATGGAAACTGCCAGCAGGTACCCTCTCAAAATCCCTCCTCAAATCTGCAAAGGATTTGGTGAGTACTTTATCAGTTTTTATGAAAGAGGAGAATTTGCATTGCACATCACACATTTCTACAGGTTCAGATGATGACTATGAGAAAGCATGGTTCCGTGTTTCAGTAGAAAAACTGTCTGTGACTTCGATGGTCTGGGACACACACTCAGCAGCGCTGGCTGCGTGCCTCACACCTGAGCAGAAAACATTATACAGATCTTATGAGTATGTTCTGCATATTTCCCTGTCAAAGCCGGCAGGAGGAGAGTGGAAAGATTTGGGATCATTAATACACAAAGCTCAGTGTGTAACAGATTGGATCCAAACACAGCAGGACGCCTCAATCCTTTATTCTAAATCAGCTCAGCTTTGTAAGTGCCCATTTTCGTGCACGCCACCAGAACAGTCCACTTAATTGAGTACTCAGATGAAAGATTGATTCAGTCTTTCCTCCATGAGGAAATTGCAACAAACCAGTCAGAAATGCCCATCCCCCTTCAACAGGTTCCATCAGATCTTGGGCTAAAAATTCATATGATGTGGGGTTAATTAAGGGATGTGCACCTGTGAAAATAACTCAGAAATCTTCCTTCCGTCCAGTTCAGCGTCAATATCCATTGAAACCAGAAGCTGTGTGTGGGATCACACCAGTGTTTGAATCCTTGTTAAAATCCAGGGTTGTCGTCGAATGTGCGGAATCTCCGGTTCGCAGTCCACTTTTGCCGGTCCGAAAGGTCAGAGAAACAGGGGAAGAGTGGCGATTCATGTTAGACTTGACCCGGGTCAATTGTTGTGTCACGGCCAGGGCACCAATTTCGCCGAACCCTTATACCATCTTATCTCAGGTCCCAGTGTCAGCATCTCATTTTTCCGTTTTGGACCTCAGTAATGCTTTCTTCAGTGTACCTGTTGATCCGGACAGTCAATTTTGGTTTGCTTTTGAGTTTCAAGGTCGACTGTATACCTTCACCCGACTGTGCCAGGGATTCTGTGAATCACCCACCATCTTTAACATGGCACTAAAAGAGAGTTTGGAGACGTTGTCACTCTCTCCCGGTACGGTGTTAGTACAGTACGTGGATGATTTGTTGTTGTGTTCTGAATCAAAACAGCAGTGTGAGGATGACACTGTTGTTCTGTTGAAACATTTGCATGCTTTTGGACACAAAGCGAGCTTGTCGACGCTGCAATTTGTGAAAGAGGAGGTTACCTTCCTAGGTCATGTAATTTCAAAGGGGTCAAAATCTTTGTCCACAAAAAGGGTTCAAGCGGTCCAGCAGATTCCTAAACCCATCACGAAAAAACAAATGTTGTCATTTTTGGGTCTGACCTCTTATTGTAGGAATTTCATTCCAAACTATTCACTGCTGGAGGCACCATTGTCTGCATTGATTCATGGAAAAGGTATGGCGGCCTGTGACGCCATTTGTTGGAGTCCTGATGCATTGCAGGCATTTGAGGACATGAATTGTGCATTACAGAACCCTCCTGCACTAGCCTTGCCAGATGTTAAAAAACAATTTATTCAAATGGTGGATGAGAAAAAGGGTTGCATGGTTTCTGTTCTTTTTCAGGATCACGGAGGCAAGAAACGGCCTGTGGGCTATTTCTCAGCAAAACTTGACCCTGTCGCAGCTGGTCTTCCAGGCTGTCTTCGAGCTATTGCAGCTGCAGAAAAGGCTGTCCTGGCATCGAGAGACATTGTCATGTACTCAACTTTGACGGTATTAGTACCAAACTCAGTTTCAGTCATACTGTTGGAACAGAAAACTTCACACATGTCAGCTGCTAGATGGTTACGGTATACGACAGTTTTACTGGAGTTACCAAACATAACAGTGAAGAGGTGTAATGTTCTTAATGCTGCCAGCTTGCTTCCCACAGAGGATGACGGTGAGCCGCATGACTGCCAGGCAGTTTTAGACCTGACATGTACACCAAGACCTAACCTGACTGACACACCCCTTCAAAATCCTGACATGGTCCTGTATGTTGATGGATCAGCATCCAGAGATGTTACAGGGAAATATTGTGTGGGGTATGCTGTGTGTTCTGACCACTCTGTTCTTTCTGCAGGTCCGCTGCCATCACATTACTCAGCTCAAACTGCCGAGCTGACCGCGTTGACCGAGGCGTGTGTCCTTGCTGAAAACAAAGCTGTTAAGATCTACTGCGACAGTAGGTATGCGTTTGGGGTCATGCACGACTATGGAGCTTGGTGGAAACACACATTTCTCAAATCAGACGATAAGCCCATTTTGAATTCATCTCAGATTGCTGCTCTCCTGGATGCAATTTTATTGCCATCTAGAATAGCAGTAATAAAGTGTGAAGCTCACTCCTCATCCCGAGACCCTATTTCTTTAGGAAACATGAGAGCTGATGTAGCAGCAAAGGCTGCAGCTCAGCAGCCCCTGGACACTGCCTGTGTAGCCATGGAGCAGCAGGGGGCCGACCCCGATCTGGGAAATCTGATTGCTGTTCAGAGCTTCACGACCACCTCTGAGGCATCCGCCTGGAAGAAGGCAGGATGTATTAAATTAAAGGGGGTGTGGTATTCCACCGATCACAAACCATGTCTTCCAAAACATTTCTTTCCATTTTTTGCTAAACTGAGCCATGGGTTGGATCATGTGTCAAAAGGTGGAATGTTTGACCTGGTTGCTACACACTGGTTTACAAGGGGATTCACCTCTTTTGCAGAAAAGTTTTGTCGCTCATGCATGGTGTGTGCTGCAAATAATCCAGGGCGGCCGGTGACCACTCATCCGGCAGCCCATCCACCCCCTGACAGACCGTTTCAGCATCTGATGATGGATTTCATACAGCTGACTCCTGCTGAAGGTAAAAAATATTGCCTCATAATAGTCTACATGTTCTCAAAATGGACTGAGGCTTTTGTAGCAAAACACGTAAACAGTGGAGCTGTGGTCAAGGCATTATTGACCGAGGTGGTCCCCCGATTCGGGATCCCCGAGAAGATCAGCAGTGATAACGGTCCACACTTTGTGAACAAAGTCATCTCAGAGGTGGGTGAATTTTTAGGGATCAAACATCAGCACTCACTGTGCTTACCACCCACAGTCCGGGCGAGGAGTCGAGAGGGAGAATGGGTCCATCAAATTGAAATTGACAAAATGTTGTGAAGAAACAGGTCTTGCCTGGCCCAAAGCGCAACCGATTGTCTTGATGTATATGAGAATGAGAAAACGTGCAAAAAATAACCTCAGCCCTTTTGAGATCCTGTTTGCTAGGCCCCCTGCAATGGGACTGAACGTTCCGACTTAACCTTTTTTCTCCACAGGCCTGTGTGACGACGCGATGATTTCTTACTGTCAAAACCTCTCTAAGACACTTTCACAGGTCCACCAGACGGTGAAGGACGCGCTTCCCAGGGCAGCAGCAGGAACACTACATCCCATCCAACCAGGAGACTGGGTTCTCATCAAAGAATTCAGGTGTAAACACTGGGGGTCTAAACGCTGGCAAGGACCATTCCAAGTTTTGCTAGTAACCTACACGGCTGTGAAGGTTGCAGAAAGGGCCACTTGGGTGCATGCCAGCCACTGTAAGAAACTGACTACCACAATTCTGGACAAACCCGCCTCTGCTTAAGTGGAGAACAAAAGACGGTGGGTTAGAAACAATCCAATCACTTTGAAGAAGTACGGAGATAAGAAAATAGAAGAGGAGAAAAATCTATGTTACTCTGGGGCTCTAGAGTTGCAAAAATGATGATTTTAAAGCTGTTTGTGTTCTGTGTTGTTTTAGTGGGCGCTTTCTGGACTCTGTGGGGAAAACAGGTGGACACCTCAGCCATGGCTCAGCCAAAGTCCATCACAACTAACGTCCTGAGTCAAGGATGGGTGCAAAAGAATCTGTGGTACCAGTTCGCAAACTACTCTGCCAGAACAGTGACCAGTAAGTCATGTGTTGTTTGCATGGGAACTGCTATTCCTCAGTTTTATGTACAAATTCCGTTTGAAGAGCACCTAGATGAATGTGTGAGTTTCTGTCAGACACCAGGCAGTAAGGTATCACAGCAGGGGTCCATGAAGCTTCCCAGAGTTAATTTCTCACTTGAGGATAGGAATTGTAGCATGTGTTCCTCACAATGTATTTTTGCCGTGACAGCAGGCCTGAATAGAGGCTGGGCAAAACCGTGCGGCCTGGCTAAGCCAATTGTAGCTCCAGAAATAATCCAGCTTTTAAAGCCAGCACCAGGCGCAGCTTATGTGTGTTTTAATGTTACCAGGTTAGGACCACAGGTAGAGATGGGTCAGTTTCTGTGGAAATGCTCTAAAGTGTTTCACCTTAATGATAAGGGGGATCTTTTTCCTGAGTGTTGGAAATCTAACAAGCTTCAGGATGATAGTACTTCAGACTATTGGACCTGTTTGACTAACCTAAACCTGCGTAAGTGGATAATGGAGCAGGAACAGCCAGCTCCTGATGTTTTTTGGGTGTGTGGGGATGGACAGTTAAGATCAAAACTCCCCACAGGATGGTCAGGGACGTGTGCTCATGTGATGATGGTTCTGGATGTTTCTATTGCAATTGATTCTTTTGAGAAACAGGGGACTCCCCTGTTGGAGAGTATGTGATAAATGCAGTCTGTTCTTTTGTTTAACTTTGTGTGTCAAGACTAAGGGAAGTAACTTTTAGTGTGGGGGTAAGAACTTTCTTAAGGAAATGTGCTTATAAGGAACTGACTTTGCAAAAATATGCTGTGCAAACAGGATGCACCTACAAACCGTTAGAAACAGTTCTGCTGTGTGTTGTATGGTGATAAGATAAGACTATGTGGGTGTGGTGAAACGGTTCATATGTGTGAATAAATAGAAGCTGGGATTCTCAACCTCTTTGAGACTTTGCTGGAATGGAACTCAGACTGGTGTGTCATTTCTATTACTGCACGGTCTCCCTCAATTGAGCAAACACATTTCACATCTCCTCTGTGCGTGCTTTCCTTTCTAGGTTACCTATGAGTTAAAATAACCTAACATTTCTGGTGCCGTGACTCGACGCTTGGTCCTCGGGGGAAGGTCTTCGTCGGAGGGCTGAAAGCGATCCCGCCTTATTTAAAAAAATATCTAACTAAGACAGAGAGGGTATAGTTCTGCTGTTCAGGTTTAAAAGACGTTTTAAACCTCTGACTTGGGAGTCAGGTATTGAGCCTTCCCGGGACAAAATAGGAATAAAATAGGTATAAAACAGTTGATTATATGGGAAGGTTGTAACGGATTAGATCGGTGAAATGTAAAACCACCTCAGAGGGATATAAAGAACGCCACTGAAGGCAGTAAAAATACGAAACAGCAGATCTCAAAAACAAAAGTACCGACCCTAGGTTGGTATAAGTTAAGCAGGCACACGACATAATCCTTATGCATGCCATTTCCTCCTGAAACCTGACGGTGTTAACGTACGGAGAGAAAGGCATTCAAGGGACGTCCTGTGCGGATCTAAAAATTTTACTGTTCTTAGATTAGAAAAGTCTATTGACTCAAAATAAGGGTACATGAAACTGGAACATAAAACTATACGATCCTTAAAACAATTAAAACAAAAACAAAAAATGGAACTAATGCCTGATTTTATCCAGAAAAAAACAACGTTTCTTATTGCGTGTTTTACTATCATTTTAATTGTAATAATTGTTGTAGTAATTTTAGAATTATTGGGATTTATTCCTGCAGATTTCACCCGACCAATTAGCAAAGCTGTTAATGCAACTCTTAGAAGCAGTGTTACTCCGGAGTAAACTAGCCATCTGTAAATGTACAGCACATACCTCAGGAAAAGATCAAGTTTCAAAGGGGAATAGACTGGCTGACATGGTGGCAAGAGAAGCTGCTGAGGGCCACTACGGAGTTTCAGACATTTTCAGTGTTGATTGTGATAACAACTTAATAGTACAACACCACGATGAGGGAACTCCAAAGGAGGAGGGGGGGGGAGACAATGCAGATGATCCAGATAACTTAGAACCGCCTCCCTGAGGAGACTTAAAGGGGGCTACAATGGCACCACTAATTAGTACTCGTGAAGGTGAAAGATTATACAAACCTCTTAAATTAGCAGATGTGCAGGGAGTAGCCCAGTCCCTCCCATCCTTATCTGAAGGAGCCAATTTGTGGCTGAGGAAGTTTGATCAGGTGACTCAGGGACAGACTTTAGCTCTAGGCGACTTCAGAGCTGTGGCCGCACAATGTAGCTGTGGCCGTCCCCTCTTCCTTGGGGTGTTCCTCAGGGATCCATCCTGGGCCCTCTTTTGTTTTCATTGTATCTTATTCCCCTTGGCAGTATTTTTAGGAAACACAGGGTTCAATTCCACCTTTATGCTGATGACTGCCAAATTTATGTTCCTTTTAACCTGGAAACTTCACTCCAGCCATTACTAGACTGTCTGGATGAGGTAAAGAGCTGGTTGGCGGCTAATTTTTTATATCTTAATGATACCAAAACTGAAGCAGTCCTCTTCGAGCCCAATAATAAAAGTATGCCCACTCCTACCGTAATGGCATCTATTCCTGTATCCCTTAGTAAGGCTGTCACCACTCTAGGACTAAAAATAGATTCCAAGCTGACGATGGATGCACAAGTTACTAGCTTAGTTAGAGCATGTTTTTATCAACTAAGGCGAATTACGAGATTGAAGTCTGTACTAACAACTAAGCATCTGGAAACTGTACTACATGCCTTTGTTACTTCTCGCCTTGACTATTGTAATTCCTCCTTGGCTGGTATAAATAAAGCTTCTCTATCTCGTCTGCAACTCGTTCAGAATGCGGCAGCTAGATTTCTGTCTAGGGCTGATAGGAGGCAACATATCACCCCCGTTCTGAGGTCTTTGCACTGGTTGCCTGTTCATTTTAGAATACGGTTTAAACTGCTTTTATTTGTTTTTAAATCACTGAATGGACTGGCCCCTCCATATTTGGTAGAGCTTCTTTGCCCATATCAGCCTTCCCGTGCTCTTAGGTCTGCTGACCACCTTCTTCTGCGAGTCAAGTCAGTGCGTCTAAAATGTCGTGGGGAGAGAGCTTTTTCTGTGTGCTCCGAAATTGTGGAATGTGCTCCGTCTTGAGATACGCCAGTCTACTTCGCTTCATGTTTTTAAATCTCACTTGAAAACGTATTATTTTAGTTTAGCTTTTAATTAGCCCAACTGTCACCATTAGCATAGAGGGTTGACCTGTCATATGTGTTCTCTAGCACTTGTATTAGCTTTTTTATTTTTTATTTTTATTTTCTGCTATTTATCTGTTTTTACTGTGTTTTATATTCTGTTTTATTTCCTTATGTTTCTAGCCTGTGTTCTGCGCTTTGGTTGACTTCTGTCATTTGTAAAGCGCATTATAAATAAAATGGTATGGTATGTATGACACTCACAGACATGCGAGATTTAGAAGTGGAAGCAGATATAGCTTTTAGGGCAGATGGTGCACTGTTTACCCAATATTCCCGTGATATTTATACATGGATGCGTAGTTGATGGCCAGGAACACATGCCTTCAAAGTCCCAAAGTTTGTGTGGAAACCTGAGGTGTCTCCTACAGATTATATTTCTCAGTGTAAAGACATGTGGGTAGCGTTGACAGGGGAGTACCCAGGGAGAGCGGATACAAACAGAGGTTGGTTCAGAGAAGCAGTTTTGGGCGGGGTTCCAGAATCAGTTCAAACAAAAATGAAGGAAAATCTAGATCTACCTGGATCTGACCAGGGTAGATGGAAAGTGCACCTAATGCATTTCTTGCAAAAAGAACAAGATGATGACTATGACAAAAAGAAGGAGAAGGGTGATTAGGGGACAGAGGGGAAGATTTCCTAGTAGAAGGTCAGATGCATGTTTCCTTTTTGGACAAATTGGCCACTGGGGAAGAGATTGTGGGCGGAACCAAGGCCCACCCATACAGGGACCCCACCGTCTCAGCAGGGGCCACAGCATTACACGCCACATCCTCATCTGGCCCCGCCCCAATGGCAGGGACAACCATCTTATTGACAATGCCCACAGAAAAGCCTGAGTGAGAGTGGTATGGGAGACCCTCTACTCACAATAAACGTTGCTGGACTTTGATTAATTCAATTCAGTTTATTTATATAGCGCCAATTCACAACAGATGTCATCTCAAGGCGCTTAACAAGAAGTCATTTCAATACATTTATACAAACATTCCAATCAGTTAAAAAGTTTCCTATTTAAGGAATCCCAGCAGATTGCGTCAGTCACTGGCATGAGGTTGGGCAGACTTTCCAACCACAGCAATCCTTCAGCATTCCATCATACTGAGCAAGCATGTAGCGATGGTGGAGAGGAAAAACTCCCTTTTAACAGGAAGAAACCTCCAACAGAAGCAGGCTCAGTAGGAGCGGCAATCCCAGATAATGCCATTTACCATTTCTCATCGACACAGGTGCCACCTATAGCACTGTGGACAAGCAACCTCCACATGCTGAACTTTCTGGAGAAAAGGTTTCTGTTGTTGGATTTTCTGGGGCTCAGATTAGGGGACAGAGGGGAAGATTTCCTAGTAGAAGGTCAGATGCATGTTTCCTTTTTGGACAAATTGGCCACTGGGGAAGAGATTGTGGGCGGAACCAAGGCCCACCCATACAGGGACCCCACCGTCTCAGCAGGGGCCACAGCATTACACGCCACATCCTCATCTGGCCCCGCCCCAATGGCAGGGACAACCATCTTATTGACAATGCCCACAGAAAAGCCTGAGTGAGAGTGGTATGGGAGCCCCTATACTCACAATAAACGTTGCTGGACTTTGATTAATTCAATTCAGTTTATTTATATAGCGCCAATTCACAACAGATGTCATCTCAAGGCGCTTAACAAGAAGTCATTTCAATACATTTATACAAATATTCCAATCAGTTAAAAAGTTTCCTATTTAAGGAATCCCAGCAGATTGCGTCAGTCACTGGCGTGAGGTTGGGCAGACTTTCCAACCACAGCAATCCTTCAGCAATCCATCATACTGAGCAAGCATGTAGCGATGGTGGAGAGGAAAAACTCCCTTTTAACAGGAAGAAACCTCCAACAGAAGCAGGCTCAGTAGGAGCGGCAATCCCAGATAATGCCATTTACCATTTCTCATCGACACAGGTGCCACCTATAGCACTGTGGACAAGCAACCTCCACATGCTGAACTTTCTGGAGAAAAGGTTTCTGTTGTTGGATTTTCTGGGGCTCAGATATCTCTCCCTGTGACTAAACCCTTACCTATGGAACTGGGAAATCAGCGGGTGATACATCCCTTTGTGGTATCATCAGTTACACCTGCAAACTTGATGGGCAGGGATCTGCTCATTAAACCTGGAGCTACAATCCTGTGTGATCCTGACGGATTGATTGTTACCCTTCCCAGTGGACATTCTTTTTCCTGTTCTGGATCTGATGGACAGTTCCTTCTTCAGGATGATACTCTACAGGTGGCAGATATCTTTTGGGCCAAGTTGACCCCTCCCTATGGACCACAGTCTGTTGGATCTTTTCTGTCTGACTGGAAACCATGGTTTCTGAACTTAAATCCTTATGTTCCCCTGCCAGATCCCCTACATGTCACCCTCCTATATGAGAGGGGTGATCCTACAATTTATCAGGAACAGTTTGAGAAGAAATTAGAAGGTGAGGATTGGACAGTAACTTCCGGTCCTTGCTATGTGGGACCAGAGGGAGTAGCCTTAGAAGCCAAATTGACTCCTCAACAAGCTCAATTTTACATGATGGTTTCAGAAGCAGTGCCGCATATTTCTCTTCTGTTACATCCAAAACATCAGGCTAAAAATTTAGGCCCTATGGTGAAAAGAGGGACAGAAACCACTGACTGGGTATTAACTCAAATGCCAAGCTTATGGTTTTCCTCCTCGACTGGCATATACAAAATTCAGACCACGACATGGGATAGTTCTATGTTAGAACATTTACACCTGACCCGTATCCATGGCAGAGAAAAATCAGATCACCCAGCAGCTGTTAAAGCCCTACAAAAACTCCCTCTCACTCTGTGGTCCTCTGGACCCATTGATGTGGGATTAGTACACAGACAACCGTTGACATTTTTATGAAAACAGGATCCCCCATTTGGAGATACCAGTATCCACACAAACCGGAGGCAGAGGAAGGGATTGCAGAGACCATTCTGGGTCTCAAAGTGGGAGGAGTTTTAGAAACCTCCAACTCAGCGTGAAATACTCCTATTCTTCCCGTTGAGAAACAGGGAACCGGGAAATATCGAATGGGACATGATTGGCGCGCTATCAACCAGGAATTATTAACAAAGCAAATTTCAACTCCTAACCCTTATACTGCTCTGAGTGCATTAACACCAGATTTACAGTGGTTCACCTGCATTGATCTGGCTAATGCCTTTTTCAGCTTACCATTAGCACCAGAGGTTAGAAGTATTTTTTCATTTACCTTCCGCTGGGAACAACTTAGATACACCCGCTTACCTCAAGGTTTTGCTCTTTCACCAGGGTTATTCAACCAAGTTTTAAAAGAATCTTAAAAATTAACATTACCTCAAGGATGTGTGTTAATTCAGTATGTAGATGACCTGCTTTTAGCAACATCAACTGCTGAAGTGTGCACCACAGCAACAATAAAGATTCTCCGCTTGTTAGCCCAAGAAGGCTACAAGGTTTCCAGGCAAAAGCTACAGCTAGTAAGACAAGAAGTACACTTTTTGGGAAGTGTTACTGCACAAGGATCAGGTCTAACAGCAGCTTACAGATCTGCAATCCTACAACATCAAAAATCGTTAAAGGTTAAAGAAATGCTGTCCTTTTTAGGACTAACCAACTTTACCCGTCACTACATACCCAGCTACACTAATCTAACCACTCCATTGCGTCCGTTGATAAATGAACATGGTATGAAACAATTAAATGCTCCTCTTAACTGGACGGTGGCAGCAGAAGAAGCGTTTATTGTTCTAAAACAGGAACCGGCAGCAGCAGCAGACTTGGCTCTGGCTGATTATAGACTAGAATTTTTTCTAGACTCCTCAGAGACTGATGGAATAATCAATGGTGTCCTGTTTCAAAAGGTAGATGGACATAGACACATTTTGATGTATCTTAGTGTAAAACTAGATACAACAGAAAACAGACACCCACCATGCACCCGGCATGCAGCTGGACTAGCCCATCTCATCTCTAAAATAGCACACATTGTTCGCGGGCATCCTCTCAGGGTGTGAAGTACACACGGGTAATGGCATTAGTTAATTCTGAGGCATTTACCATGTCCACACTAAGACAACAGCGCATGAGCAAAATCTTGGAAGCACCTAATTTAACATTTGTTCACGAGGGTATCAACATGGCAGATCACATGAGGGGAGGTGTATCACATGACTGCATTGAGAAAACGGTTAAAGATAGCAAAATCAGGATAGACTTACAATCTCAAACTCTTCCAGATAGTATATCCCTGTTTACTGATGGCTGCTGTTTCAGGTCTCCCAGTGGAGAGCTACAGGCAGGGTATGCAGTAGTGCAGAAAACTACTGATGGGTTTCAGCTAAGAAAACAGGGGAAGCTGGAAGGGAAACAGTCAGCACAGAAAGCAGAAATCAGAGCTCTGATTGAAGCATGTAAGTGGGGAGAAGGAAAAAGAATAACAATTCACACTGATTCCATGTATGCCTGGTCGGCTTTACATGTTGGACTCCCCCAATGGAAAAGGAGTGGGTTTCTCACCACTCAGGGACAACCAATACAACATCAGCAAGAAATGATTGAGCTTCTACATGCTGTGCAGCTTTCTTCTGCACTAGCTGTTAAAAAATGCAAGGGGCACAGTAAAGAAAACACTTTTGAAGCTGCCAGAAATGCGGCCGCTGATAAAGCTGCTTAACCCAAAGTCCTGTCAGTGTTTGCGGACATTGTCACACAATTCACCGCAGTGAAAATGTGTTACGTTCATGTGCGGGAAGTGTCAGAGTTCTGCCATTGACAGCCCGACCGAGGCCTGCCATTGACAGGACCGACCGACCGACCGAGGTCTGCCCTTGACAGCCCGACCGAGGCCTGCCATTGACAGGACCAACCGACTGAGGTCTGCCCTTGACAGCCCGACCGAGGCCTGCCATTGACAGGACCGACCGACCGAGGTCTGCCATTGACAGCCCGACCGAGGCCTGGCATTGACAGGACCGACCGACCGAGGTCTGCCATTGACAGGACCGACCGACCGAGGTCTGCCATTGACAGCCCGACCGAGGCCTGCCATTGACAGCCCGACCGAGGTCTGCTATTGACAGGACCGACCGACCGAGGCCTGCCATTGGCAGCATAGCTCCAGGGCTGCTGGACAAACAGCCTCCACAATCATGACCATATCGATCTTTTCGCTCCTTTGTTAAGACGTTGTGTGAACAAGAATATCACCAACCTGCTGGAGGTGTTTTCTCGACTGGGCTCCTGGCGACTACCATGAGAGACCATGTCCAATGGGCAACCTGTGCTACGCAGTATAGAACCATACGGTCGATCTCGTGCCTCTGGTAAGGCATGGGCTGACACTTAGTAAATTTTTCCGAATCTGGTGCCTCTGGTAAGGCAAGGGACTGACACTTAGTCATTTTTACGCAATATGGTGCCTTTGGTAAGGCATGGGGCTGACACTTAGTCATTTTTTCCGCATCTGGTGCCTCTGGAAAAGGCAAAGGGCTGAGACTCTCGATTTTTACCCGGGAACCAGGCCTCTTCCCAGGCATGGGACCGCCCGCGCCTCCCCTCAGGCAGGGGAGGCAGGGAGACACTTAGACTCTTTTCCGCATCTCGTGCCTATGCCTTGTTCCACGCCTCCAGCCAGCCTGCTCCTGCAACACACACGGTCTGGCCTGGCTCCAGGACCCAGGGCCTGACCCCAACCCTCACCCAGGGCCTGCTGCTCACAGGCCGGAGGGAGGAGAGCTTGAGGCTGGCTCCAGGACCCAGGGCCTGACCCCAACCCTCACCTAGGGCCTGCTGCTCACAGGCCGGAGGGAGGAGAGCTTGAGGCTGGCTCCAGGACCCAGGGCCTGACCCCAGCCCTCACCAGGGCCTGCTGCTCACAGGCCGGAGGGAGGAGAGCTTGAGGCTGGCTCCAGGACAGAGGGCCTGACCCCAACCCTCACCCAGGGCCTGCTGCTCACAGGCCGGAGGGAGAGGAGCTGGAGATCTGGCTCCAGGACCCCGGGCCTGACTCCCAGCCTCACCCAGGGGATGCTTCTCACAGGCCGGAGGGAGAGGACTGGGGGATCTGGCTCCAGGGCACCGGGCCTGACTCCCAGCACTTAGACTTTTTTCCTTGCCACGCTCCTGAAAGAGTCGCTCTTACTATCCTGCGGGAGGTGTTTTTCTCGACTGGGCTCCTGGTGACTACCATGAGAGACCATGTCCAATGGGCAACCCATGCTACGCAGTATAGAACCATACGGTCAATCTTGTGCCTCTGGTAAGGCAGGGGCCGACACTTAGACTTTTTTCTGCTTCCCGTGCCTCTGGTAAGGCAGAGAATGACACTTAGAATATTTTATCTTTACAAAAGACACATCTTGTTAGAAGTTTTTCATTTTATTTCAACAAGTCAGTCAGTTTAATTCACAGATTCCCTCTGTGCCTTTTTACTGCACATGCTCCACCAAGAGTCGGTCAAAGTGTTGTCTGATGTCCCTTGCTTGAGCTACATCCAGGTGGAAAACATAGAACCGGTCAGCTGTGCCAGGGCTGTGAGACATGAATTCAGACATTCGCTCGCGCTGTCTTACAGAGTTATGGTTCTTCACATGGGTTGCCACTGCGCTCCTGATGTCCGTGAAAGTAGGTCTCCCTGGCAGACCCATCTCTCTCCATGCCAACCGTAAGTACTGATCAACGAGGTGGCCGACAGACTTCCACAGGGATCAAAGGACCTGGTTTGTTGGGGGACGGAGACTGGCCCGGATCTTCAACCATCGTTCCAGGCAGTCGAACTCTTCCTGCTTCAGGAAGATCTGCGTGGTTCCGTATGATCCTTTTGTCTTGTGCTCATGCACGTTAATCAGGTAACCTTGCTCGGGGGACTTGCAGTTCTCCCTGGCCGCCGCGACCTCGTCCACAGTCATTTTTACAAGGACCCCATAAATGCACGAGAGATACGCAGCAAAGTAACCAAAGAAAAGGGAAGTTAAGCGGCGCGAGGGGTGTTTGGCGATTTCCTCCAGAAGCTCAGGGATCTTTCTGCTGGCACGCTCCCGACATCTGGTGAGGGTCTGCAGGGAAATTGCCCGCTCTGATTTCTTGGCCTTCAGCTCGATCTGGTAGCTGAGAAGACCTCCACGGATCTCCTTAAGACAGTTCTGGATGGTACGGCGCACTGAAAAGAGCTGTCTCTTGGAGAGCCTGCACTGGACCGGTGGTGTGTCAGTCATGTACAGGTGCAGGTGTGAAGCCCATCTGCAAACATGCATAAAAAGAACCTGACATCCAAGCATTTTCACAGCAGACCTGCACATCAGGCGAGCGAGGATTACCCATGGATTCGTTGAACATCGTCTAGGAAGAGCCAGTCGTATGTTTGCTGGGCTCCCTCTGCCATGTAGAAGAGGAACTCCTTCACCCTCGAAAGCTGTGAGCATGAGTTTTTCAACTTCATTCGTGACGGGTTGAAACCTTTGATGTAAGCCTGGTAAGCTCCCAAGTATTTTGCTGTGAAAACAACCAGACAAGAAAAGCATGGTCACCTGAAGCACCCTGGTCCCCGGGTCTGTGGGTCTGTCCTCGGACAGGTCCACTCCGGCTGCTGCTGTTGCTGTTGTTGCTGCTCCTGCTGGAACCAACGCATAGGGGTCCAGTCTCTCCAGCACCACCACTGGGGAGAGGCCAACCCCGGCCGCTGCTCGCCCTGCACCCCACGGTGGTGCCGGAGCTGAAGGGAGGGTCACTCCGACTGCTGCCTCCCCTGAAAGAGACACCGGACATGGACAACCACGGGCACTGGATCCGACAGTGGTGCTAGAGCTGAGGAGAGCTCTTGTTCAAGACAGGGTTCAACCCCAATATCAAGCTGTGAGACAAGGGGAGGATTGGGGTTGCTTTCCCTGACGCTCCGGAGCAGGGAGATGGTTCTTGATTTTTTCGCAGCAGTGATGTTGCGCTCCCTCTGCTCAATGGAAAGCTCCTGATGGCTGCATCGCATGTGGTAGTCAAAGCGGGAATTCTTGTACAAACACCCATTCACATTACACAGGTAGTCTCTTATATTGACCCGGCCTGAGGAGAGGTTGAACAAAAGTCTTCTTTCCTCCAGATTGTTAACGAAGTGTGATCTTTTCAGGTGGCTTGGCAATGAGGTGAAGCTGTTGTTGCAAAGGGGACAGCACCGAGCCTTGCTTCCTGGGTTCATGATTTCCTTGGAGGAGGGGGAAAAAGACAACATTTGTTCCACTTTACCAACCACCTGTCACCCGGGTGGGCTTTGGCCCAAACCCCCTCTATCCCACCACCAGAACCGAACAGAAGGTCCACCAACCTGCCACGGACAAGGAAAGCCTGCCACCGACAAAAGACGTTCACCGGCAGGCGCCGCTCTGCCTCAATTGGGGGAAAGGAACAGGTGGGCTTCGACCCAAACCCCCTCGTTCCGAACCGCAGAACCGAAGACAAAAGAGACCGACCTGACACCGACAAGAAGCTGCAGCCATCTGACAAGGACAGCCATCGATAAACTCCCTTGATTGAGGCTTGATGTGGAGCAGCTGTGTGCCATTGTCAGCTGCTGCCACTGTCACAGCCGAGAAGACGGGATAAAAGAGCCAAAACCGTTGCTGGGTATCAGCAGTATCATGATTGAATGATGACAATGGTAGCAGAAGACACTGAAAACATGGAGGATTTTATTAAAACTGAACAAAAAAATGCTGCGCCTCAAGAAAAATATGTTTGGCTACAAAGGGGAGCAGTACAATCTCAGAGACTCTGGCGTAGCCCAGATGGTCGTCCAGTGTTACCTTCAAACATGAAATCTGAGATTTTCCAAGAAGCACATTGCTTGGCCCATGTAGGTGCCGCTCAGATGAAAATAAATGTATGTTTTTGGTGGCACCCTCACATGACAGATTGGATAAAACATTTTTTACATGAATGTAAAGTGTGTGGTGAATTTAATCCTAAAACCCACCATTAAACCTGAAATGGGGTCCTTTAAAGAATTATCACGTCCTAGTGAAGAAGTTGTCATTGATTACACTGATATGGGAATACCGGTGAAGGGCTACAAGTACCTTCTGGTTCTGACTGATCCACTGATCCACCCAAGCATGAGGATAGTGAAACTGTTGTTAAATGCTTGATTGATTGTTACATTCCCTGACACGGTTTTCCCCGAACTGTGCGAAGTGATTCAGGAACACATTTAAAAAATCTGCATCTTCAGTTAGTGGAAAAACAGCTGGGATTAACCCACAAATTTGGGACTGTGTATCATCCACAGTCTCAGGGGTCAATGGAAAGAATGAACCAGAATCATAAAACCAAAATAGCTAAAATAATGACACAAACAGGACTGACGTGGGTGGATGCCCTTCCTATAGCACTGATGGCTGTCAGGTCCTCAGTTTGTAGGGCTAAAGGACTTACACCTTGCAAGTTACTGACTGGCAGGGTATTCAACGGACCGTTTGTACAACTTCGGACTGTGACTGACCCTTTGGTAAAATCTTTCACAACAGCTCCTCCTGTGGTACAGGGCCCAGCTCCACTCCCCAGTGAAGCTGCCTGGGTGTGGTTGAAAGTCATTAAAAGGAAGTGGCATGAACTCAGGTGGTCGGGTCCCTACCAAGTTACTGCCAGAACCACTCATGCTGTTCAACTGAAGGGGAAGGGGTCCACCTGGTATCATTGGAGCCAGTGTGCTCCCGCATCTGAACCACAACAGTCCCTTAGAAGTAAGGGAGGCCCTGAAGGGGACAACGGAGGGAGAGTAAAAGTTCTTAGGTGCTATTGAGCCTGACTTTTATTCTCTGAACAGAGAGGGACTTTACATCACTCCTAAAGAGGGTAAGGGGTACTTAATTCTTAAGCCTGAAAAACATTTTTAAAAAACATATAGATATTGTAAAGGCTGATTAAGTATTCCCTGAAGATCAAAGGAAAAGAGAAGAAAATAGTTTCTGCAGCACCCTCGAGCCAGTGGAAGAAAGCAAACAGAAACTGAAGAGCATCTTTACATTTATATTTTATCTTATTTTACATCTTATCATTTATATTATATTTTAGCTTAGCTTGATTTTATCTACGTACCTTTTAAAGATTTTGTTATTTGCATTTTTATAACTGCAGCTGCATCACAATTTTAGGAAGAAAAAAAAGGCAGCATCATGATGTGGTAATAAGCAGGCTTAGGAAAGGTCACATTTTCCTAGGGACAGTACAGAGTATTATCAGTTTTGCTAAAATAATAAGTAGGATCGCTGTCTTTAAAGTGTAACTAAACCCCCAAACAACTTTTTTTCGCTTCTAAACTGTATAAATGGGTCTTTACCAATGCAATCTTTCAGTTTCTGGGGATTTGTTTTACATTTTGGTGTAAACTTGTTTAATTCTACACTTTTTGGTCTAAAAACGTCTTAGTTCTGTCCCCCTACGGTTGAACGGTGGGTACTACATTTGAATTTTGTGATTGGTGGAGAGCGGTACATCTTTATGTCACAGGCATTGACTATGTCACAGCAGCCATGGTCTCACAGACCATGGCTGCTGGGGTTTGGGTATATGCCGTGGGTTTGGGTATAAAACTATCAGACATACCGGGCCGGACCCGTGGCGAGTTTGGAGTTGGATTGGTTTTTTTCAGGTTACCATTATTATCACATTCGCACTTAGTTAGCATAGCTAACATACTGTTTTGAACATTACCCTACGGGTTAGGGGTAATGATAGCCTATGTTAACATTACCACTCAGAGACTGGACCCATCCTGTCTCTCTCTCCCTCAGCAGCAGCGGCAGCCTCGGGCAGCGCTGACTCAGTTTCCCCCGAGCCAGCGGCTCGAATTGATACGGCTCGCGGCCGCTGGGCCCCATAAAGCCTCCCTCTATCTCCGATATTGGCGGAGGAGATCCCCTGGCTCAGGGCGCCGAGCCAGCGCCGCCCGAGCTCGGTGATGCTGAGGCAGAGGGAGACAGGAGGAGTCCAGTCTCTGAGTGGTGATGCTAACATAGGCTAATGTTCAAAACAGATGAATGTTGATCAGATCGATCAGTCGCAAAACTGCCAACGGTCACTGTCCATGTTTCAGTGTCACCGTAAGCGAGCTGTCACTGCCCTCCTGAACACACCGCCACGTTCCCCCCTCCCCTTTTCCCCCACACTTGGCCATACCCCTCCGTTCTTCCTGGCACCGCCCACTTTGTAGAATTTTTCAAATGTTGTCTGGGGGCGGGTTATGATTTTTCAGGGGGTTCAGTTACACTTTAAGTGTATTTAATTTTAATTCTCATATTTTTTATCATTTACATTCTATTAAAAAAATATATTAAAGCTTAAGGTTTTGTGCAAATTATACAGATTGAAAATGTCTAGCTATAGGAGGTTGGGAAGAAATCCCCTAACTGATCCTATGTAGGGTAATTGGACGGTTTTAAGCTGCGCGTTTTTTGTACTATTGTTAATATTGAATGTTATATTGCTTCTGAATTGCGACTGGCCCCACAGACATGCAGCTTACTGCCAAAACACAGACAACCGCCTGCGTCCTAACAGCTCGATACATTCCGAAAACCACTCAGATATCCGGATAATACATGTCAAAAGATGGGTATCAGACCCTCATTTAGGCATTAAAGATGAAGACCCTCTGCATGGATACCATCTTAATCAGTGGTATAACTATGTGGAGGTTCTTGCAAGATCGAAGAATTATTCTAACTGTTATGTGTGTTCTATCATGCCAAAGAGCTCCTCTCAACCGGTATTGGATCCATTCCCATTGTCATTTAGGACTTCTTTTTGTGTATTTCAGACTGATGTGAAGCGCTATGGCCATCATCAGGTTAACTGGAACAACTGTACTTTAGTGTCCTACTTGTGTCCTCAAAATTTCACAGCGTATAAACTCCTTACTGCACTTGAACCACTTGCAACATTCCCACAATCTTTTCTGGGGGTTGCACATTTAAAATCCTCTATGACTTTTCCAGCTTGTTTTCATAGCAACGGGACAAGGAATCTAGGACGATTGTCTCCGTTTAGATGCCAAAAATTGTAAACCCCTAAAAAGTGTGTCCATAGTAGTTACACTATAAGTCAAACCTTAGATCAAAATGAGACCTGTCCGTGTAATATTAGTTCTTTGTACTCTACCAGTACTCCCCCCGTAGGAAATTATTTGTTTGTAAACTGGGATAATGCAGCATTACCTGGGAAAAAGGCCATGAAACCAGTAGATGACATATACTGGCTATGCGGACACAAGGTGTATGTGTATCTGCCTGAAAATTGGGGTGGAGTATGCGCGCCAGTAGGATTAACTGACCACACGTTCAAAATAACCACAAAATAGAAAACTGATTTGGATAAAAATTACAGTAGGAATAAACGGTCTCTAAGCAAAATAGAAGTTCAAGAGCATGACAGTGTTTGGGGTAGTGATGTCCCAGACGACCATAAACTATGCACCACAGCTGAGACAATAATTGGATCACTGATTCCCTCAATAGGGGTTGGAGAAGTCATGTTAAAAGTGGAAACCCAAGCTTATTGTTTCTCGTTATTCATGAATGCCTCAATTAGTGCATGGCAATCCAACAATAAAAAGATGAAAGCCATAAGGCTGATGTTACTTCAAAATAGGATGGTGTTAGATTTCTGGACTGCAGCCCAAGGTGGAGTTTGTGTACTCCTTAATGAGACATGCTGGACCTGCATCCCGGATAATTCTGGAGATGGAAACAACATAGATAATGTTCTCTCTAAAATGCGCACAGTAGCCAAAGCCCAAAATGCAGACCTTGTAAATGCACATACTCCACAATGGATAAACTGGTTGTTTTTTGGAGGATGGGTGTCCTTACTCTGGAAGGTAGTGGCTTTCCTAGGAGTTTTGATGTTAATATTTGTCCTGCTAACATGTTGCGTAATAGCGTGTTTTAAAATTATAGTAAAGAAAATGATCTCACAAACACCACTTAGAGGACAATACATGTTAGTTTCTATAAAAGAAATGGAACAGGCATCATTACAGGGGTAAGGGTAATAGTGGATTCACTTCTAAAATATTAGAGGTGAAAAGAGGGATAAATGTAAATAAAAACTTTTTAACAAGCATTGAATGAATACACAGGCCAAAAGGTAAAGGGTTTGTGTGCTAAAATAATTAACTAAATGCAGAAAAGAATTAGCACAAGATGTGACCCATGGGTCAGAAGGAAACGATCACGATTAAATGGACAAAACAGTTAAGAACAGGATATGAGTTAGACAATGGGTTACGATTCTCTGAAAAAAACAGGAAACATCTGGTTGTTTGATCGTGAAAATGGTCTGTTGGGAGAAGAAAGGTTTTCTGCTTAGCAACCAAAAGGAATATATTAAATGGGGCTTAACCTATTAGGTAAGGACTACAGGCACACTTTGCATATATATGAATATGTTTTATTGAGCTGACTGGATCCTGTAAGAGAGGCTGTCTCTCAGAATGTTTTGTAATAACTTTGGAAAGAAATAAAAGGCATTTATGAGGAAGAGTTCTTCGGAGTTGATGTGGTAAGAATCTCTCCCCATGCATGCCAAAACATATATATTGTGTGAATGTGTAATTCTTTTTTATACTCTGCCACAGGATAAACGAACTGGGAGAGAGGAGTTAGCAGATAGCAGGCTGGTCAGGGACTGGTAGCATAGCAGCGCGAGGCACAGACTTTCACTTAAAAATCTCCTCTCGACAGGGTGTAATGTGTTTAAGTGACAGCTTATTTTTTTTGGCTTCATGCTGTCTGCTGCCAAAGTTTTTAGACACAGTAAACACCCCGGTCTTTCCTCGTCTCCCACAGTGAAGCCAACCGCTACATATGCCTCATCGTATTTCCTCGTCTTAGCTTTCGGGTGACTTTCATTTCTCTCATCATCTCCGACTCTCTCTGCCTTTCTTTTCATCCCTGTTAAATATTTCTCCATGGTGTCTCTTATGGGTTTGTTCTCATTCATTCATTCATTCACTTCATCTGTCCTGCTCTGTACAGTGTGCGCATGCTCTGTGGAAAAAAAACCTTACACTAGATCTAACGCTTCTGCGCACACTCTGACAATGGGAGCCCCGCTGCCACCTAGTGTAGTGAATGTGCAATTACACTTAATTCTGAAAAAAAGAAAATAAAAAAGCAATTTCCCCAGGGTCACATGCGCACCTCACTATTTGAGAAGGACTGACATAAAGACAATAACAACCCCAGCCTTCTATCACCCCAGTTCTAAAGTCATTACACTGGCTCCCTGTAGCTCAGAGAACAGACTTCAAAATACTGTTACTAGTTTATAAATCACTGAATGGCTTAGCACCAAACTATGTGGAAGATGTATTTTCAGTATACCAACCCCTCAGACCACTCAGGTCTTCCAACTCTAGTCTGCTAATCTCCTAAGAATCAGAATCAAACATGGATAAGCAGCTTTGAGCTTATATGCTCCCCATATCTGGAACACACTTTCATACCACTGCAAAGCTGCTGAAAAACTGAGTTCCGTTAAAGACCTCATGAAACGAAGTTTACATTTTTAAACATAACATAAAATAAAGATATCTGAACCCAATGGACTATGTCAAAGTCATAAACCCGCCTTGCGTAACCCTACTGAGAGCAGAAAACCGCTGCGGTGACTATCATTTTAATACTGTATCGCTGCGCACTGAACGAGCAGAAAGCCGGAAGTGACGTCAGCGAGAGAACGCATTTTGTTTGTTGACACATTTGACAGCTTCTTTTCAGCTGTAACTGTGACCACTATTTTCTATTTTTGACAAAGAAAAGTAATTGTAATGCCTTCACGTTGTGTTGGGGGATTTTGCTCAAATACACACAAGGACGGTCTCAGTTTATTTAAGTTTCCCAAAGACCCAGAGTTACTGTCTAAGTGGGTGAAAGAGGTTAGACCCACCCGTGAGAAGTGGGCTCCCTCCTCCTCCTCTCTCTTCTGTTCGGAACATTTTGAGCAGACTTGTTTTGATTACTATGATAAAGGAATCACCGGGTTGTTTAGTATAACACAAGCGTGTGTTGCTGCCAGCAGCTGTGTTTACAGTGTTCCACAGGAGTGTAACAGCCTGTGGTGGCGGTACCCGTGGTGGTGCTTGTGGACTGCGCGACACTGACAGTGTCAGCCTCCCTACTCCTATCAGTATCTGAACGGACTATTATTTCAATTACTCCACTGCACTTTCTTATACAGTCATGGTTTCTTTCTGCGCAGATGCTGCAGCATTCTTTGTAGTGGATAGCCTACGTCAAGGTTTTAAAAGACTAGTCCGTATGCAAACACACAGGTCAGAGTCCTGCAGTCCCGCTGGTACCCGTTTCAAGATGGAAAAATACATCAATTAAATTTCATGGCTCTGGCTGAAGTTTCTTTACTGCAGGTTAAAAAAATATTAATTTAATACTTTTGTTTGTTTACGACTCCCAAAGAGAATGGTATTGATATATTGTATTTGTGGAGAGAACATGCCAGAATATTCCCTGAACTTTGCGCTGGCAGCGGATTGTTCCCACTATCTAGGCATCCTGCGCTGTCAGAGACAGATTTATCTGGACTGAATCTGTGATTCAGGAACGGAGAGCGCAGATAAAGCCAGAGTCTGTGGACAATATTTTGTTTCTGCACAGCGATCCCTGCATCAAATTAATTTCAGATGTACAAGGTTTGAAATAAATAAAAGGGACATAATTCATTGTAATATAATTTACTTATATATATAATCACTTGGGGATTGTGTTATTTTCTGTCTTTGATCGTTTTTTTAAAACTGTAGCCTAATGGAAAAATGTAAAGGCCGTTGTTAAAGTGCGGCAGGAAAATCAAGTGAGAAAATGAAGCAGGACATCACACAAAAGTTCACTTTCTGACGGGCGGCTCAACCACTCCACTACTCCATCAGGTAGTGAGTGCATTCACAAAAAGGAATAGGCCTACCATCTGAAGAGTGTTTGTGTGATGAGATTTTGCCCTCAGTTTATTATGACGCAACCTCTATTTATCAGTACAATAATCAGAAACACCTGTGGACCCGAACTAACAGACGTCCTTCATTGTGAAAGTTTACAATTTACACTGGCCACTTGATGCAGACGTCATTTTCAACTTTACGCACAGAGTTTAGGAAACTGAATCAATCTAAAAAGATTCTTATGAAAGCTTCTGAGCATCATCATCTCAGACCTGGACACCGTACTCATTGCAAGGTTATTTCCTCCTGCTGAGGCAATAAAGAAAGTCCCCGTTGAGAAAGAAGTGGCACTTGTTATTACAGTCTGCAGTGTTCGACCGGAGCGGATTCAGCCTCCACAAGCGCAGGTGAACAATTCACGTCTCTAGACCATGAGAAAGTTGTGAGACTGAAGGTAAAATGTTCATATTTAGTAAATGTTTTCATCTGCTCCATGTGTGATGGCATGATGGAGATTCTTTTTTCAGATTGTTCGGACTGAATATTTACTAAAATTAATGAAGAATTAAATAATATTGAATATGTTTCAGATTTTTTCAAAATTTCAAAAACTGTCAAAGACAAAAAATAACGGGATCCATGATTAAATGTAAATTATAGTAGAATTAAGAATTTCTCTTTTATTGCTTTGGAATATTCCACCCGCGGGTACCCACCCCATTGCAGGACTCTGAACTGTTAGTTAAAGTTTCCCCGAACAGAATGGCAAGGGTTGTAAAGGGAACGCGTTTTATTATTGCGCAATATAGCCTATGTAGCCAACGGCTGACTAATTATAGGCTATATGAATAATCAATAATTGTCCGCAGCAGTTTTAAAAACAAACTGACGCCCTTGTCCAGAAGAGACAGGTACATATTCAAAGCAGTTTTGCTATAATTGTGAATAATTCAAACTCTATTTAGTGAGTCTGACAAAGAAATGGAATAACAAACCTGTTTCACCTGAAACTAATAAATTGGTACGATAATCATAAAAGAGTTGTAATTAAGTAAGTCTTAGGCTACTTGCTTTGTTTGCCTTGAATGTCTGCCTACAATATGATTTTATTTTTCCAATATCAGTCTCAGACCTTATAAATAAGTACGTCTGGATTAGTTTGTTATTTTTAGTTTTAAAACTGATTTAGCATATTTACATTATGTAGGCTAATGTTTATTTTTCAGGTCACTACTAAAATCACTACACGTTAATATTATTATGCTCATTTATATCATTTTGTTAATTATTTGAAAAGAAAAAAAGCCACAATTAAAAGTTATTTGTAATCCTTACCAATCTGTGTTTCCCTGACGTGACTTCTCCCGCTGTCACTTCTCCTGCTAGCTTCTCTAACCCGCTTTCTTCTATCCATCTCAGTCGTTGTGTACGGCTCGTACCTGTACGGTTCGGTACCACCACCACCTCTAGAAGCACCAGAACCGGCTGCATTTTCCACCTCTAAAACCATCTCAAGGCTAAAACTGGAGGAAGAATCTTCTGAGCCTTCAAATATGAGCGCCTCCATCATGCCTGACAGTGGGGTTTTCGGATTGTCCAGCCTGAGCGGTTCTGTCGCTGATTTCACATGGAGACGTAGTTTTGAAGCCGTGGTTCAGCTAATATTTTTGAAACTCTAATTGTCGCGTAAAATCAAGTCTGTTCGGCTCATATATTTACACAACCACATACTTTGACAAGATGCATTATGTCATAATACATTTACAGGAAGTCAGCTTCGTGTCATGAGATCTTTCAGTCAAGCTTAAAAAAACCACCTGTTTAGAGCTGCCTTTCAGTAAGTGATTAATAATAATAATTTTATCCCCTTATCACCCAAAGCACCTTAAAATGGCCTTCTTGTTGGAAGTGCCCTACACAAATAAAGTTGCCTTGCATCGGCTTGAAGAAAAATTTGGAAGGTTGGGGATAGGGGCGCCTCTAGCCTTTAAGAAGCACCAGGGCTTAGTTCAGACAAGATGTGGTATTTTTGTAAAATGAATAAATAAATAACTAAAGTATTACAATAGATTATAGACGATAGCATACAGGTGCCTAAATTATAATTATTTTCAATTCATGCATGTCAAAACATTATAATGTGTCATTTAATATACAATATGCAATATGGGGCCGTGCATTATCTTGCTGAAACATGAGGTGATGTTCATGGATGTATGGCACAACAATGGGCCTCAGGATCTCATCACGGTATCTCTGTGCATTCAAAATGCCATCAATAAAATGGACCTGTATTCTTCATCCATAACAGATGCCTGCCCATACCATAACCCCACCACCACCATGGGCCACTCGATCCACAACATTGACATCAGCTAAGCGCTCACCCACACGACGCCACACACGCTGTCTGCCATCTGCCCTGAACAATGTAAACCGAGATTCATCCGTGAAGAGAACACCTCTCCAACGTGCCAGACGCCATCGAATGTGAGCATTTGCCCACTCAAGTCTGTTACGGCGACGAGCTGGAGTCAGGTCAAGACCCCGATGAGGACGACGAGCATGCAGTTGAGCTTCCCTGAGACGGTTTCTGACAGTTTGTGCAGAAATTGTTTGGTAATCCAAACCAATTGTTTCAGCAGCTGTCTGAGTGGCTGGTCTCAGACGATCTTGGAGGTGAACCTGCTGGATGTGGAGGTCCTGGGCTGGTGTGGTTACACGTGGTCTGCGGTTGTGAGGCCGGTTGGATGTACTGCCATATTCTCTGAAACGCCTTTGGAGACGGCTTATGGTGGAGAAATGAACATTCAATGCACGAGCAACAGATCTGGTTGACATTCCTGCTGTCAGCATGCCAATTGCACGCTCCCTCAATGCTTGTGGCATCTGTGGCATTTTGCTGTGAGACAAAACTGCACATTCCAGGGTGGCCTTTTATTGTGGGCAGTATAAGGTACACCTGTGCACTAATCATGATGTCAGATCAGCATCTTGATGTGGCACACCTGTGAGGTGGGATGGATTATCTCAGCAAAGCAGAAGTGCTCACTATCACACATTTAGACTGATTTGTGAACCATGTTTGAGAGAAATGGTAATGTTGTGTATCTGGAATGAATTTTAGATCTTTAAGTCCATCTCATGAAAAATGGGAGCAGGAACAAAGGTGTTGCGTTTATATTTTTGTTGAGTGTACAATGGCTTATAATTTTATATCTAATTTTATATCTTCAATTTAATGTTTAATGTTTGATGTTACACCTGAAAACAGCAAAACTAAACAATAATTTAGTTCGATCAATGTTTGTGCACTTGCTTCTGTTGGTCTCCCTTTTCTCTTCTTTACTTGAATGTGTCATGACCTCATCTAGATAAACAGCCTCCACCTGTGCACACTAACTCACCTCCACCTCATTGGCTCTCACCACAGTTAAAAGACAGCTTCACTCACCACAGCACTGTTCTGTCATCTGGTCTCCAGCCTCGGAACTCCTGAGCCAGCCAGTTCAGCCTGCTTGTCCTCAGCACAAAGTATCCTCTCAAGATCCTCCAGACCCCTCTACCAGCCTGATCTGGAGCCTCCTCTCGTACTGTCTGTTCCACCCAACTGTCCGTCTCTGCGTGTGAGTTGTCCTCCTAAATAAAGACTGTTAAAAAGATCCAGGCAGTCTCCTTGACAGGATTACAGAACCTCGTCCGGACAACTCAGCAAAGATTGAGGCTCTGTGGACGGAGGTGCGTGCTCTCCGGGAGAAGGTGGAATCCCTAACCAAGGCGCACATGAGACTTGCTGGTCTCGTCCACACTTTGCCCAGCTGGGCAGCTCCAGAACCCCGGGTCTGCCTACCCGAAAAGTGGAACGGGGTGGATGGAAAGCCTGATGGGCTCCTCACCACGCTGGACATGACTTTTGAAGTTCAGCTGACTACCTACTCCTCCTCAGCTTTGCGGGGGGGCGCTCTTGATGTCCCTTCTCTCTGGACAAGTGCAGGAATGGGCGGCGGCCCAATACAATCAGAGGTCTCAGATCTGCAAAAAATATGTCCATTTTGTTGTAGAACTATGCAACACTTTTGTGCCGCCAGCCTGTGAGGTGGACATCGAGGTGCAGCTGTTAAGGCTCCGCCAGCGTCAGCAGCCAGTTCACTGGTTCGCTGCCGACTTCCAGACCCTGGCTGCTCAGCTTCGCTGGGATGACTCCATGCTGCGCACTCTGTTTATTGAGGGCTTGAGCAGCTACATCCAGGATGAGATGCTGGGGAAACAGTCGCCCAAATCACTGGACGATGCAGTCAACCTGGCCCTCGAGATAGACCGGCGGATGCTGAATTGGCCCTGCCCATCCCGCAAGCTGCCTCGCAAATCTCCCCCCAGCCCTCGTCATCTTCCTCGCCCTGCAGAGGATGGCGCCACCACCCCCTATGGGGAACTCCCGGCTTTGGAGGAATCCATGCAGGTTGGCCACCTATCTCTAGAAGAAAGGCAGGGCCGTCATGACAAGGGACTCTGCGCTTACTGTGCAGCAAAAGACCACAGATGCGCTCACTGCCCGCTTCGTCCGGGAAACAGCCAGAACAGGAGATTCTCGGGGGAATCTCACCTGGTCCCATTAGACAAACACTGTTCTTTCTAGATGTCCGACTCCACTACCAACTGGATCCCGACCATCCCTGCCAGGCCCTTCTAGACACTGGCACTATTTATAATTTCATGTCTGCTCGATTGGCATCCAAGCTGAAGGTCCCACTGGAAGAACTTGACCACCCCATGCCAGTCACATCGGTGGATGGATGCCCGCTCCAGCCCTGTCCCATCCGTCAACGCACCGCTAGAATCCAGATGGTGGTTGGGGACCACCAAGAGACCGTCCACTTCCTGATCATGTCATCTAATGCTGCCCTGCTCATCCTCGGCTACTCTTGGTTTCAATGTCACGATCCACACATTTCCTGGTCTAACAAACAGATCCTGCAGTGGGGGCCCAACAGCCCATCTAGCTGTTTGCTCCAACGACCGGACACCATATTCAGAGCCCCCCCCAGCCACGCCTCTCATCACCAGTGACCTGCCACCCCCTTATCGGGACCTGGCCGAGGCCTTCAGTAAACAGCGAGCCTACTCCTTACCGCCCCACAGGAATTACGACATGGCGATCAACCTCCATAAAACAGCCGGCCCGTTGTGTGTGATTGAGGGAGCGGTATCAATCAATCAATCTTTATTTATAAAGCACCTTTCATACAAAAAATGCAGCTCAAAGTGCTTTACAGATTAAAATGACCCCACATAACCCACATTCCCATCCCTTCCCCACATTTATAAAAACAAAAAGACAGTTATTCCCCCTTCCCAAACCCATTTGCCAGACACACACAGACACACACTGGCACACATCCACACACAACCACACACAGACATCTTCCCAAAACGCGTAAGATCATTGGTAGACAATGGGCTGAGCTCAGATGAGTCAGGTACGTAAGGAAAACGCCATCAGGAGAACCGTCTGCCTCGACAGCAGCAGGTCCACTGCACCAGCCAGGGCACCGACACAGGGCGCCCAGAGGGGGGAGGGTGAAGACCCCCGCCTCCACCTGAGGACTACCCGGAGAGCACCCAGGCCACTGCAGCCGAACACCGCCCCCGAGGCAGAGGGCTCCCACAGAGGAAACACTGGAAGAAGGATTAATAAGTAAAAATGTAAAATAACCAGAGCTAATATGAGTAAAATAAGTAGTAATAAATATAACAGTAAAAACAGTTAACCATATAGTAGCAAATATAGCTCTGTTAAAACTCTGTTAAAATATAAGCAAATAAAGCATACAAAGCAATGAAACACACTATAATAAATAATTATCAATTAAAAGCTAGGACAAAAAGGTGAGTCTTGAGCCTGCTCTTAAAAACATGAATGTTCTCTGCGGCCCTGAGGTCCTCTGGCAGCCTGTTCCAGAGGTGAGGGCCATGATAATGAAAGGATGCCTCACCATGGGTGTGTGTCCTGACTTTTGGAATCACAAGTAGACGGCTGCCAGAGGAGCGCAGAGGCCGCGAGGGTTCATACGGTAAAAGCAGCTCTGAGAGATAAGAAGGCCCAAGACCATTAAGACACTTAAAAATCATTAAAATAACATTAAAATTGATCCTGAAATATACGGGGAGCCAATGCAATGATTCTAAAACCGGAGTAATATGCTCCCGCCTCCTGGTCTTCGTCAGGACACGTGCAGCTGAATTTTGTAACAGTTGTAGACCTGAAATAGTCTTTTTGGGAAGACCAGAAAGCAGGGCATTACAGTAATTCAATTCAATTCAGTTTATTTAAATAGCGCCAATTCACAACAGATGTCATCTCAAGGCACTTAACAACAAGTCATTTCAATACATTTATACAAACATTCCAATCAGTTAAAAAGTTTCCTATTTAAGGAATCCCAGCAGATTGCGTCAGTCATTGGCGTGAGGTTGGGCCCCGTTGATGCAGACTTTCCAACCACAGCAATCCTTCAGCAATCCCTCATACTGAGCAAGCATGTAGCGACGAGTAATCAATTCTACGGGTGATAAAAGCATGCATCAGCGTCTCCGTGTTGCCCCCAGAGAGAATGGGGCGGACTCTGGCAACGTTCTTCAGGTGATAAAAACCTATTTTAATGATATTTTTAATATGATGGAAAAAGTCAGCTCAGAGTCAAAAATATAACCCAGGTTCCTCACTTGCTGAGAAGGCTTAAAAGAAAGTGATTGCCGTTTTGGTAATAGTTTCTCTCTCTGAGCCTGAGGACCAATAACTAAAACTTCAGTTTTGTCCTGGCTGAGTTGGAGAAAGTTTTCTGCCATCCAGGATTTGATGTCTAAAATGCAGTTAAAAAGTGCATCCATTGGCCGTGTGTCATCAGGTGACAAAGAGATGTATAACATTGTATCATCAGCATAACTGTGAAAGTTCACTCCATGTCTCCCGATAGCACCACCAAGAGGGAGCATATAGAGGTTAAAAAGCACTGGGACAAAAATTTAACCCTGGGGCACACCACATGTAATCTTATGGACCTTAGAGGAGCAGGTATCTAAACTTACCATAAAGGTCCTGTCTGTGAGGTAGGATGTGAACCATCTATGAACAGCACCAGAGAGGCCAATATGTTTCAAACAAGTTAAAAGAATAGTGTGGTCTACTGTATCGAAGGCAGCGCTTAGATCCAGTAGAACCAACACTGTCACCCTCTGGGCATCATAGTTTACTCTAAAATCGTTTAAAATCTTCAGAAGGGCCGTCTCGGTGCTATGGTTCACCCTAAAACCAGACTGAAATTTCTCCAGGACATTATGAGCGT
This sequence comes from Valencia hispanica, assembly GCA_963556495.2. NCBI lineage: Eukaryota > Metazoa > Chordata > Actinopteri > Cyprinodontiformes > Valenciidae > Valencia > Valencia hispanica. The sequence continues at coordinate 1,458,961 of OY747709.1, forward strand.
TAATAAAATCATTAAGTTGAATTAAAACAAGCTTTTCAAAAATTTTGCTTTAAAAAGGTAAGTTTGATACCAGTCGGAAAATGTTCAAATAATTAAAATCTAAATTGCTCTGCCTCACCACCGCCCCTTTAAAGGCGGCAGGAAAGACCCCCATCTGAAGGGAGCAATTCATCACAGTTAAAATCTCATCTCTAAAAGAATCATAAAATTGCTTTAAAAATCTAGTGGGAATCAGGTCCAAGACACGTGGTGGGCCTCACTGAGGAGTAAACTTTATTGAGACTCTCAGCCTCCACCAGGACAAAACTGTCCAGCGTTTCCTCTGGTATACTGACACACATTCAGATTTGTCTAAAACCATGTTACTTTGAGAAGATAAAATATTAGATCTGATGGTGTCTAGCATCCCTCTGAAGTGGGCTGCAAATTCTTCACAGAGAGCATTAGAGGGGGTTTCTGAAGTGAATTAGTGTCACAGTTAAAAATTTTAGCAATTGTGGTAAATACAATTTTAGGATTATTTTTATGATCTGAGATTATTTTGGAAATGTAAGCATTTCTTGACTTTCTTACTGCATTACCATATGATTTTAGGAGGTCAGTATAAATCTGCTTATTTATTGTGATCTTATTTTTCCTCCATTTTCTCTCCGCCGCTCTGCAATTTCTCTTTAGTTTTCTACGGTATTCATTTCTCCATGGTGATGCATGTTTTGGCTGTAGATGTTTAACTTTAAGTGGAGCAAGCAGGTTGAGGGTGGATCGAAGTCTGCTGTTAAAATCATTGACAATAGAATCACAGGAGGCGGCTAAATTAAATTTGGTGGGGAGGCCTCTGTAAAAACAACAGGGGCATCCAAGCTCAGCCACGTTTCCGTTAAAAAGAAACAATGGAGATTATGGTCTAAAATCAAGTCATTTATAATAAAAGTTTTGTTCAGCTCTCTGCTGATAATAACAGGTATGTGAGTAGTTTGACAGGGTCCAAGTCCGTTATTTGAGTTACTGTTAAAATCAAGGCTGGGTTCATAGGTCCTTAGTGTCCTTAGTAGGTTCCTTAGTAGGTTCATAGTGTTCCTTTACTGTTTAGGTGGAGCCCGTCTGACCTAAACAGGTGACTCCTGCCCCAGAAAATTTTAAAATTGTCTATAAAACCAATATTGTTCAGCACGGTGGCAGAGGAGGACCAAGTGCTCAAAGATAAAAACCTGCTAAAACCACAGATTACTCTGTCGACGGTGGGAGTGGGGCCAGAGATAAAAACCGAAACCGGTGTGTTTTTTAAACGGTTAAAAAGATGAATAAAATCCCGCTTCAGCAGTTCGGACTCTTGTCTGCGGATGTCGTTGGTGCCGGCATGAACAATAACAGTACTCATGGTGGGGTGGCGTTAAATGATGTCCAGGATCTGATCAGAAATGTCCATCACCGTCGCTCCAGGAAAACAAATGGTGCGGGCTCCTTTCCTCCTCACATACCGGATGATTGAGTCCCCAATGATCAGAGTGGTAGGTGCCGGCTCGGCAGGTTGGAGCTGGGCAGGGGTTCCCTCGCTGTCCAGGACCGGCTGGATGTTAAGAGCCTCCCCAGGGCTGCAGCGATGGGTCGTCAACGTTGAGGGGTTGTTCTAAGGGTTAGCCGTAAAGTGAACCACTCCTTGGCGGGCCGCAGCCCAGGGATTGGCGCGATGTGGAAGGCTGCTGCAGTATGGCTGCTGCTCCAGTGGTTGGGCAGGATCGGGCGACAGTCCAGCAGAGCTACGGGGCCCCGGGGCTGCCAGAGGAGGAAAGTCCTGGTTGAGGACGCCGAACCGGTTGGCCAGTGGCAGCGTTGGTGGAGAAGGGCGATGACAGCGACCCCGCGCCTTTCCACCGTGGCCGGGGCCAACCATGGTCCAGGCGTCCCGCTGGATCAGAGTGGAAATGAGGGGGGCTTTTTGCTTAGCCCCCTGCTGGACCCAGCAATCCTCCTCCGTAGCAGGTGTGCGGGCCTCTGGCGCCCTGAACCTGGCAAGAGTCCCAGCGATGGATCCTGCCCCAGCAGCCTTGCCGGGCTGACAGGGGATGGTCTCGGCCAGCTGAGCGCTGTCAGCCGCGGCGAATGTCCGACCAAAGATGATGTCCATGTCACGCTCAAAGTCTTGGATCTGGTGGAGCGTTGAAATCCTTTGCTCCAGCACCAAAACTTTTTGGCTGAGCTTCAGGCACCCATCGCAGCCAGGGCTGCAGGAGATCAATCAACTTAAAACATCCAGGGGTAGACTGAAAACATTTGAGGCTAAACCCCCGGAAAAATCGGCTGATGACACCACTGGTTAGAGGTGAGACTCCAGTAGGGAAGATGAAGAAAGAGCCAAGCTTAAAGATGAAGTTCTATAAACCAGTGGGAAGACACCTTGGGGAAGACCCAGAACAGGCTGGCGGGACTATGGTCGTCTTTACCTGTTCCCGTTATTAGACCTTCTACTTCGTTTATAATTAGGTGGGTTTTCCAATTGCTTGTGTTGAATAGAAAGCAGCAAAAAGGTGTCTGCTCTCTCGCCTAAAGAGACTTTTCACACCTGGAAAGTGTAGTATAGCATAATAGTTTTTAAGTTGATCATTAATTTTTTGGGGGTCTATCGTTGTACCTGTTGGTGTTTTAATTTGAGAAATTTAGTGAGAAGAGGTAGACTGTCTGAGTTGATGGGCTAGTAGCTTGCCAGCTCTGTCGTCTTGTTCATAAAAAAGACTTCTGGACTTAAGAAGTAGCTCAACAGCATGGTCTGTAAGAAGTGTATCAAATTCTGACTGGCGGGAAAGGTGGTCTTTATATAAATCTGGGGATGGTGAGGTGGTGTAAAATGTGTCTAAATGAGTAATAGGTTTTGTTCATGAATCCAATTTTTTCCCTTTTTTGTTTTCTCTCATAGCTTACAAAGGAGACTATTTGCCCTCTGATATACGCCTTTAGGGTTTCCCATAATACAGATGCAGAAGTATTAGCGGTCTTATTTATACTTAAAAATACGTCAATTTGTTTGGAGATCATTTCAACAAATTTCTCAGAGGAGAGAAAAAGCTGCTTAAAGAAATCTGGGTTATCCCAATTAGGGGCATATACATTAAACAGTAGAACTGGGGTGTTATAGATTTTACCAGTAATAATTAAGAATCTGCCTCCTGGGTCAGAAATCACAATGGCACATGTGAAAAGTACTGATTTGTGTATCAAAATAGCAGCACCTCTAGATTTGCTATGGAAAGATGAATAATAAGAGTGACCAATCCACCCGCATTTAATTCTCGGATAAACAGATGGTTTGAAGTGTGTTTCTTAGAGATAAATTATTTGGGCTCCCAAATACTGAAGATGATGTAGGACCTTGCTGCGGTTAACCGGAGTATTGAATCCTTTACAGTTCCAACTAATGAACTTAAGCGCACATCCATTAGGGTCCTTTATTAATCTAGATTGGACTATTCAAAACTAAATAGGAAGAGTACAGATATCATTGATATTAACAAGCAGATCGATCTCACAGTCACCTTGGAAATTATGTTGATAACAACTAAGCGAACAGGAAAAACAAACAAAAACACGTAGGACAAATACCCCCCCAAAAAACACACAGAATCCACCCCCTTAGACACCCCGGCACATGCATCCCCCCAACTGGGACGTGTGCAAAAAACCCGGCACAAGCAGAAACTAAACAGTAGTATTAGCCGCCTCTATAGCTGTTGAACCTGGCCCTGTAACCTGCGGTGTCTTGCGGCCTCCCTTCGAGGACTCTTTCTGATGGGTGATTGACATTGTAATCAGTTGGGAATCAAACAATTCAGCCAGAAAGTATCGTACGTGTTAGATAAACTCCCCGAAGCTATTAATACGTCAAACTGTACAGAGAAATATTAGTTTAGGTTGCATTTACTCGGTACACAAGGGGACACGTCTACTCTCTTCCGCGCTCCATAGCGCCCCCTTGAATTATTTTTATGAAGCAACATAATGCACACTTTAAAATTTTTGCTTACACTGCTTTTGTGCGCAACATTAATGTAACACACTGATGAAATTTCATGCAGAGCATCACTGCAATAGAAAACAATTCAAATCAGGTAATAGGGTCAGGTAATTAATTTCTTTAATGTAAAGAAATGCATGGAAGCTCCTTACTTAGAGTTGAAAAAACCTTTGCAGTTGAAAATGGCCAAATATATGGACTGCAGGTTAAAACCTGCACTCGCTCTCATGTGTTTCTTTCACTTTTGTATTGACTGGAAAAAGAGGCATGAAAATAATTTACCTGGAAATTACAGATGTCATCAGATCTTTCAGGTTTTTGGCAGCAAGAGCATTTCAGAATGCAAACATCGCCACAGAATTGATGTATAACTTATAGCAGGCCGATCATTGGGCAAAGGAAAACTGACCAATGGTAGGGTAAAAAGCATCAGAGCGACAACGATTAGATTTCAATTTTTCAAAGTCTGGCCCAGCGTCCAGGATGGACCATTTAAAACCATTCAAATTATCAGAAAATTATAACCCAAGCCTGTCAGCACGGTCATGTTGCCAATTTCATCTCAAAGCTCTATAACACTTAAAAGGATGGAAATATTGTCAAACTGATCACCCTTCTTGGGGGTTGGGCAGCAGAGTAATATTTTGGTATATTAGCTTATCATGTAGAATCTGTACCGCAGTCAGCAAAAGCAGCAAAGGGTAAACTGGGAGAGAAAATATCATCCACGAGAGAGGAAAAAACCCAACATGCAATAAAAGACAGGAGATGAGTTGATGGGGAGCTGCTGAGGTGAGAGGGAGGTTCAATGAATAGCATAGACTGATTATGGTGGATGTCTTATCAGTCATATTCCTTTACTCTTACAGTAGCTTTATTCGCACTTCCAGACCGGCTCCAACACGCAGCTCTATCCGTCATCAGCGACCAGTAGGATGAATCGGTTTAAACTAGATGTAAGTCACAATGTGCTTCTGTGTGCATGTGTGTGTGCTTGTGTGTGTGTGTGTTCTGTCAGTAATATGGACTGTCCTAAGAATCACTTCATTAATCTGAAGCGATGTACATTCATCTTCCTCTTCTCTGTCTGGCTGCTGTTAAATACTTGAGGTGAATTCAGGCTGACGGGACACAAAGACACACCACGGCGCCTCAGTGGGGGGGAGGGTCAAAGAAGCCGTTCAGAGCGAGCACTGGAGAAGAAGAAGAAAATACAGAAGACAGAATAAGTCAGTAGGGACAGAAATATAACAAAGAGAAGGAACGCTGTGAATGAGAGAGGAAAGACAGATGATATCATCTAAGAAGAGGGGTTACATACAGGGAGGTGGCAACAGCTGGCCCACTCGGCTGCTGGCAGGTCCTTTGGTGCACTCATCCAGAGAGTTGTTCCTGTCAATGCAGCCTTGAATAACCAGGGCTAAAGATAGGCTGCCAATAATGTCTAAAGAAAGCCTCAAACAGCAAAGCAATGCAGTGGCAACGCCTGGGGTTTTAAAGAGGAGAGCAGAAGGATGTGTTGGGCTACTGTGTAAAGGCTCCTGGGACACCCTGCCAGGGACAAAGTCACCTTAATGTTGGGTAACAGCAGGACAGTGGGCTGTCCGCTTGGTGACTCTTCATGCTCTCACTCTCATGTCTTTTCCTCAATGGATGCTTCATCACATCTGGGCTTTTTCAGCTATGACAGCATACATTATGATTTCCACTATAAAAATGACTTTTCAGGATATCTCCAATTTTGAACATTAGGTCATTATGGAGATGTCTAGCCAGTGACATTACAATCAACACCATTAACAAACTCCCATGGTGGGTAGTAAAGAGATAAAAATTCTATAAATGTACATTTATTTTGTTGTATGAGGGTTTAATTCTGTAGTGCATGTGGCAACACTTAGAAACAGTGTACAATCAAGAAGAATGTAGTACATCATGTGTTCCTTATGTGAAGAGGCTTTGATCCTTATTCTGTGAACGAAGATCTATGTGGGAGGGATTTCCTGCAACTCGTGTTTCAAATAAAAACTCTATGCTGACGTAAATCTGGGCCCAGTTAAGAGAACTGAGCTCAGCGAAAGATGTCTCGCTGTTAAAATATATAATTGTTGTTTGTTGTTCTTATTGCTCCTTATTACAGAAATGAATGAGCACGCTGGAAGAGCCCGAGAGAGCCCAGGGGTCATAAAATGAAATGGGTGTCTGTTCCTTTAAGAAGACTTTAAATTAGAGTGAAAACACCTTTCCAACAGTAGTCATGGTGTCAAGAGTCAGTCAGCAGCTCCTAACATCAGCTGCAAGGAAAAACCCTCTAGAGACAGATGTTTAAAAAATATATTTTACTTTGACATGAATGTGACATTTTATGGAGACATTAGTTTTACTTATAAAAGTGGTGCATAATGCTTAAGAATCCTACACAGTCTGGAAAAGTCTGGAATTTTATTTCAGTATTTCCGATTGAAGCCCCGCTCCTTTAAATGCATTTTAAATACTGTTGCCGTCTGGGGCTCAGATTACACATTCCACACATCATCATGACATCACCTTCTGTTCGGGCAAGCCGTGATTTTCATTCATAAGTCCAGCATTGTAGCAGTATCGCTGTAATATTACTATCAAGCATGTCGGCATAAGTCCTTTTGCAGTTGGATTCACGCTGATATCATCATTAGTTGGGTAGTTATTCACAAATAAATTCTTTTTTGGTAGTGGCGGTTTTCCCATCACCCCCAGATTCTAATCACTTCATCCTGGTCCCATTGTAGACATTTCCTGAAAATGTCATCAAAATCCACCAACAACTTTTTGAGTTGTGTTGCTAACAGACAGACAAACAAACAAAAAACCTGGCGAAAACATTTCCTCTGGCGGAACAAGGAGGTAATGAATGTTTGACACTGTCAAAGTAACTGAGTTTTGTAAAAGGTCGCTACACTGTCATCATTCCGGTATTTTTCACTGTAAACTTACTCCTACAGTAGATTTCAGATACAGATAATTTACAGATATTTAGACTGATTCTTGGAGCTCCCCATCACAGAACCAGTAGAAACTGTGAAAAGATTTTTGCCCTCTGGCAGATTTTTCAGTTTTTGTCATGGTGGGTGACAGTTTTCAATTCCACAGGCAGTAAACAACTCCCACTCAAAGATAGGTTCATCAGATTTATTTTACAAAGACTGAATTCAAGCATTGATACTTGATGATTCCTTTTGACATTCCAGGAGAGTCTTCAAGGAGGAGAGATGTGGTCATGTTTTTGTGGTTAGAATGTGGAATTTTTATCAACTGAAAAGTCCCAACGGGGAATAGGAGGGTTGAAGTTGACAGAGTTTCCACATCTTTCCATGTCCCAAGCATGGTTTGCTATAAATTGCAAATGGAATTTATCATGGCTAAAATGGTCTACTTCTTGGCACTCTTCAATTAAGCCCAGATTTCTTTACCGTTGACCTTTTAACAGATTCTCCAACCTGAGCCGTGAGTCACTGTACCTCCATCCAAACTACCATAGGCCTTGGGTGAGTATCTGAAGAATGCTCCCTACTTGTCAGTTTACGTGGACAGCTTGGTCTAGGTACAGTGGCTTGCAAAAGTATTCGGCCCCCTTGAACTTTTCCACATTTTGTCACATTACAGCCACAAACAAGAATAAATTTTATTGGAATTCCACGTGAAAGACCAATACAAAGTGGTATACACGTGAAAAGTGGACCGAAAATCATACATGATTCCAAAAATTTTTTGCAAATAAATAACTGAAAAGTGGGGTGTGCGTAATTATTCAGCCCCCTGAGTCAATACTTTGTAGAACCACCTTTTGCTGCAATTACAGCTGCCAGTCTTTCAGGGTATGTCTCTACCAGCTTTGCACATCTAAAGACTGAAATTCTTGCCCATTCTTCTTTGCAAAACAGCTCCAGCTCAGTCAGATTAGATGGACAGCGTTTGTGAACATCAGGTTTCAGATCTTGCCACAGATTCTCGATTGGATTTAGATCTGGACTTTGACTGGGCCATTCTAACACATGGATATGTTTTTTTTTAAACCATTCCATTGTTACCCTGGCTTTATGTTTAGGGTTGTTGTCCTGCTGGAAGGTGAACCTGCGCCCCAGTCTCAAGTCTTTTGCAGACTCCAAGAGGTTTTCTTCCAAGATTGCCCTGTATTTAGCTCCATCCATCTTCCCATCAACTCTGACCAGCTTCCCTGTCCCTGCTGAAGAGAAGCACCCCCAGAGCATGATGCTGCCACCACCATATTTGACAGTGGGGATGGTGTGTTCAGAGTGATGTGCAGTGGTAGTTTTCCGCCACACATAGCGTTTTGCATTTTGGCCAAAAAGTTGCATTTTGGTCTCATCTGACCAGAGCACCTTCTTCCACATGTTTGCTGTGTCCCCCACATGGCTTGTGGCAAACTGCAAACGGGACTTCTTATGGTTTTCCTTTAACAATGGCTTTCTTCTTGCCACTCTTCCATAAAGGCCAACTTTGTGCAGTGCACCACTAATAGTTGTCCTATGGACAGATTCCACCACCTGAGCTGTAGATCTCTGCAGCTCGTCCAGAGTCACCATGGGTCTCTTGGCTGCATTTCTGATCAGCGCTCTCCTTGTTCGGCCTGTGAGTTTAGGTGGACAGCCTTGTCTTGGTAGGTTTAAAGTTGTGCCATACTCCTTCCATTTCTGAATGATCGCTTGAACAGCGCTCCGTGGGATGTTCAAGGCTTGGGAAATCTTTTTGTAGCCTAAGCCTGCTTTAAATTTCTCAATAACTTTATCCCAGACCTGTCTGGTGTGTTCTTTGGACTTCATGGTGTTGTTGTTCCCAACATTCTCTTAGACAACCTCTGAGGCCGTCACAGGGCAGCTGTATTTGTACTGACATTAGATTACACACACGTGCACTCTATTTAGTCATTAGCACTCATCAGGCAATGTCTATGGGCAACTGACTGCACTCAGACCAAAGGGGGCTGAATAATTATGCACAGCCCACTTTTCAGTTATTTATTTGTAAAAAATGTTTGGAATCATGTATGATTTTCGGTCCACTTCTCACGTGTACACCACTTTGTATTGGTCTTTCACGTGGAATTCCAATAAAATTGATTAATGTTTGTGGCTGTAATGTGACAAAATGTGGAAAAGTTCAAGGGGGCCGAATACTTTTGCAAGCCACTGTATTTGCCTATTACATCCTCTCTTTCTTAAAGAAGAAGCAGGGGGCTTCAGGGTACCCTGAGGATGTGCATAGTGAAGAGGACAGGATGAAAAGGTAAACCCAGCAAAAAGGCAAGTTGCTCAAATTTTTCTAAACAGTCTCTGGGGGAAATTTGTTCAGAAAAATGACCAGACACACACCACCCTCATCAATCAGCAGCAGAAGTTTTTCGATTACATGTTATCAGGGAAATTTCACATCAACAACTTAAATTTTCTGAACCCGAAATGGCCATGATTCAGTAGAAGTACAACAATTAATGTATCACTCCTCCTAACAAAACCACAAATGTGTTCATTGCGGCATTTACAACAGCCTATGCACGGTTAGAGTTGCTGAAATACCTCCACCAGCTCCAAGAGAGAGTGCTTTACATGGACACTTATGTTGTCAAAAAAGGTGACACAGCTCTAAAGACAGGTAACTACTTGGGGAACTTAACAAACGAGCTGCCACCAAGTGACACTATTCAGAAGTTTGCAGCAGCAGGACCCAAAAGCTATGCTTATCAGACTAGGCACAGCAAAAAGGTTTTGTTAACAGTGAAAGGTATAACTCAGACTCTGGAAAGTTGTGATAAGGTAAACTTTCAGATGATAATGCAACTTGTGGAGGGTAACCTCTTACCTGTCAGGTGAGAGGGGAATTGTGCTTGATACCCCCCAGCATTCTCTCAAACGTGATAAAAACAGGTTCTGATTGAGGAATCAGACATTTAACAAGACATTTAAGGTGGAGAAACCCGAGTCTCTGTGGGTACGCCCCTGGGAGTCTGGCGGATGGCCAGGAGGGCGGCCCCCGGCTGGATGGCGGTCGGTCGGACAGCCCGGGTGGTGTCCTCTGGCTGGACGGCGGTCGGGCAGATGGCCCGGTGGTCCTTCTGTGAGGACCTGGAGATCCGGCGGATAGCCGGATGGATGTCCCGTTGCTGGACTAAGTTCTGGTGGCCGGCCCGGTGGTCCTCCTATGAAGACCAGCCAGCCGCCGAGGAACTTGGCTGGTCGGCGGCGACGAGGGGGCCTGGCCGGTAGAGCTGAGTTTGGCGGCGCGGAGGCCAGCTGAGAAGAGTCTGGCGGCGTGGAGGCCAGCTGAGAAGAGCCTGGCTCAACTGACAGCAGTCGGTGGCGAAGAGGCTCCAGCGACGGGGTCGGGTCCTACTTGACCCTCCCTGGGAGCTCTAGTGACGGGAACAGGTCCTGCTTGACCCTCCCTGGGAGCTTTAGCAACCCATGGGGGAATGTTGGTCGCTGGAGAGCTGCCGCTGTGATTGCCAGGAAGACAGGAGCCATGATGGCGGCAGGGTCTGGGGCTGGAATTAGCTATGGGACTGGAATTGGCTCTGGGACTGAAACGGGCTCTGAGACTGGAACTGGAACGGGCTCTGAGACTGGAACTGGGACTGGCGCTAAGACTGGAACTTGGACTGGGATCTGCTCTAGTTCTGGGACTGGTTCAGGCTCCAGGAATGGATGGGTAGAAACTGGGCTGGTTGAGGGAGAAGCTGAGTTGAATGGAGCAGGTGAGCAGTGGAGCTTAGCAGGAGTTGGCGGAGCCGGTGCGCAGGTCTTGCAGCAAGCGGACAGCTTGCTCCTCCTCCCCAGAAGTAAACTGCTCCCGACGGCGCCACTGTCAACGGCGTGCCGGTGGGAAGGGCTCGTGTCGTCGGTGTCTGGTTCCGTGAACACAGTAGGCCAATCTGGTGCCAGCAAAAACATCCTACTGCTCCCTGTACTCCTCGGGAGTGAAGATGCCAGGAAGTGCTGTTGTGGAGCCGATGGTTTATATTTATTACTGTTTGTTTCATTGCTCTGCATGTTTTATATGATTATATTTTTATCAGTGTTTTACTATTTAATCGTAGCACATTAATTTACTGTTTATTTTTATACTTTAATTTATCTTAATCCCCGTTCCAGTGTTTCCTCTTCGGGAGCCCTCTGCCCCAGTGAACTTTGGTCGGCTGTGGCTGTCTGGGTGCTCTCCAGGTGGAGCTTGGGTGGAGGTGGGGGTCTTGGCCTTGTCTCCACTGGGCGCCCGTTGTCAGCGCCTCGGCTGCTGCTGTTGATCTACCGCTGCTGGGGCAGATAGCTCCTCTGATGGCATTTCCTTGCATGGTTCATCTGCACTCGGCCCAATGTCCGTTTTTACTGTTGCTTTTAACTATGTGTGCATGGGAGTTGGTTTGGGGGGAGGGGGGTATGACTGTGATCATGCTTTTAAATCTGTGGGTGAAGGAGGGGAATGTGGTTTTATGTGGGGTCATTTTAATCTGTAAAGCACTTTGTGATGCAACTTATTGTATGAAAAGCACTTTATAAATAAAGTTTGATATGATTTGATTTGATGGTGGAATATGGAAGGAGCGGTGGAGACGAGGAGGCTTTGGCGAACATCTGCTCCCTGGCGGCTTGGTGAACCCGTTCCGCCTCCTCCCTCAGAGCTGCACGGACTTGTAGAGCAAGGGTGGAGGTGAGACGGGGAAGGAGCACCCAGAACTCCTGCGCTATAGCGAGGCATGCCCAGCAAGGAGTGAGGGTGGAGATCCTCGCCAGTTGGTCCCAGATGTCCCTCAGGAGCCGATCGGTGAAGTGAGTGTCTGCTGAGTTCACTATTTTTGGGCAGTTCATTCTGTCAGGAACTGTGTCTACATGCATCAGTGACTCAAACGCAGACATGGATAAAGTGATTGTTGATTTATTACCAAGGTTGAAAAATGGTAATGATGATCCGGAGGAATAGGGCTGGATGACGATACAGTAGGAGTAGACACACCATGGGAAGATCACAATGAACCGGCAAAGAAGGTGAGGAAGAGAGGAGTATAAGTAACAAAGAAGGGAAGGAGGTTCAGGTGAGACAGATAGGACATAGCTGCAGACAATGATTAGACACACAGATGGAATGAGGAGAGTGAGTGGATTGTGCAGAGTGACAGTGGTGGGGCCAAGCGGGTGCGGAAAGTCCTTTTTTGTAAAAAAAATGTTTTGGAAAACTGTCTGCATGTCATGGATTTTGTACCTGAAAATATTGCTTGGATCTATGTTTCTTTTCAACCTTTTTATTATGAGCTACAGAAGAAGAATAAAGAAATAAAATTAATTGAAGGTTTGAATTATTCATTTGAAAATGACAATGTATTCCCTCCAGATCAGAGACATTTAATTATTTTGGATGATGTTATCTTTCAAGCAGCAGAACATCCCGAGTTTGTGAAGATATTTACTCAATATAGACACCATCAAAATATGAGTGTTATGATGCTAACCCAAAATGTATTTCATCAGGTAAAGCATAGTAGGACCATAAGTCTGAACAGCATTTACATGGTATTGTTCAAAAACCCCAGAGATAGATGACAGATTGGGACGTCAAATCTTTTCTTCTCAGAAAGCCTTTTTCCTCGAGAGTTTTGAAGATGCGACGAGTCAGCCTCATGGCTATTTATGCTTGGATCTTACACCGTCATGGCCAGAAAAATATAGACTTGGGAGAGCTTAGTTATGACCAGCTGTTTACATCGGTAAGAACAAGTAAGCATTTTGTCGGTGTATAGAGTTCTGTTTTACTCCACCCCTTGGAAGTGCAAATATATTTTTGACTCACTGCTCGCCAGACCTTCTGCAAACTTTTTGTGAGATTTCTTTAAAAGTGTCAAAAGGGACCATTAAGCTCTCAGCACCTCAATACAACAGACTCAAGAAGCAAAAAAATCCTTAGACTGTTGGCTGACAAGAAGCTGGGAACAAAGCATAAACAAAATGCATTGATAACCCAGACAGGTAGATTCTCTCCCTAATAGCGGCGGTAATACCATTTCTTGGGGAACTGGTTGCCGGTATAATTAGGAGGTAGATAACAGAAGAATGGCGCTGAGAACATCGCAGAAAATGTTTCTAGTATCACCTCATCAATTGAAGGACCTAACACAGAAGGATAACTCTGCATCCATATAACAAAAAGCACAGAAGGATACGGATGCAGATATGCATGCTGTATTAGAAAATCCCAGAGGAACGTTATACGAAAGAATTAAGAAATATCTATGTTATTTCAGAAATATCTGACTCTGCTGAAACAGGGTCAAAATGAAGTGCCTCGTATTACTTTAACTCTCCAGAGGGACCGAGCTATTGAGGAATCAATGAATGACAGCCAGATCATCAGTGAGTGTGACAGTGGTGTATCAGGATCCAACACCCCGTTTGTCACAGACACCTTCTCTAAATCTGATGCTGAGAATATTAGTGATAAGCGACCCCACAAGAATTCGAAAAGTAAAAGAAAACGCTATATTATTACCATTTTGGCCATTAAAAGACGGACCATCAGTCACAAAACACGGGGTTAGAAGGAGGCCTATCATGATGTCACCAGTTTGCCCTGAGAAAGATGGCCCGACACGCGGAAAATGTAGGAAGGCTATCTTATTATCACCTAGCTGGACCAGATCTGAAGAGAATTTTGGTGAAAACGCTCTCCGGAAGGCAACATGAGCCCAGCAGACATCTTTGACTGGGAGGCGTTCTGTTCCTCAGGCTGTCAGAGCAGCGACTTTCCCAGGCAAGCCAGTCCGCACCAGTTCTTCCCTGTCTGCACTTTTTGAGCCTCCCTCGGACTGGTCGGAGCCAGAGGATGAGGAGCCACGTACTTCCATCCCTATTCCACCATCAGCGGAGTCTCTGTTCTGCCTGGCGGCTCTGGTTCTGAGCAGTATCTGAGGCAGCAGACTTCTCTCATTGGCTCCAGACTGGCTTACTCCGACTCCCAGATCACAGACCGCCCCAGCGGCTCCCAGACCACAGACCCCCCCATGGCTCAGCCCAGCGCCCGCTCCATGGCTCAACCCAGTGCCTGCTCCGCGGCGCCTTCCTGTTGTTCCAGCGCTGGTCCCTTGCTGCCTTCATGTGGCCTCAAAGTCTGAGCTTCCAGAGGGGGTCAAAGGACAACCACTTGGCCGTCCGTTGGATCTCCAGGTCCTCAAGGGTCGTCCTCCCGGCCGTCGTCCAGCCAGGGGATGTCCGTCCAGCCACCCGCCTGATTGCCAGATTCTTAAGGGTCGTCCGCCCGCCGGACCTCAAGGGGCGTACCTCCTGGGACTCAGCACCTTTTTAACCATGTCTGCCCCTGGGTCCTTCCCTCCTTGAGACACAATAACTGACACTTCTATTTCATTACATATTAGGGTTCACATGAAAAGAACTAAAATACAGCACGACCATAACGTTTGATAGCATTAAATAACATTTCAAAACGCATAACAATCTTTAAACATCTCCACAGTGCAGGTTCTGTGTGTGAAGAAAGTATTTTTATGCCTTATAACACATTTCTGATATTTTGAAGTTCTAAAGTTAGACACTATCATATCTTTCAGTTCAACATTTTCACAATATATAGACAAAACTTGCCACAGTGAAAAACCACAAGCCCTATGACAAATAAATACAATGATGCCCACAGACTGATGATTGGATACTCTGAAATTGTTGGTTATAATAATTATTAAGGAGGAGCGGTCTTTCAAAACATCAGAAATCGTTGAGGGGTAATAAACAAATTTGGGGGAGTAGCCATAGGAATCGAAAAACTTTGCTTTTCCACCTTTCTCCAGCATAAGGGCTAACCAATGCTCCCCAGGCATGTGATTATTCATATTTTAGAGCTGGTTAATAATAATCCACCAAAATCTGCCTTTTCGAGTCTATCTCCAAAATAGAATGCGTATACAATTGTGGTGTGGGGTAGTGAAGTTCTAAACCTCATTTTAAGCCTAATGTTACTGGTCCGGACCAGTGATAATGCTTCAGATTTTCCTCAAGGGTCGAGATTAAAAGCAAATAATGCATACCCATCATTAAAATAATCCCCGGTTATGCTCAGAGGAAGATCCTTTAAAAGCCTCACTGTGGATGTAAACAGGCTATAACATTATCTTACACAATTACCCTGGTTAATGTTGGGCTGAAAGGCCTTAGCTGTAATCTGTCTGCCATCCCTGCATAATGCTAGATACTCCATATCATAATGTCTGAATGAAAATGGATTCAAATTGCAAGCACCAGTAAAAGCTTGATGGTTGACCATGGAAATAACCACATTTTTTGGTGCCACAACAAAAAAGTGATTTTCCTGGGTACATATCCTAGAATTTTTAGGGATAGAGTATATATTCACATTCACACGTGACACTGGATACAGGGCATTCCCCTTCAATAATGCCGTCTCAAGTCCGAGATGAATCGCTGGAGATACAGTCAC
This sequence comes from Valencia hispanica, assembly GCA_963556495.2. Taxonomy (NCBI): domain Eukaryota; kingdom Metazoa; phylum Chordata; class Actinopteri; order Cyprinodontiformes; family Valenciidae; genus Valencia; species Valencia hispanica. The sequence continues at coordinate 1,474,454 of OY747709.1, forward strand.
CTTTTTGACAAAGAGAACAGCTCCTAAAACTCACAGTTTGAAGGTAGTCTGCAGCAGCCATGAGATAGAACGCATCACTGTCTCGGTTTAGTTTAATTCTTATATCAACAGAAATTAGAAATATTCTCTCAGAGAATAATATATCGGCATGAAGCTGTCCTGGCAGGTGCACCTCTCTAGATTGAGCTGTAAATGGGGCCCTGTCATTTGGACCCTAATCCGTGTCTACAGAGTCAATTTCATCAGCCGTGTCTTCATAAAAAAAAAGCCCTGAGCTGTATTGACTTTTGAGAGATTGGGTTGACTATTTCAGTAATATCTCAATCAAGACCCTGTATGGATGTGTGGCACTGGATTAGGAGATTAGACGATCTCACAGGGTTACATCATATTGAGAAAAAATCCTTTTCAGAGGGTAGTTAATTAGTCCAACCTTAGCATCACGTGCAAGTGAGGACCGATCAGCATTAATAATTTTTACTCTAAGATGGATCAACATATTGTTTAAATTGGTTTTGGACTCACCACCCGCCGGTATAAAAAATTCTATAGGGTGGCCATCTGTAAAGGCTGAGTGGGGTGAGATTTTTATATATACACCTTCTCCTCTGTTGATAGTTGAGTCATTGGAGCTAAAAACAAATCGACTTCTCCTAGTGTGCATCCTGGCGACTTGACGTGTAAAACAGCCATTCTCCAATCTAAACTCAGCAAAAAAAGAAACGTCCCTTTTTCACGACTGTGTATTTCAACAATAATGTTGTAAAAATCCAAATAACTTTACAGAACTTCTTTGTAAAGGGTTTAAACAATGTTTTCCATGCATGTTCAATTAACCATAATCAATTAATTAACATGCACCTGTGGAATGGTCGTTAAGACCTTAACAGCTTACAGAAAGTAGGCATTTAAGGTCACAGGTCTAAAAAAGCAGGACACTAAAGAGACTTGTCTACCGACTGTGAAAAACACCCATCTGCGTGAACGTGTATTAGGCATGCTCCAGGGAGGCATAAGGACTGCTGATGTGGCTAGGGCAGTAAATTGCCATGTCCGCACTGTGAGATGCCTAAGACAGAGCTACAGGGAGACAGGAAGGACAGCTGATCATCCTCGCAGTGGAAGACCACGTGTAACAACACCTGCACAGGATTGGTACTGTTGAGGCAATGGCCTTTACTGAACAAACTGGGTCTCCCAGCATCCTTCCACTGAACGAACTGCATCTCCCAGCACCCATTGCGCTGCCCTCGACCCATTCTCATTGGTCTGTGGCCAGTGATGACATCACAGAGTTGATAAAAGCAGCGCGAATATTGAAATCTTGGTCTTTTGGCTCCCCAGCGGTGCCGCGAGGAGACGCTTTAATCCACTGCTAACATTTTCCCTTTTTTTCGTTCAAACCTGCTGGACCAGGAAGAACTTCCCTTTTAAACTTTTAAGTGAATCGGCCGAGCAAACAGACTCCCCGTCTGCGTAACCAGGGAGTCAGCTGGCCATCTGAGCTCTATTGAAACAGGCCTGAGTCCCTCATAGCCTAAAGGTGGACGTCCGCTTTTTCTGACCTCGGTTTTGCGCAAACCGCTCCTTTAAACTGGACACTTTCTACGTTCTTTGTCGTGGACTGTGGAGAGCTGCCCCCACCAAGTAGGATTAAACTGATTTATATCTCTCGGTCTGGGTAGAGGAGAAGGTCTTGACGGTTAATATCCGTTTTCTGTTGGTTAAAAAAAGTCTGTAAACTTGTTAACCACTGTTATTCTTGGTCGTCTGTCGCTGTACACCGACCCTGAATGTGCATGCTTTTTTGTGTTTTATTATTTGACTTTGGTTGCAACCAGAAGCAGTACATTATATTGTATTATTTCCTTGTTTGTTATTGTCCGCTGCGGTCGGCGAGTGTCTGTTTAGACAAGTCGCGTGGACTCAGTAGATCTCCTTTCTCCGTTGCCCCCGTTTCCTTTGTCTAAGCCACCATTGCTAATGAAACTAGCCTTTGTTGAATCGCCACGCGGTCTTCCTTTGTCTTCCTTTGTGAACCTATCGCGCCAATTGATAAGGCTTGAGTTATTTATCGCATTGAAGGGGTGAGCTGAACCCCCCCTCATTCGCTTGCTGTCTCCCACACACACACACACACACACAGGCGCACACGCACGCCCCCTTCCTTCGACGTTAACTTTGTTCTATATTTTTGGATGCGTTAGAATAGATGGAAATTATGAATGAAATGTAATCTGTAAGGTTGACCTATTTCATTAATAAATTCCCTTAAGTAACGAGAAGTTTCCTGTGCTATTTCAGTGTGTGCTGTGAAGTTTGTTTTAACCCCGCGGACGAACTCTACGCCTTTTCAGAGAGACTGACAATCTGGTTTAATTGAAATTATCTCATTTATGAGATTGGTGCCCCTATATCTTTAATAAACAGTTTAAACTTGAACGTCATCAATAATTATATTAATATTAAATTATTGATTATAATTATTGATGCTCAGAAAACCAGACAACAACTTTTTATTATTAGTAGTTACAACATTAATGCTGCGTCCCGTGTGAGGCAGCTAGGAAAAAGATAAATAAACCGCACACACTGAATAAACAGTAGTTCAGATTATTTGGCCAGATCTTAAAGTGTTAAGGTTTGCAACTTTTCTTGGTGATAATCTTCTGCTTTTGGAGTTTGACTAAGCTGATAGAAATTTTTGGCAGACGTTTTGATGGGATTAAGTGAGGAGCATTGTGCTGTGTTTGGCTTTTGAATGGTAATTCATCTTAACTGTGGTTTCTGATAAATTCTGCACGTTGCCGCTCAGAAGCAGCAATTCTGCTTTGTGCTGTAGTCTATGGAAGCATGGTAGTGCTGAATTAACCTGCTGCTAATCATATTAATTAAGATGCATTTTTAAATCCATTACTCAAGCTGTTCAATCTGCTATTAATTGTTCATATACTTTTTGTGCTCTTTAATGTGCATTCAAAATTTCAGTGTTCCAAATTCATAGATTTAAATTGCTTAATCTGCATTTAAATTAATAATTCAAGATTTCAATTTGGAAGTAATCATCTTAAAAATTAGTTTCCCAGTGTGTTGTGCAAAAGCACCCTGATTTAAATTTCTGCTAAAAATTTAAATTGCTTAACCTGCATTTAAATGAATAATTCCATATTTCAATCTGGAAGTAATGAGCTTAAAATTTTTCCTCAGTGTGTTGTGCAAAAGCACCCTGATTTAAATTTCAGCTAAAAATTTAAATTGCTTAACCTGCATTTAAATTAATAATTCCAAAAATCAATCTGGAAGTAATGAGCTTAAAATCTTTCCTCAGTGTGTTGTGCAAAAGCACCCTGACTTACATTTCAGCTAAAAATTTAAATTGCTTAACCTGCATTTAAATTAATAATTCCACATTTCAATCTGGAAGCAATCAGCTTGAAAATTGGTTTCCTGGTGTGTTGTGGAAAAACACCCTGATTTAAATTCCAGCTATAAGATTAAATGAATTAACCTGCATTTATTCCTCATTGCTTAAGCTGCATTTGAACTAATTATACAAGTTTAAAGAAAACCCATCCTCAATTAAACGCTTTTGCTCTTGGTACTTCTGAGAGAATTTGTTTTCTTTTTCAAGCATCTGATGTTTGTTTCCTTGTGTGTGTCCCTAATGTGTATTTTTGCCTGATTTCAACCATTGCTAACTCACTGCTAACCTTGATTAGAGAGTGAATCTGCGTTGCATTGCTAAGTTCCCTTAAATAAGGAGTTTATATTTAACGCATAGCATTCTGAAATACTATAAAGTAGTATTGTGTAAGTCACAAGTGATTTTAGCAGCTTGTGCAATTATTTATTTTGCGCACATAAACCTGTGGAATAAGCAAAGAGACCAGTGCATATTTATCTGAGGTAGTGGCAAGTTGGTGAGTGTTTTGCTTTTGAGCAATTGTAAACTTGGCCTTTTGGCTGCTTGAGATTTGGTCTCATTTTATTATCTCAATTTCTTCTTTTTAAATCTTTTATTTTATTCTCTTTCTGTTTCTTCTGGTGCCTTAAAAGATGGAAGCCTCAGGCTACCATGCAGCTGATGCTGTGGGCCCAGAGAGCGCTGGAGACTACCACCTGCAGCAGGTAGTGGGAAATCTTATTCCCCTGCCATCACAGGAAAGCGAGTACCGACACGGTTATGATATTGAAGCTTGTACAGAGAGAATACAGAGTTTGGTGGGATTTATGGAAAACCCAGATAAAGAAGTAAAGGTTTCCGATGTCCTCGGCCAGCTAACATTGTTGCTTCAACATAGATTGCAGTTGGAAAGCCAGACAGTAGCACAGTTAAAGCAAGAAAGAGACACTGCTATCTTTGAGCTTCACAAAGCTAAGATAGAGTTACAGAAGAGTGCTGAGGAAGAACGGGTCCCACCTCCCTTAGAGCAGATTTCACCCAGCCATTAGAGGGTTAAATCTCAGTGGCTGATTTCTGATCAAGCCGGTGTCACGCCACACAGGTCAGCGAATGACCCCTCCTTCCTTTCTGAAGCAGGGAGAGCTCTGGGTGAAGCTGCGGCCCCCCTTTCTCTGCCAGTGGTTCGAGCTGCAGCACCAGACCAAGGGCTGCACCCTGCAGGCAGAGCAGAAAGAGGGGGGGCTCCTAGGGTGGACCACTATGCATCTGGCCCTCCACAGAGACCATGGGACAGGAGCATGTGGACTCCAGGAGGGCCAGATTTCCTGACACACCCTAGTGCGCGAGCCAGCGCACCTGCAGAACCCTTCCGGATGAACCCTGAAGTCATGCTGTCAGGCCAGACAATCCCTCAGGCCTGCCAGGCTGCTAGTGAGACTAGCATGCTGATACCACCAAGAACAGCAGGGGTGGCAATACGCTTAGCAGTGATGAAAGGCCAACAGCCATTGGGTATGCAAGCGTTTTTCCAGCCACTCCCCTACTTCCTGGAACTGAACCTTCCTGTTTGCGGTACACCCATTCTTGAGTTGAACAATCGTTCAGCCTACCTGCTGGTTGAAAATCCAACCCAAGTTCCAGTCCCGGTGACAGGCGGAAAGCCTCTTGGCATGCTTATAGACTGCTCACTTCATGATTTTGAACTTTCAGTCCCCGTCATAGGGGATCTGCCTCTGTTCATGAATAACAAACAGTCCTTTTCAGACAGGTTGTTCACATTTCCTTCCAAAATGACCACGGTAAAGCTGCACGAAGCTTTACCTGAGGAGTCCATCTGCAGCGCCACCTTAAGGCCCGAAGGTGACCTAATGGTGTATTCGCTGATGACTCATCCAGCTGAGCACAGAATCCTGTGGGATTTCCAGAAACTGTGGCTCTCTCTCTCACAAATCCATCCCGCTGACGCCCTCTTCTGGCGACAGATGGCAATGAAAAATTAACACCTCAGGTACGAACCTAAACACTTTGATGTGGTGAAGATGCAGGAACAAGATCCCAAAAAGCTGGTGATTTACCGTTCACCACCAGGCATGATACTGCCACCACCAGGGGCAGCCCATGAGCTAGAAGCTTTTTCTTGCAGCCTTCCTGGTCCTAGGCTGAAGACAGGTCCGTTGGTCTACGCCCACAACGAGCGAGGTCCGCCTCCATGGGCTGACCTAACAGACCATAGGGGTCATCTTAACCCACACCCATGACTTTACTCCATGTGACCAGAAGAGCCCCAAAGCCTCATGTGACATCTTCCAACAGGTGACATCCTGGCTTCCAAAGGCTCACATGACCGAGACCTGCACCCAAGGAAGCCTATCCTGCTGCCAGCTCCATGGATCCCAGCTGAGCAGAGATCCCTCTCAGCAAAAGGGGTCAGATTCCCTTGGATGCACCTGAATCCAGCAGAAGTCAACAAACACCTGCTGACAGTCACATGCAGCTTCATCAGAGGTGATGAAGCCCCTCCCAAACTGAATGATACAGCAGTCATGACTGCTGCTCTTTTGTTTAACCAAGGTAAGTTTCACCTCAAGGTCTCCTCCCTGGAGGTGGAGCCTGTCTCCACACCAGTGGAAAAGGGGGACCAGTAAATAGCGTTAATGGAACAGGTGCATGCTTCAAAACTCACATCTAGCATGCACTAACTACTAATTACATCCATAATTTTTGTTTTGTTGTATAGAAATCTGCAGATGCATAGATTAACACCTTTCAGGCTACAGTAGTAACCATAAATACGTTCTAAGTGCATTAAAAGATGAGTGACACATTGGTATCATTTAACACAAGACTTCATTAAAGAAGCTTATTTATCTGCCCACTACCTCACTAAGTGATGGTACATTTATCCTAGACGCGATTTAGAAATCCTACAGAAACTCCTTAAACAGAGACTGTTAGGAGCACAATCTAAAACCCTTTAAGGCACAAAAGTGCCTGTCAATCTACGTTCTACCCTAATTAACAACACCCTGCATGCCCTGCAAGCTCTCTCAGATGTCGTAAAAAGATAAAATAATTGACTTAACGTACACACAGGTGGTAAGAGAATTAACGCAGGATCTTATTAGAGAAATTGGTTTATCTATGGAAAGTCCTGTGGAAGGACAAACTCTTACACATTTAGTTCCTCTAGAACTAAATGTCCCCATTGTTGTTAACCCAGATCATTTTTAACTTGTATTCATGCTGAACCTTCCGATCATTGAAAGATAAACGTATATAGGCTTAAATCTGTGCTAAATGTTGGTTTTTGGAAAGGTGACACCCACATACATTTATAAAACCCATCTATACTAGCCTACCATGACAACGATCCCAAACTTTACCTCACTCCAAACCTAGACCTATGCACCAAAACTAAAGATCTCCACTGGGTGGGCCCAAGTAACCCGTTCATTAGAGATCTAACTGATTACCTCTGTGGTTTGAGGGATGACGCCCCTCAACAAAATTGTCAAGCTACAATGACATTAAAAGATGCAGGTATGGAAACCAAAGTTGAACGTGCAGATAACCGATGGCTAGTGAGCACACCAGTAGCAGAAGCTTTGATGTCATACGATCAACATGACACGGTCACCAAGGTAAAGTTGCTAAACCAAACTATGTTACTCGATATCCCACAAGGGACAGTAGTTCACATAGGAGACACAATACTCCATCATCTCGACCTCAACAGACATGACACTGAGATCGAGATCATGGATGCATTTAATGGATATAATGTCACGATTGATACCGAAATTGAGAAACAACTTTTGAAGGAGGGGACCAAATTGATTAAATTCAGCCTCACCTCTACGGCCTTGACTTTGACCCCCCTCCCTCGCTTTCCCAAGAAAGCTGATTGGACAGAAACACACACCTTGACATTGACAGTAATGGCACTTGTAATTGGGTGGGTCTTCACAGCGTTGATGGCTTACACCGCCTACAGGCAGGTCAAACAATTGCAAGCAAGAATCGACTCCATGACATTTCTCACAGCGCGATCCATAGCTTCCCCCGGTCCCAAAGCACAAGCTGGTGCCAGTGCCTAGCGGTAGCTACACATTCGTGCCTTCACCCTGTCTCATACTTAAAGTAGTGATGTGAATCATGAAGTATGACGATATCGAAAGGGGGTCGATTTTTTGTTTTTGTTTGTTTTTTTCTTATATTGCTTTCTGTTTTTCTTGGTGTGCTTTTACTTTCTGTTGATTGTTTTTTTACAATTATACATATTTTAGTAGACTAGGTTAGCCTCTACCCAAACTAGGTTAGCCTCTACCCAGACTAGGTTAACATCTACCCAGACCCAATTTGGATCAGTGGACCCAGTATAGCTGCAAAGACTGTAAACTGGATTTCCATCCTTTACAACTAAGGGGGGAATGCTGGGACCAGATTCGGATTTAATGGACTGAACTGTTACACCTTCCCGCTGAAGGACAGCGACATTCTTGGACGTAACGGACTGAACTGTTACACCTTCCCGCTGAAGGACAGCAACATTCTTGGACGTAACGGACTGTACTTTTACACCTTCCTGCTGAAGGACAGCGGTATTCCTGGACGTAATGGACAATGAACCTGGTTCTAGCTCCAAAGACTGAACAGTGCGCATTCTTTGGAACTAAAAGGGGGATGTTGAGGCTATGGCCTTTACTGAACGAACTGGATCTCCCAGCACCCTTCCACTGAACGAACTGCATCTCCCAGCACCCATTGCGCTACCCTCGACCCATTCTCATCGGTCTGTGGCCAGTGATGACATCACAGAGTTGATAAAAGCAGTGCGAATATTGAAATCTTGGTCTTTTGGCTCCCCAGCAGTGCCGCGAGGAGACGCTTTAATCCACTGCTAGCATTTTCCCTTTTTTTCGTTAAAACCTGCTGGACCAGGAAGAACTTCCCTTTTAAACTTCGAAGTGAATCGGCCGAGCAAACAGACTCCCCGTCGGCGTAACCAGGGAGTCAGCTGGCCATCTGAGCTCTATTGAAACAGGCCTGAGTCCCTCAGAGCCTAAAGGTGGACGTCCGCTTTTTCCGACTTCGGTTTTGCGCAAACCGCTCCTTAAACTGGACACTTTCTACATTCTTCGTCGTGGACTGTGGAGAGCTGCCCCCACCAAGTAGGATTAAACTGATTTATATCTCTCGGTCTGGGTAGAGGAGAAGGTCTTGACAGTTTTTTTTTTGTTTTTGTTTTAAACGTGTCCTGTTTGGCAGTGTGGAGCTCAGAATTGGTGTCTGAGTACCAAGTAGAAGCCCAACAGATTTACTTTCACAAGCGGAGCAGTACAGCTTTTGCTATAGTACTCCACTTGATATATGTGTGAAAAATCTTTATTATGAATTGTTGGGGTTTTTATTTCCCGATGTTATGGACACGGAGACGGAAAATTAAGGAGAAGAAAGAAGAAAGATGAAGAAGAGAGGTAGGAAACAAAAAGTCAAGAGAGAGGGTGAGTTGAAAATACAAGAGAGGAAGGGGAACAAAGAAGACACAGGAAGACATTGAAGTCTGCCTCCATACCCACAGGATGGCAGAGAGAGGGGGAAAAACAAAACAAAACACGAAAAAGGAACATCGACAAAACCAACCAAACATTGTGAACTAAGAATTACACAACCACATCACACAAAAATAGATATAAAAATACAACAACAATGTCACAGAAAAACTCATGGTACCGATTAATCAAGCTCTAGTAATGATAACCTCAGCCCAAGAATATTTCCTTAAACACCAGAGACCCCACATCTATGTGTGTGTGTTAGCATGCTGGTGCATGTAAGGTTTCTCCATATGAGTGTTCGATAGTTGGTGTGAGATAGTTGGTGATCAATCCGTCTCCCAGGAATCGATGCAGACATGAAGGAGATCGGAGCAAAGACGTCCAAAGGACCGCCAGAGCCCCAGGCGGACCTGGGCGGGGCCGACCACATCCCCCAAGAGAGGAGCAAAGGAGAACCCCAGGGGAACATCCAGCAGCCACTATGCAGGGGCCCGGGGGGCAGCAGTGACGAGCCCACGGGCCCCGCCGGCAACGGACCGGGGGAGCCGGGGCCCAGGGGCACCCCACCCCCCAGCAGGGACCCGACAAGTGACCGGCCGACGAGGGGCCCCCGGCACTGCAGGGGCCGCGGCCGGCCGCCACGCGCCGCCTCCACCCTGGGCCAATCCCCACCGCCAACATCCCAGCGCCCCACCGATAGCCGCAGGGGACGGACAACATCCCCAGGCCGGGCTCAGCCAGCATCTGGGCGCCAAGTTGTACCAGCTCCCGGATCCTGATCCCGCGCAACGCAGGGCGCCGAGACCAGGCATCCAACGAGGGCCAGGGCCGGTCCAACCCGCCAATGAACCGGCCACGCACGGTGCGCACAGAACAGGTGATCAAACGAGCAGAGACGCCGGATCCGCATCCCGCCGAGCCACCGAGTAGGCACCACCCAACAATCCCAAACCTGGCACCTCTAAAAGAGGTGCCCCAACCAACCAAAGGAAGATATCGGCCCAGCGCATCGGCCGACCGACACACCGGCCCCCCCAGGCCCCGCCAGGCACGCAGCAGGTCCGAACCGGATTGACCACCGATGCACCAACAGGCAGGGGCCCCCGTAACCGGCCGGGGGTGACGGAGGGGAAATAGGCCCCCCATTAAGTGTAAGGCCTGAGGTGCGCCAGGCGAGTGGGCAGACCAAGATCCAACCTGACAGGTAGACAAAGACATACAGACACAGTCATACGTTCCCTCCCTCTTAAACCCATACATTCTCACTGACTCACCAAGACATCCAAAAAAATGACGCTGTACCCTCACTCACACACCCCATGCACACTTTATGCTCCCAGGTCCAGGTACCGATGCTCCAGTAGAGCCACCAGCCCCCGGACCCGGGAGGTGGACCCCCTACCTTCTAGGACAGAGACAAGCAGACCGCCAAGGGCCCCACAGTGGCAAAGCAGCCCGACAGCCCAGGACCCCGACCAGACCGCCTGTCCTCCTCCGGACCCCAACCCCTGATGGCCCGTAGCGAACAGGGGTGTGAAAAGACCCATAGCCTCCATCCTCCCGCTCGAGTATGGTGTTGATGCGTGTTGTTATAATGTGCATTTAAAACAGAGGGGTGGGATGTAGGGAAGGCAGCCACAAATCTCTCAACCCCCACCCCGAGCCCTCAGTGTCTATATGAGGTTTAACAGTGGGCACCGGCACCAGAGGTGAAGCTAATTGTACCGCTCCCCCTCTGGATGCCGAAAAGTGTGCCCACCCAAAAGTCCCTACATATGTGTCGTGTGAGAATGTTATAAGTGGGAGTGTCTAAGTTGTATGTTAAAATTGGGACCCAGGACACCACGGGATAGCGAGGAGGGAAGCCCCTCCTCGCACCCCAGTGATGTGCCCATGCCCCAAGACCCTATATGAGTGGTAAAGTGATGGAACGGGTGGAAAGAGGTGTTCGGGGATGGGGAGGGAAGGACTGGGAGACAAAATGTCTTCCCAGGGAGCCAGCTCCCCCACTGACCCCAATAGGCACCGCTGTTCACCGGGATGCACCAGGGGAGGGAGGCCATGGCACGTTCGACCCGGGGCCCACGGCCACAGCACCACAAAGCCCCACGGACCCCAAGGCAGTCCCCCCAGCCCCATCCCAGAAGGGGAACTAAACCCACCCTGACATTCGCTCTACTCTCAAAACACAAAATACACTAGACACCCAGGTTGAGTTCGCCCCCCCCCCTCCCGCACACCCCTCCCCCCGTCCAAGTGCCCTCGTAGGGGGAGAGCACCTGTCGCTACACAGCAGCAGCCTCCCCGCCAGCAAAGGAGGCCCCCAGCGCCACCCCCACACCGGAGGCCCCCGTAGCCCGAACCACGTCGACGTACCTGCCCAGACCAGGAGCAAACCGATTAGCCGGGCGGCCGACCCACCAGGCCGACATCCACCAGCCTCATTCATTGTGGAGCAACCACTGTTGCTCAACGGCCCGGCAGGAGACCAAACCCAGCGCCCCACCCACCTGCCCTGCACGCCCACCACCCGGCCAGTCCACCCGCAAGTCCGACCGATTCCGGCCAAATGCCCAACCCCAGCGCCCCACACAAAGACCAAGACCCAGGAGCCAAGTCCAGTGCAAAAAAGGACTGATCCGGCCCAGAAACGCCACCCAGCCGCCACGACTAGGAGCCAGGCACCCCAACCAGCAAACAAGGCGAGACGCCATACAGGGACTGGCGATGACAATCGGCCAAGAGAAAAAGAGAGAGGCGGCTGCACATGCTGGCCACCGGCCAGCCCCGACCCCCACAGGCAACAGAGACCCCACCTCGGCCGACCCCCAGCCAGGACCAAAGTTAGGGGGCGTGGCACCCCAGAGCCCCGAATCCCCAGGCCCACCCCAGACCCTACCCAGGCGCAGCACGGCCACCAGGCCAGTAACCCATGTCCGCCAGGTCAACCCCCCTAAGGCACCGCATGCAGCCATCAGGAGTTGCCACCCAAAGCCCAACCCCAGACCGGCCACGACGTCCAGCGCCCCATCCACCCAGTGATCCCACCCCCTGGGGTCCCCCCCAAGACGCCTCAAACCCCAAATCCCCACATCAGCAACATTATCCCAAACAACAAAACCAAGTGCCCCCCACCCCCACTAGGTGATGGAGTCGATCAAAGGAGCCCAGAGAGATTGATCAGATATGGAGCCAGAGGCCGTCTCAAGACCAATATGGTCCAACAAGAGATTTCTATACTGATTAATATTAAGAGCTTTTTTATTTTTCCAGTTCAGGGGGATAGTTTTCTTAGCGATGCATAAGGCAATGTGAACCATTAGAACTGACTTTGTGTCCATGGTGACATCATTTAAATTTCCTAACAGGCAAATTGAGGGAGATGGTGGGATGTTACATTTCAGACACTTTGATAAGTCCTCACATATCTGGCACCAAAATTTCTTAACAGGTGGACAGAACCAAAGCGCATGAACATAAGAATCTGGTATATTGCTTGTGCATTGTAAGCAGGTATTAGACGATGTAAAACCCATCCTAAACATTCGTTGACCTGTATAGTGTACTCTATGAAGGATTTTGTATTGTATTAATTGCAAATGAGGATTTTTTGTTATTTTAAAGGTTCTTAAACATATCTGAGACCAGACGTTTTGGTCAAAGCTGGCTGATAAATCCACCTCCCATTTTGAAATAGGGATGGCTATTGATTCATCTAATGTAGATAAAGTTTTGTATATTTTAGACAGCAATTTTGGGGGGTTGATATTAAGAAAATCTAAAACTCTTGCTGGAATTTGTAATTCAGCTGTTTTGAGCCTAAATTTACCTTTAATAATAGATTTAATTTGTTGATATTCTAAGAATTTGTTTTTATCAATTCCATATTGTGTAATTAATATATTAAATGGGATAAAGTCTGTTCCTTCAAATATATGTTCCAGGTATTCAATTCCATTGCACCTCCAGACTGGGAAACTTATCATACTTTTTTTTGCAAGATGTCGGGGTTATTCCAGATGGGTGTGCGTCTGCATGGGATTATTGTGCACTCTGTCATTTTTAGAAACTCCCACCATGCTGTCAGAGAGGAGCTGATATTTATGCTTTTAAAGCATTCATATTGTTTTATATTTGAGCTAATAAATGGTAGGTCTGAAAGTTTTATCTTATTACATACTGTCTGTTCTACGTCTATCCAGGACTCGTCTAGGTAGCTATGTTTTAACCATCTTGATATGTATTGGAGCCTGTTGGCTAACAAAAAATGATGGAAGTTTGGTAGATCTAGACCTCCTTTTTCTTTGGTCTTCTGCAGTGTTTTTAAGCTGATACGTGGGGGTTTATCTTTCCAAAGAAATTTAGAGATAGAGGAGTCCAGAGATCTAAACCAGTCTAGTGATGGTTTACTTGGGATCATTGAGAATAAGTAGTTGATTCTGGGCAAAACCATCATTTGTATTGAAGCAACCCTTCCCATAAGTGATATGGTTAGAGATTTCCATCTAGCAAGATCATCTTCCACTTTTTTTAAAAGTGGGATGTAGTTTAGCTGTATTATCCCGTCTTCTCGGCTGTGACAGTGGCAGCAGCTGACAATGGCACACAGCTGCTCCACATCAAGCCTCAATCAAGGGAGTTTATCGTTGGCTGTCCTTGTCAGATGGCTGCAGCAACTTGTCGGTGTCAGCTCGGTCTCTTTTGTCTTCGGTTCTGCGGTTCGGAACGAGGGGGTTCGGGTCGAAGCCCACCTGTTCCTTTCCCCTAATTGAGGCAGAGCGGTGCCTGCCGGTGAACGTCTTTTGTCGGTGGCAGGCTTTCCTTGTCCGTGGCAGGTTGGTGGACTTTCTGTTCGGTTCTGGTGGTGGGGTAGAGGGGGTCTGGGCCAAAGCCCACCCGGTTGACAGGTGGTTGGTAAAGTGGAACAAATGTTGTCTTTTTCCCCCTCCTCCAAGGAAACCATGAACCCAGGAAGCAAGGCTCGGTGCTGTCCCCTTTGCAACAACAGCTTCGCCTCATTGCCAAGCCACCTGAAAAGATCACACTTTGTTAACAATCTGGAGGAAAGAAGACTTTTGCTCAACCTCTCCTCAGGCCGGGTCAATGTAAGAGACTACCCGTGTAATGTGAATGGGTGTTTGTACAAGAATTCCCGCTTTGACTACCACATGCGACGCAGCCATCAGGAGCTTTCCATTGAGCAGAGGGAGCGCAACATCACTGCTGCGAAAAAATCAAGAACCATCTCCCTGCTCCGGAGCCTCAGGGAAAGCAACCCCAATCCTCCCCTTGTCTCACAGCTTGATATTGGGGTTGAACCCTGTCTTGAACAAGAGCTCTCCTCAGCTCTAGCACCACTGTCGGATCCAGGGCCCGCGGTTGTCCTCTCTCCATGTCCGGTGTCTCTTTCAGGGGAGGCAGCAGTCGGAGTGACCCTCCCTTCAGCTCCGGCACCACCGCGGGGTGCAGGGCGAGCAGCGGCCGGGGTTGGCCTCTCCCCAGTGGTGGTGCTGGAGAGACTGGACCCCTATGCGTTGGTTCCAGCAGGAGCAGCAAGAACAACGGCAGCAGCAGCAGCCGGAGTGGACCTGTCCGAGGACAGACCCACAGACCCGGGGACCAGGGGCAACGTTTTCCCTAAATCCATCAGTAGGTGACTTGGAGATTTGATGTGTCGTACGGTATGGTATGGTTTGGTATGGTGCTTCAGGTGACCATGCTTTTCTTGTCTGGTTGTTTTCACAGCAAAGTACTTGGGAGCTTACCAGGCTTACATCAAAGGTTTCAACCCGTCACGAATGAAGTTGAAAAACTCATGCTCACAGCTTTCGAGGGTGAAGGAGTTCCTCTCCTACATGGCAGAGGGAGCCCAGCAAACACACGACTGGCTCTTCCTAGACGATGTTCACCGGATCCATGGGTAATCCTCTCTCGCCTGATGTGCAGGTCTGCTGTGAAAATGCTTGGATGTCAGGTTCTTTTTATGCATGTTTGCAGATGGGCTTCGCACCTGCTCGGGAATGGAAGGAAGCTGTCCACAGTCCACAACTATCTGGGTCAACTCCAAAAGTTCCTTCGGTACCTGACTGACACACCGCCGTTCCAGTGCAGGCTCTCCAAGAGACAGATCTTTTCAGTGCGTCGTACCATCCAGAACTGTCTTAAGGAGATCCGTGGAGGCCTTCTCACCTACCAGATCGAGCTGAAGGCCAAGAAATCAGAGCGGGCAATTTCCCTGCAGACCCTCACCAGATGTCGGGAGCGTGCCAGCAGAAAGATCCCTGAGCTTCTGGAGGAAATCGCCAAACAGCCCTCGCGCCGCTTAACTTATCTTTTCTTTGGTTACTTTGCTGCGTATCTCTCGTGCATTTATGGCCACAGAAAGGGGGTCCTTGTAAACATGACTGTGGAAGAGGTTGCGGCGGCCAGGGAGAACTGCAAGTCCCCCGAGCAAGGTTACCTGATTAACGTGCATGAGCACAAGACAAAAGGATCATACGGAACTGCCCAGATCTTCCTGAAGCCGGAAGAGTTCGACTGGCTGGATCGATGGTTGAAGATCCGGGCCGGTCTGCGTCCCCCAACAAACCAGGTCCTTTGCCACCTTTGGAGGTCTGTCGGCCACAGCATTGATCAGTACTTACGGGTGGCATGGGGAGAGATGGGTTTGCCAGGGAGACCTACTTTCACGGACATCAGGAGCGCAGTGGCAACCCATGTGAAGAACCATAACTCTGTGAGACAGCGCGAGCGAATGTCTGAATTCATGTGTCACAGCCCTGGCACAGCTGACCGGTTCTATGTTTTCCACCTGGACGTAGATCAAGCAAGGGAAATCAGACAACACTTTGACCGACTCTTGGTGTTGGAGGGGTAGTAAAGTAGACTATGGACTGACTTGTTGAAATAAAATCATAAACTTCCAACTAAATGTGTCTTGTGTAATGAAAAAAATATTCTAAGTGTCGTTATCTGCCTTACCAGAGGCACCAGATGCGTAAAAATGACTAAGTGTCGGCCCGCTGCCTTACCAGAGGCACCAGATGCGTAAAAACGACTAAGTGTCGGCCCGCTGCCTTACCAGAGGCACGAACTGAGCGTATGGTTCTATACTGCGTAGCATGGGTTGCCCATTGGACATGGTCTCTCATGGTAGTCGCCAGGAGCCCAGTCGAGAAAAACACCTCCCGCAGGATAGTAAGAGCGAGTCTTTTAGGAGCGTGGCAAGGAAAAAAAGTCTAAGTCTTGGGAGTAAGGCCCGTTGCCCTGGAGCCGGATCCCCAAGTCCTCTCCCTCCGGCCTGTGAGCAGCAGCAGCAGGCCCTGGGTGAGGGCTGGGGTCGGGCCCTGGGTCCTGGAGCCAGCCTCAAGCTCCTCTCCCTCTGTCCTGTGAGCAGCAGCAGCAGGCCCTGGGTGAGGGCTGGGGTCGGGCCCTGGGTCCTGGAGCCGGATCTCCTGCCCCTCTCCCTCTGTCCTGTGAGCAGCAGCAGCAGGCCCTGGGTGAGGGCTGGGGTCGGGCCCTGGGTCCTGGAGCCGGCCTCAAGCTCTCCTCCCTTCTGCCTGTGAGCAGCAGCAGCAGGCCCTGGGTGAGGGCTGGGGTCGGGCCCTGGGTCCTGGAGCCGGATCTCCTGCCCCTCTCCCTCTGTCCTGTGAGCAGCAGCAGCAGGCCCTGGGTGAGGGCTGGGGTCGGGCCTTGGGTCTTGGAGCCAGCCCAGACCGTGTGTGTTGCAGGAGCGAGGAAAGAGATGCGAAAAAATTCCTAAGTGTCAAGACCTGCCTTACCAGAGGCATGAGGTTGGGAAAAGCTTCTGAGTGTCAAGCCCTGCCTTTGCAGAGGAACTGGACGGTCCATCCGGGCCTGTGAGCAGCAGCAGCAGGCCCTGGGTGAGGGCTGGGGTCGGGCCCTGGGTCCTGGAGCCGGATCTCCTGCCCCTCTCCCTCTGTCCTGTGAGCAGCAGGCCCTGGGTGAGGGCTTGGGTCGGGCCCTGGGTCCTGGAGCCGGCCTCAAGCTCTCCTCCCTTCTGCCTGTGAGCAGCAGCAGGCCCTGGGTGAGGGCTGGGGTCGGGCCCTGGGTCCTGGAGCCGGCCTCAAGCTCTCCTCCCTTCTGCCTGTGAGCAGCAGCAGGCCCTGGGTGAGGGCTGGGGTCGGGCCCTGGGTCCTGGAGCTAGCCCAGACCGTGTGTGGTGCAGGAGCGAGGAAAGAGATGCGAAAAAAATCCTAAGTGTCAGCCCCTCCTCTTACCAGAGGCACCAGATGCGGAAAAACGACTAAGTGTCAGCCCCAGCCTGGGGGGGAGGCTCGGGGTTCCCATGCCCAGGAAGAGGCCCCGTCCCTGGGTAAAAAGAGTCAGCCACAGCCCCTCGCCTTACCAGAGGCACCAGATGCGGAAAAATGACTAAGTGTCAGCCACTCGCCTTACCAGAGGCACCAGATGCGAAAGAAATCCTAAGTGTCAGCCCCTCGCCTTACCAGAGGCACCCGATCCCTGGGTAAAAAGAGTCAGCCACAGCCCCTCGCCTTACCAGAGGCACCAGATGCGGAAAAACGACTAAGTGTCAGCCCCAGCCTGGGGGGGAGGCTCGGGGTTCCCATGCCCAGGAAGAGGCCCCGTCCCTGGGTAAAAAGAGTCAGCCACAGCCCCTCGCCTTACCAGAGGCACCAGATGGGAAAAAATGACTAAGTGTCAGCCACTCGCCTTACCAGAGGCACCAGATGCGGAAAAACGACTAAGTGTCAGCCCCAGCCTGGGGGGGAGGCTCGGGGTTCCCATGCCCAGGAAGAGGCCCCGTCCCTGGGTAAAAAGAGTCAGCCACAGCCCCTCGCCTTACCAGAGGCACCAGATGCGGAAAAACGACTAAGTGTCAGCCCCAGCCTGGGGGGGAGGCTCGGGGTTCCCATGCCCAGGAAGAGGCCCCGTCCCTGGGTAAAAAGAGTCAGCCACAGCCCCTCGCCTTACCAGAGGCACCAGATGCGAAAAAATGACTAAGTGTCAGCCACTCGCCTTACCAGAGGCACCAGAAGCGGAAAAATGACTAAGTGTCAGCCACTCGCCTTACCAGAGGCACGCTTCGAGCGTATGGTTCTATACTGCGTAGCATGGGTTGCCCATTGGACATGGTCTCTCATGGTAGTCGCCAGGAGCCCAGTCGAGAAAAACACCTCCGGCAGGTTGGTAGGAGCGTGTGCCGGGACCCAGACCCTGCCTGGAGGGGAAGGCACTGGGGGGTCCCATGCCCAGGAAGAGGCCCCGTCCCTGGGCAAAAAGAGCGAGACTCAGCCCCTCGCCTTACCAGAGGCACCAGATGCGGAAAAACGACTAAGTGTCAGCCCCAGCCTGGGGGGGGAGGCTCGGGGTTCCCATGCCCAGGAAGAGGCCCCGTCCCTGGGTAAAAAGAGTCAGCCACAGCCCCTCGCCTTACCAGAGGCACCAGATGCGGAAAAATGACTAAGTGTCAGCCCCAGCCTGGGTGGGAGGCTCGGGGTTCCCATGCCCAGGAAGAGGCCCCGTCCCTGGGTAAAAAGAGTCAGCCACAGCCCCTCGCCTTACCAGAGGCACCAGATGCGGAAAAACGACTAAGTGTCAGCCCCAGCCTGGGGGGGAGGCTCGGGGTTCCCATGCCCAGGAAGAGGCCCCGTCCCTGGGTAAAAAGAGTCAGCCACAGCCCCTCGCCTTACCAGAGGCACCAGATGGGAAAAAATGACTAAGTGTCAGCCACTCGCCTTACCAGAGGCACCAGATGCGGAAAAACGACTAAGTGTCAGCCACTCGCCTTACCAGAGGCACCAGATGCGGAAAAATGACTAAGTGTCAGCCACTCGCCTTACCAGAGGCACCAGATGCGAAAAAATGACTAAGTGTCAGCCCCTCGCCTTACCAGAGGCACCAGATGCGGAAAAATGACTAAGTGTCAGCCCCTCGCCTTACCAGAGGCACCAGATGCGGAAAAATGACTAAGTGTCAGCCCCTCGCCTTACCAGAGGCACCAGATGCGGAAAAATGACTAAGTGTCAGCCCCTCGCCTTACCAGAGGCACCAGATGCGGAAAAACGACTAAGTGTCAGCCACTCGCCTTACCAGAGGCACCAGATGCGGAAAAACGACTAAGTGTCAGCCCCAGCCTGGGGGGGAGGCTCGGGGTTCCCATGCCCAGGAAGAGGCCCCGTCCCTGGGTAAAAAGAGTCAGCCACAGCCCCTCGCCTTACCAGAGGCACCAGATGCGAAAAAATGACTAAGTGTCAGCCACTCGCCTTACCAGAGGCACGCTTCGAGCGTATGGTTCTATACTGCGTAGCATGGGTTGCCCATTGGACATGGTCTCTCATGGTAGTCGCCAGGAGCCCAGTCGAGAAAAACACCTCCGGCAGGTTGGTAGGAGCGTGTGCCGGGACCCAGACCCTGCCTGGAGGGGAAGGCACTGGGGGGTCCCATGCCCAGGGAGAGGCCCCGTCCCTGGGCAAAAAGAGCGAGACTCAGCCCCTCGCCTTACCAGAGGCACCAGATGCGGAAAAACGACTAAGTGTCAGCCCCAGCCTGGGGGGGGAGGCTCGGGGTTCCCATGCCCAGGAAGAGGCCCCGTCCCTGGGTAAAAAGAGTCAGCCACAGCCCCTCGCCTTACCAGAGGCACCAGATGCGGAAAAATGACTAAGTGTCAGCCCCTCGCCTTACCAGAGGCACCAGATGGGGAAAAATGACTAAGTGTCAGCCACTCGCCTTACCAGAGGCACCAGATGGGAAAAAATGACTAAGTGTCAGCCACTCGCCTTACCAGAGGCACCAGATGCGAAAAAATGACTAAGTGTCAGCCCCTCGCCTTACCAGAGGCACCAGATGCGGAAAAATGACTAAGTGTCAGCCCCTCGCCTTACCAGAGGCACCAGATGCGGAAAAATGACTAAGTGTCAGCCCCTCGCCTTACCAGAGGCACCAGATGCGGAAAAATGACTAAGTGTCAGCCCCTCGCCTTACCAGAGGCACCAGATGCGGAAAAATGACTAAGTGTCAGCCACTCGCCTTACCAGAGGCACCAGATGCGGAAAAACGACTAAGTGTCAGCCCCAGCCTGGGGGGGAGGCTCGGGGTTCCCATGCCCAGGAAGAGGCCCCGTCCCTGGGTAAAAAGAGTCAGCCACAGCCCCTCGCCTTACCAGAGGCACCAGATGCGGAAAAATGACTAAGTGTCAGCCACTCGCCTTACCAGAGGCACCAGAAGCGGAAAAATGACTAAGTGTCAGCCACTCGCCTTACCAGAGGCACGCTTCGAGCGTATGGTTCTATACTGCGTAGCATGGGTTGCCCATTGGACATGGTCTCTCATGGTAGTCGCCAGGAGCCCAGTCGAGAAAAACACCTCCGGCAGGTTGGTAGGAGCGTGTGCCGGGACCCAGACCCTGCCTGGAGGGGAAGGCACTGGGGGGTCCCATGCCCAGGAAGAGGCCCCGTCCCTGGGCAAAAAGAGCGAGACTCAGCCCCTCGCCTTACCAGAGGCACCAGATGCGGAAAAACGACTAAGTGTCAGCCCCAGCCTGGGGGGGAGGCTCGGGGTTCCCATGCCCAGGAAGAGGCCCCGTCCCTGGGTAAAAAGAGTCAG
>OY747709.1:1504495-1514495 GCA_963556495.2 Valencia hispanica
TTAAACTCACCAAGTTATGCATTTTTGAAATGTTGCTCTGCTTTAAGTTACCATTAAAAGTAACGTCGGATTTTCTGAAGCTGTACATTTCAGTTGTTATCTCAGTTGTTACTTGGTCTAGAAAGCTGTGCATAGGCTCGTTGGAAAGGTCTATTTCTGCTGAAGACACCAGTATTTGTCCCATTGCTGTGGGCTTTAAACTCACCAAGTTATGCATTTTTGAAATGTTGCTCTGCTGTAAATTAAAAGTAACGTCGGATTTTCTGAAGCTGTACATTTCAGTTGTTATCTCAGTTGTTACTTGGTCTAGAAAGCTGTGCATAGGCTCGTTGGAAAGGTCTATTTCTGCTGAAGACACCAGTATTTGTCCCATTGCTGTGGGCTTTAAACTCACCAAGTTATGCATTTTTGAAATGTTGCTCTGCTGTAAATTAAAAGTAACGTCGGATTTTCTGAAGCTGTACATTTCAGTTGTTATCTCAGTTGTTACTTGGACTAGAAAGCTGTGCATAGGCTCGTTGGAAAGGTCTATTTCTGCTGAAGACACCAGTATTTGTCCCATTGCTGTGGGCTTTAAACTCACCAAGTTATGCATTTTTGAAATGTTGCTCTGCTGTAAATTAAAAGTAACGTCGGATATTCTGAAGCTGTACATTGCAGTTGTTATCTCAGTTGTTACTTGGACTAGAAAGCTGTGCATAGGCTCGTTGGAAAGGTCTATTTATGCTGAAGACACCAGTATTTGTCTCATTGCTGTGGGCTTTAAACTCACCAAGTTATGCTGTTTTGAAATGTGGCAGCTGCTATAATTTACCATTAAAAGTAACGTCGGATTTTCTGAAGCTGTACATTTCAGTTGTTATCTCAGTTGTTCCTTGGTCTAGAAAGCTGTGCATAGGCTCGTTGGAAAGGTCTATTTATGCTGAAGACACCAGTATTTGTCCCATTGCTGTGGGCTTTAAACTCACCAAGTTATGCATTTTTGAAATGTTGCTCTGCTGTAAATTAAAAGTAACGTCGGATTTTCTGAAGCTGTACATTTCAGTTGTTATCTCAGTTGTTACTTGGTCTAGAAAGCTGTGCATAGGCTCGTTGGAAAGGTCTATTTATGCTGAAGACACCAGTATTTGTCTCATTGCTGTGGGCTTTAAACTCACCAAGTTATGCTGTTTTGAAATGTTGCTCTGCTGTAAATTAAAAGTAACGTCGGATTTTCTGAAGCTGTACATTTCAGTTGTTATCTCAGTTGTTACTTGGTCTAGAAAGCTGTGCATAGGCTCGTTGGAAAGGTCTATTTCTGCTGAAGACACCAGTATTTGTCCCATTGCTGTGGGTTTTAAACTCACCAAGTTATGCATTTTTGAAATGTGGCAGCTGCTTTAAGTTACCATTAAAAGTAACGTCGGATTTTCCGAAGCTGTACATTTCAGTTGTTATCTCAGTTGTTACTTGGTCTAGAAAGCTGTGCATAGGCTCGTTGGAAAGGTCTATTTCTGCTGAAGACACCAGTATTTGTCCCATTGCTGTGGGCTTTAAACTCACCAAGTTATGCATTTTTGAAATGTTGCTCTGCTGTAAATTAAAAGTAACGTCGGGTTTACTGAAGCTGTACATTTCAGTTGTTATCTCAGTTGTTACTTGGTCTAGAAAGCTGTGCATAGGCTCGTTGGAAAGGTCTATTTCTGCTGAAGACACCAGTATTTGTCTCATTGCTGTGGTCTTTAAACTCACCAAGTTATGCATTTTTGAAATGTTGCTCTGCTGTAAATTAAAAGTAACGTCGGACTTTCTGAAGCTGTACATTTCAGTTGTTATCTCAGTTGTTACTTGGTCTAGAAAGCTGTGCATAGGCTCGTTGGAAAGGTCTATTTCTGCTGAAGACACCAGTATTTGTCTCATTGCTGTGGGCTTTAAACTCACCAAGTTATGCATGTTTTGAAATGTGGCAGCTGCTTTAAGTTACCATTAAAAGTAACGTCGGATTTTCTGAAGCTGTACATTTCAGTTGTTATCTCAGTTGTTACTTGGTCTAGAAAGCTGTGCATAGGCTCGTTGGAAAGGTCTATTTCTGCTGAAGACACCAGTATTTGTCTCATTGCTGTGGACTTTAAACTCACCAAGTTATGCATTTTTGAAATGTTGCTCTGCTGTAAATTAAAAGTAACGTCGGACTTTCTGAAGCTGTACATTTCAGTTGTTATCTCAGTTGTTACTTGGTCTAGAAAGCTGTGCATAGGCTCGTTGGAAAGGTCTATTTCTGCTGAAGACACCAGTATTTGTCCCATTGCTGTGGGTTTTAAACTCACCAAGTTATGCATTTTTGAAATGTGGCAGCTGCTTTAAGTTACCATTAAAAGTAACGTCGGATTTTCCGAAGCTGTACATTTCAGTTGTTATCTCAGTTGTTACTTGGTCTAGAAAGCTGTGCATAGGCTCGTTGGAAAGGTCTATTTATGCTGAAGACACCAGTATTTGTCCCATTGCTGTGGGCTTTAAACTCACCAAGTTATGCATTTTTGAAATGTTGCTCTGCTGTAAATTAAAAGTAACGTCGGATTTTCTGAAGCTGTACATTTCAGTTGTTATCTCAGTTGTTACTTGGACTAGAAAGCTGTGCATAGGCTCGTTGGAAAGGTCTATTTATGCTGAAGACACCAGTATTTGTCTCATTGCTGTGGGCTTTAAACTCACCAAGTTATGCTGTTTTGAAATGTGGCAGCTGCTTTAAGTTACCATTAAAAGTAACGTCGGATTTTCTGAAGCTGTACATTTCAGTTGTTATCTCAGTTGTTACTTGGTCTAGAAAGCTGTGCATAGGCTCGTTGGAAAGGTCTATTTATGCTGAAGACACCAGTATTTGTCCCATTGCTGTGGGCTTTAAACTCACCAAGTTATGCATTTTTGAAATGTTGCTCTGCTGTAAATTAAAAGTAACGTCGGATTTTCTGAAGCAGTACATTTCAGTTGTTATCTCAGTTGTTACTTGGACTAGAAAGCTGTGCATAGGCTCGTTGGAAAGGTCTATTTCTGCTGAAGACACCAGTATTTGTCCCATTGCTGTGGGCTTTAAACTCACCAAGTTATGCATTTTTGAAATGTTGCTCTGCTGTAAATTAAAAGTAACGTCGGATTTTCTGAAGCTGTACATTTCAGTTGTTATCTCAGTTGTTACTTGGACTAGAAAGCTGTGCATAGGCTCGTTGGAAAGGTCTATTTATGCTGAAGACACCAGTATTTGTCTCATTGCTGTGGGCTTTAAATTCACCAAGTTATGCTGTTTTGAAATGTGGCAGCTGCTTTAAGTTACCATTAAAAGTAACGTCGGATTTTCTGAAGCTGTACATTTCAGTTGTTATCTCAGTTGTTACTTGGTCTAGAAAGCTGTGCATAGGCTCGTTGGAAAGGTCTATTTATGCTGAAGACACCAGTATTTGTCCCATTGCTGTGGGCTTTAAACTCACCAAGTTATGCATTTTTGAAATGTTGCTCTGCTGTAAATTAAAAGTAACGTCGGATATTCTGAAGCTGTACATTGCAGTTGTTATCTCAGTTGTTACTTGGACTAGAAAGCTGTGCATAGGCTCGTTGGAAAGGTCTATTTATGCTGAAGACACCAGTATTTGTCTCATTGCTGTGGGCTTTAAACTCACCAAGTTATGCTGTTTTGAAATGTGGCAGCTGCTTTAAGTTACCATTAAAAGTAACGTCGGATTTTCTGAAGCTGTACATTTCAGTTGTTATCTCAGTTGTTCCTTGGTCTAGAAAGCTGTGCATAGGCTCGTTGGAAAGGTCTATTTCTGCTGAAGACACCAGTATTTGTCCCATTGCTGTGGGCTTTAAACTCACCAAGTTATGCATTTTTGAAATGTTGCTCTGCTGTAAATTAAAAGTAACGTACGGATTTTCTGAAGCTGTACATTTCAGTTGTTATCTCAGTTGTTACTTGGTCTAGAAAGCTGTGCATAGGCTCGTTGGAAAGGTCTATTTATGCTGAAGACACCAGTATTTGTCCCATTGCTGTGGGCTTTAAACTCACCAAGTTATGCATTTTTGAAATGTTGCTCTGCTGTAAATTAAAAGTAACGTCGGATATTCTGAAGCTGTACATTGCAGTTGTTATCTCAGTTGTTACTTGGACTAGAAAGCTGTGCATAGGCTCGTTGGAAAGGTCTATTTATGCTGAAGACACCAGTATTTGTCTCATTGCTGTGGGCTTTAAACTCACCAAGTTATGCTGTTTTGAAATGTGGCAGCTGCTTTAAGTTACCATTAAAAGTAACGTCGGATTTTCTGAAGCTGTACATTTCAGTTGTTATCTCAGTTGTTACTTGGTCTAGAAAGCTGTGCATAGGCTCGTTGGAAAGGTCTATTTATGCTGAAGACACCAGTATTTGTCTCATTGCTGTGGGCTTTAAACTCACCAAGTCATGCTGTTTTGAAATGTGGCAGCTGCTGTAAATTAAAAGTAACGTCGGATTTTCTGAAGCTGTACATTTCAGTTGTTATCTCAGTTGTTACTTGGTCTAGAAAGCTGTGCATAGGCTCGTTGGAAAGGTCTATTTATGCTGAAGACACCAGTATTTGTCCCATTGCTGTGGGCTTTAAACTCACCAAGTTATGCATGTTTTGAAATGTTGCTCTGCTGTAAATTAAAAGTAACGTCGGGTTTACTGAAGCTGTACATTTCAGTTGTTATCTCAGTTGTTACTTGGTCTAGAAAGCTGTGCATAGGCTCGTTGGAAAGGTCTATTTCTGCTGAAGACACCAGTATTTGTCCCATTGCTGTGGGTTTTAAACTCACCAAGTTATGCATTTTTGAAATGTGGCAGCTGCTTTAAGTTACCATTAAAAGTAACGTCGGATTTTCTGAAGCTGTACATTTCAGTTGTTATCTCAGTTGTTACTTGGTCTAGAAAGCTGTGCATAGGCTCGTTGGAAAGGTCTATTTCTGCTGAAGACACCAGTATTTGTCTCATTGCTGTGGGCTTTAAACTCACCAAGTTATGCATTTTTGAAATGTTGCTCTGCTGTAAATTAAAAGTAACGTCGGATTTTCTGAAGCTGTACATTTCAGTTGTTATCTCAGTTGTTACTTGGTCTAGAAAGCTGTGCATAGGCTCGTTGGAAAGGTCTATTTCTGCTGAAGACACCAGTATTTGTCTCATTGCTGTGGGCTTTAAACTCACCAAGTTATGCATTTTTGAAATGTTGCTCTGCTGTAAATTAAAAGTAACGTCGGACTTTCTGAAGCTGTACATTTCAGTTGTTATCTCAGTTGTTACTTGGTCTAGAAAGCTGTGCATAGGCTCGTTGGAAAGGTCTATTTCTGCTGAAGACACCAGTATTTGTCCCATTGCTGTGGGCTTTAAACTCACCAAGTTATGCTGTATTATCCCGTCTTCTCGGCTGTGACAGTGGCAGCAGCTGACAATGGCACACAGCTGCTCCACATCAAGCCTCAATCAAGGGAGTTTATCGTTGGCTGTCCTTGTCAGATGGCTGCAGCAACTTGTCGGTGTCAGCTCGGTCTCTTTTGTCTTCGGTTCTGCGGTTCGGAACGAGGGGGTTCGGGTCGAAGCCCACCTGTTCCTTTCCCCTAATTGAGGCAGAGCGGTGCCTGCCGGTGAACGTCTTTTGTCGGTGGCAGGCTTTCCTTGTCCGTGGCAGGTTGGTGGACTTTCTGTTCGGTTCTGGTGGTGGGGTAGAGGGGGTCTGGGCCAAAGCCCACCCGGTTGACAGGTGGTTGGTAAAGTGGAACAAATGTTGTCTTTTTCCCCCTCCTCCAAGGAAACCATGAACCCAGGAAGCAAGGCTCGGTGCTGTCCCCTTTGCAACAACAGCTTCGCCTCATTGCCAAGCCACCTGAAAAGATCACACTTTGTTAACAATCTGGAGGAAAGAAGACTTTTGCTCAACCTCTCCTCAGGCCGGGTCAATGTAAGAGACTACCCGTGTAATGTGAATGGGTGTTTGTACAAGAATTCCCGCTTTGACTACCACATGCGACGCAGCCATCAGGAGCTTTCCATTGAGCAGAGGGAGCGCAACATCACTGCTGCGAAAAAATCAAGAACCATCTCCCTGCTCCGGAGCCTCAGGGAAAGCAACCCCAATCCTCCCCTTGTCTCACAGCTTGATATTGGGGTTGAACCCTGTCTTGAACAAGAGCTCTCCTCAGCTCTAGCACCACTGTCGGATCCAGGGCCCGCGGTTGTCCTCTCTCCATGTCCGGTGTCTCTTTCAGGGGAGGCAGCAGTCGGAGTGACCCTCCCTTCAGCTCCGGCACCACCGCGGGGTGCAGGGCGAGCAGCGGCCGGGGTTGGCCTCTCCCCAGTGGTGGTGCTGGAGAGACTGGACCCCTATGCGTTGGTTCCAGCAGGAGCAGCAAGAACAACGGCAGCAGCAGCAGCCGGAGTGGACCTGTCCGAGGACAGACCCACAGACCCGGGGACCAGGGGCAACGTTTTCCCTAAATCCATCAGTAGGTGACTTGGAGATTTGATGTGTCGTACGGTATGGTATGGTTTGGTATGGTGCTTCAGGTGACCATGCTTTTCTTGTCTGGTTGTTTTCACAGCAAAGTACTTGGGAGCTTACCAGGCTTACATCAAAGGTTTCAACCCGTCACGAATGAAGTTGAAAAACTCATGCTCACAGCTTTCGAGGGTGAAGGAGTTCCTCTCCTACATGGCAGAGGGAGCCCAGCAAACACACGACTGGCTCTTCCTAGACGATGTTCACCGGATCCATGGGTAATCCTCTCTCGCCTGATGTGCAGGTCTGCTGTGAAAATGCTTGGATGTCAGGTTCTTTTTATGCATGTTTGCAGATGGGCTTCGCACCTGCTCGGGAATGGAAGGAAGCTGTCCACAGTCCACAACTATCTGGGTCAACTCCAAAAGTTCCTTCGGTACCTGACTGACACACCGCCGTTCCAGTGCAGGCTCTCCAAGAGACAGATCTTTTCAGTGCGTCGTACCATCCAGAACTGTCTTAAGGAGATCCGTGGAGGCCTTCTCACCTACCAGATCGAGCTGAAGGCCAAGAAATCAGAGCGGGCAATTTCCCTGCAGACCCTCACCAGATGTCGGGAGCGTGCCAGCAGAAAGATCCCTGAGCTTCTGGAGGAAATCGCCAAACAGCCCTCGCGCCGCTTAACTTATCTTTTCTTTGGTTACTTTGCTGCGTATCTCTCGTGCATTTATGGCCACAGAAAGGGGGTCCTTGTAAACATGACTGTGGAAGAGGTTGCGGCGGCCAGGGAGAACTGCAAGTCCCCCGAGCAAGGTTACCTGATTAACGTGCATGAGCACAAGACAAAAGGATCATACGGAACTGCCCAGATCTTCCTGAAGCCGGAAGAGTTCGACTGGCTGGATCGATGGTTGAAGATCCGGGCCGGTCTCCGTCCCCCAACAAACCAGGTCCTTTGCCACCTTTGGAGGTCTGTCGGCCACAGCATTGATCAGTACTTACGGGTGGCATGGGGAGAGATGGGTTTGCCAGGGAGACCTACTTTCACGGACATCAGGAGCGCAGTGGCAACCCATGTGAAGAACCATAACTCTGTGAGACAGCGCGAGCGAATGTCTGAATTCATGTGTCACAGCCCTGGCACAGCTGACCGGTTCTATGTTTTCCACCTGGACGTAGATCAAGCAAGGGAAATCAGACAACACTTTGACCGACTCTTGGTGTTGGAGGGGTAGTAAAGTAGACTATGGACTGACTTGTTGAAATAAAATCATAAACTTCC
Organism: Valencia hispanica; assembly: GCA_963556495.2. Lineage (NCBI taxonomy): Eukaryota > Metazoa > Chordata > Actinopteri > Cyprinodontiformes > Valenciidae > Valencia > Valencia hispanica. Next base: position 1,512,252 of record OY747709.1, read on the forward strand.
AACTAAATGTGTCTTGTGTAATGAAAAAAATATTCTAAGTGTCGTTATCTGCCTTACCAGAGGCACCAGATGCGTAAAAATGACTAAGTGTCGGCCCGCTGCCTTACCAGAGGCACCAGATGCGTAAAAACGACTAAGTGTCGGCCCGCTGCCTTACCAGAGGCACGAACTGAGCGTATGGTTCTATACTGCGTAGCATGGGTTGCCCATTGGACATGGTCTCTCATGGTAGTCGCCAGGAGCCCAGTCGAGAAAAACACCTCCCGCAGGATAGTAAGAGCGAGTCTTTTAGGAGCGTGGCAAGGAAAAAAAGTCTAAGTCTTGGGAGTAAGGCCCGTTGCCCTGGAGCCGGATCCCCAAGTCCTCTCCCTCCGGCCTGTGAGCAGCATGCCCTGGGTGAGTCTTGGGGTCGGGTCCTGTGTCCTGGATCCAGCCTCGAGCTCCTCTCCCTCCGGCCTGTGAGCAGCATGCCCTGGGTGAGTCTTGGGGTCGGGTCCTGGGTCCTGGATCCAGCCTCGAGCTACTCTCCCTCCGGCCTGTGAGCAGCATGCCCTGGGTGAGTCTTGGGGTCGGGTCCTGGGTCCTGGATCCAGCCTCGAGCTCCTCTCCCTCCGGCCTGTGAGCAGCATGCCCTGGGTGAGTCTTGGGGTCGGGTCCTGGATCCTGTATCCAGCCTCGAGCTCCTCTCCCTCCGGCCTGTGAGCAGCATGCCCTGGGTGAGTCTTGGGGTCGGGTCCTGGATCCTGTATCCAGCCTCGAGCTCCTCTCCCTTCGGCCTGTGAGCAGCATGCCCTGGGTGAGTCTTGGGGTCGGGTCCTGGGTCCTGGATCCAGCCTCGAGCTCCTCTCCCTCCGGCCTGTGAGCAGCATGCCCTGGGTGAGTCTTGGGGTCGGGTTCTGGGTCCTGGAGCCAGGGCAGGCCGTGTCTGACGAAGGAGCAGGCTGGCTGGAGGCACGGAGCAAGGCAGAGGAACCCAGATGCGTAAAAACGACTAAGTGTCGGCCCCAGCCTGGGGGGGAGGCTCGGGGTTCCCATGCCCAGGCAGAGGCCCCTTCCCTGGGTAAAAAGAGTCAGCCACAGCCCCTCGCCTCACCAGAGGCACCAGATGCGGAAAAACGACTAAGTGTCAGCCCCAGCCTGGGGGGGAGGCTCGGGTTTCCCATGCCCAGGAAGAGGCCCCGTCCCTGGGTAAAAAGAGTCAGCCACAGCCCCTCGCCTTACCAGAGGCACCAGATGCGGAAAAACGACTAAGTGTCAGCCCCAGCCTGGGGGGGAGGCTCGGGGTTCCCATGCCCAGGAAGAGGCCCCGTCCCTGGGTAAAAAGAGTCAGCCACAGCCCCTCGCCTTACCAGAGGCACCAGATGCGGAAAAACGACTAAGTGTCAGCCCCAGCCTGGGGGGGAGGCTCGGGGTTCCCATGCCCAGGAAGAGGCCCCGTCCCTGGGTAAAAAGAGTCAGCCACAGCCCCTCGCCTTACCAGAGGCACCAGATGCGGAAAAACGACTAAGTGTCAGCCCCAGCCTGGGGGGGAGGCTCGGGGTTCCCATGCCCAGGAAGAGGCCCCGTCCCTGGGTAAAAAGAGTCAGCCACAGCCCCTCGCCTTACCAGAGGCACCAGATGCGGAAAAATGACTAAGTGTCAGCCACTCGCCTTACCAGAGGCACCAGAAGCGGAAAAATGACTAAGTGTCAGCCACTCGCCTTACCAGAGGCACGCTTCGAGCGTATGGTTCTATACTGCGTAGCATGGGTTGCCCATTGGACATGGTCTCTCATGGTAGTCGCCAGGAGCCCAGTCGAGAAAAACACCTCCGGCAGGTTGGTAGGAGCGTGTGCCGGGACCGAGACCCTGCCTGGAGGGGAAGGCACTGGGGGGTCCCATGCCCAGGAAGAGGCCCCGTCCCTGGGCAAAAAGAGCGAGACTCAGCCCCTCGCCTTACCAGAGGCACCGGATGCGGAAAAAAGACTAAGTGTCAGCCCCAGCCTGGGGGGGAGGCTCGGGGTTCCCATGCCCAGGAAGAGGCCCCGTCCCTGGGTAAAAAGAGTCAGCCACAGCCCCTCGCTTTACCAGAGGCACCGGATGCGGAAAAAAGACTAAGTGTCAGCCCCAGCCTGGGTGGGAGGCTCGGGGTTCCCATGCCCAGGAAGAGGCCCCGTCCCTGGGTAAAAAGAGTCAGCCACAGCCCCTCGCCTTACCAGAGGCACCAGATGCGGAAAAACGACTAAGTGTCAGCCCCAGCCTGGG